>CM073731.1:137577085-138087085 GCA_037113605.1 Calophaca sinica | reverse complement strand
ATATATGGATATATATGTATGTTGATGCTGATGCTTTTAAAAAAAAATGGAAGAAGGCCCACGTTTAAGCCCAGTATGTCACGTCCCTGTTCTTTTGTTAAAACTGTTCATCGCCTCTTCCAGCAAACGTTCTCTATGCGCGCAGTACCTCATAAACCATCACTTTGAATTTCTCTGCTCTTGTTCTCCCTTCCTAGGCCACGAAAAAAATTCCAAATTTCATCCTCCCACCCGAAATCAACCATAGAACACGTTTTCGGCCTCTGTTCATTCAACCGTGACTTTGTTTGTCGCGTATTTCATCGCCGGGCGGACTGTAAATTCCTTTTTTCGGACACCACAGTTTTCGGTTCGAAAAATGGATGCCATTTTCGGATTCCTCGCGTCAAAACCTTCAGAAAGCACTACTCCTTTGCTTGATTCGGTGAAGTTGACGTCGGACCCCTTGTAACCCCTTTGTCTCGGTATGGCGTTCTCCGGTTACTCTATTTACTTCCTTTTAATTTCGTTTCAGCTTTAAAAATTCTGAAGAAAAAATATATATATTGTGCTAATTGTTATTTTTTCAGCTGCATTTCACGCTTCCATGAATTTTATCCTGTACTCGGTTGGTGCTCAAAGTGTCGTTGTAGGCAATTTTCTTTGCCTTGCAATACTTCAAACTTCTTATTGAGGTAAGGGGGTAGATGGATACAAGATTAGTGGGCTTATGGATATAATTAGGCAATAGGGACGTCCCATGGTCCCTGGACTTGGCGCGGTTTTGCAAGATAAGTACCATTGCCATTGTGATGGGAAAGCTTGATATTAAATTCTATCATGATGCTTATGTCATGACGCTTATATTAATTGTAAATACCTTGTGATATGTTATGTATGGATTATATGATGATTTGGTTGTCTTGGCTTATTGTTGATAATTATATGTATGAGGTGAATATGTTGATATGAGATTACTTGTTCCTATATGATGTTATGAGTTTGTTGTGTTGAGTGAGAGCTAGATTATCATAGGGTGTGGTTTGTTACACTTAGATTCTCTAGGAGCTAAATCATAGTTATGTGAAATGATAAAGTATGGATGATGGGTGTAATTGTTAGGAGTTAACTAAGGTATAATGATTTTTTTTTAGCATTTAAGTTATGGTACAAGCAAGTCTTAGGACTAGGATATGATGGTGACATTTTGGTATTGATGGTTTAAATGCTTTAAAAGTAAGATTTGGTATTGTAAGTATTTTAGCAATAGTTGTGCAGAAAAATGATTAAGTCTAGAATTGTTTTAGCTAAGTCTCATTAATTTAATTTTTAAATTCAAGATATAATAAATATTGACCCAAACTCTTTTGCATAGTGCCTTATAAATTTAGGGGAGTAGTATGGTACATCCGGTTAAAAATTAAGTAAGTTGAAACACTTGAGTTAAGAGTTAGAAATTAAGTTAAGCTAGCTTAGACTTAGTGTGGTGAGGTAGGCTGATAATTTCGACTTGTTCCAAGATTGGGGGAACTTGTCTGTTTACTGACGAATAGTACATTGTTAACGTTGTTGTAGCCGACCGCTTGATGAGATGGTTGATGAGTGGTTAAACTATTGTTGTTGTTAGACACTTGTTTGGTTTGTGTTCATGCATCATATGTGTCTCGTTAAGTTAACGTTATTGGGGGTGAGCAACAATGATGCGATATAGTATCGGTCATGATGCTCAAGGTACCCAGCCTTGGGGGTCAATTGGGTAGAAGCGTCTTATATAAAGGCGGTGGATAGCTACCACGCTGGGGCGTGACCAATAAATATACCGGTTACCCTGACTAGACATTGTTCGTACTCAAGAGTGATGATGTTTTCTCACTCGCTCATTTGAGTTGGTTTGGATCCACATGTTTGGTGAAGTAGTGGTTGTCTAGGATTGCATTAGTACTCGTTAAGTTATGCATCTATGTTATGTGTCAATTATACTGAAGTTGTTATATGCACATTGCTTAATCTATGTCCTTTGCCATTTGTGTTATGATTGTATATGATGTCTAACCCCTCTTGCTGTGGCTACTCATACACCATTGTGTATGTTTATACGATGAGATTGCAGATGACGATGACGATCTGACTGAGGAGTGATTCGTGGATGCGGTCACCGTAGTTAGGATTTCTGTTGTTATGATTTTTTCGTTGTTGATTATTCCGATGTAATTACTTAGGGGTAGCTCTGAGACGTTATGACATCGGAGTGCTTTTATTTTTCTGAACCTGACATAATTGTTATTTGATTTTTCTGCAAGTTTGTACGAGCGTGATGACTCTACCTTTGTTTATGAAAAAATTTATAGGACCGTATTTTTCAGCTGTTATATTTATTTTAATTTATTTCTTTAATAATAACATGCGGGTAGAGGGTGTCACATTTAGCGGTATCAGAGCTTATCTTGTTCTTTTGGTCGTGGTATGAGTCTATTATGTATTCTATGTGTGCTCTTATATGAATGTCTATGCTAGGATATATGTGATTACAAGATTGTATGTACTTAGATAGAATCTAACATCCCTCTACTGTTTGTCTATGAAGGAGGAAATGGCAAATAGGACTGACTGTGCTGTGATTGAAGTTTTGGGCCGGGTTGCTGAGGCAATGGAACGCGACTACGCTTGTCGGGATAGGACCACCCACTTTCAGGGCATTGTTGACTTCCAGAAGAATGACCCTCTGTCGTTCAAGGGAGCTTTTGACCCTGAAGGAGCACAGCACTGGATCCGCGAAATGGAAAAGATTTCAGGGTGATGACTTGCACTGACGCCCAGAAGGTAGTTTTCGCTACTTTCAAACTGATGGATGAAGCTGAGCACTGGTGGGAGAACACCTGTCAGCGCCTGGAGATTGCTGAAGTGGTTATCACCTAGAACTTGTTCAAGGAGCATTTTCTGGAGAAGTATTTCCCGGCTAAGTTACGTGACAAGAAAGAAGCTGAGTTTCTGGCATTGACTCAAGGCAACATGTCAATGGATGAGTATGCCGTGAAGTTTGAGGAGTTGTCCCGCTACTACCCTCCCTATCAGACTGTTGCAAGCGACCGCTCTATGTGTGTGAAGTTCAAGAATGGGCTGCGTACTGAACTCAAACAGGGCATAGCCTTTGTGGAGATGAATAGCTATGGCAACCTGGTGAAGAAGACACGAGATTATGAGGATGCCTATAAGGAGGGGCAGGTGCATTGAAGAGCGCCAAAGGCAATCAGTATCAAGGAAAGGGGAAATAACCTTTAGCCCCTACTGGCCGAGGGTTCAAGCATGAAGGAAACAAGAAGAACAATGCATCTGCAAGGGGACCAGCAGGAGGAGGCGCTTGGCCGTAAAGTTGCATCAGATGCGAAAAGTGTAGTTTGGATCACTATACCCGGGAGTGCAAGGAGACTTCAGTCATCTGTTTTAAGTGTGGTAAGTCAGGGCACATTAGCAGGGATTGTGGAGAGGCCAAATCTGAACCAGCAAGTGGAAGCAAACCTCAGAAGTCTCAGGCCAACAAGATGAAGACCACTGGCAAAGCCTTTGCTCTCTTAGGAATCGAAGCACAAGAATCAGAAAATCTCATCCAAGGTACTGGTTTCATCCAAGGAACTCTTGTTTTAGTATTGTTTGACTCTAGCGCGAGCCATTCTTTCATCTCGCATGACTGTGTGAGAACCTTGCAACTACATTTGACTCAACTTGCTTTAGATTTGGAGGTAGCCCTCCCTTCGAAGGATCCAATAATTACTTCTTATACATGTAAGAACTGTACTCTAGAGATTGTCGATAGGATCTTTGTAGTGGATCTGGTGTGTTTACCTTTTCGGGAGTTGGACGTTATACTCGGCATGGATTGGTTGGCTGCTAATCAGGTGTTTTTGAACTGCTTCGATAAGACAGTGATGTTTGTAGAACCTGAGCCTAAAGATCCAAATATTATCACCGCTAAGCGTGTGGAATCATCCTTGAAGGAAGGAGCCCAAACTTATATGATGTTGTGTACTATGGTGGCAGAGAAGAAGTTAGAAGTGAAGGGCATCCCAACCGTCTGGGAGTTTTCATAAGTATTCGAAGAGATTAACAGTCTACCACCGGAGCGAGATGTGGAGTTTGCAATTGACCTTGTTTCGGGTACGAGACCTATCTCTATGGCACCCTACAGAATGTCTCCCTTGGAGCTGGCAGAGCTGAAGAAACAGCTGGAAGAGATGTTAGAAAAGAAGTTTGTAAGGTCCAGTGTGTCGCCATGGGGAGCACCCGTTTTATTGGTCAAGAAGAAGGATGGTTCTATGAGGTTGTGTGTAGACTACCGGCAAGTCAACAAGGTTACTATTAAGAATCGCTACCCGTTGCCACGGATAGACGACCTTATGGACTAATTGATTGGGGCTTGTATCTTCTCGAAGATTGACTTAAGGTCTGGATATCATCAGATTCGGGTGAAGCAAGAGGATATTCCGAAACCTGTGTTCCGAAGCGCTATGGTCACTATGAGTACTCGGTGATGCCTTTCGGCGTGACCAATGCACCAACAGTATTCATGGACTATATGAATAAGATTTTTAGCCCCTGTCTGGATAAGTTTGTGGTGGTGTTCATCAATCACATCTTGATCTACTCTAAGACTCGAGAGGAACACGAAGGACACCTAAGGGTTGTCTTGCAAGTCTTGCACGAGAAGCAACTATATGCAAAGATGTCAAAATGTGAATTCTGGTTGGAAGAGGTGAGTTTTCTCGGGCATGTGATTTCTAAAGGAGGCATAGCAGTTGATCTAACCTAGGTTGAAGTCGTCTTGCATTGGTAAACCCCTAAGTCTGTGACAGAGATTCGAAGCTTTTGGGGACTGGCAGGTTACTATAGGAGATTTATCGAAGGCTTTTCCAAGATTGCACTACTGTTGACTCGTCTTGCGAGGAAAGGACAGGTTTTTCTGTGGGATGCTAAGTGCGAGGAGAGCTTTCAGGAGTTGAAGAACAAGTTGACTTCAGCACCAGTGTTAGTTTTGCCAGACCCTAGTGAATCGTTCGTGGTGTATTAGCGATGCTTCCAAGTAGGATTGGGTGGAGTGTTGATGCAGCATGGTAAGGTGGTGGCATATGCGTCGCGATAGCTGAAGATGCATGAGAAGAATTACCCAACTCATGACTTAGAGTTGGGAGCGGTGGTTTTTGCTTTAAAGATCTGGAGACACTATTTGTATGGCGCCAGATTTGAAGTTTTCAGTGACCACAAGAGCTTAAAGTATCTGTTTGACCAGAAGGAGTTGAATATGAGACAGCGTAGGTGGATGGAGTTCTTGAAGGACTACGAGTTCGAGCTGAGTTATCATCCGGGTAAGGCTAATGTGGTAGCAGATGCTCTGAGTAGGAAGGCCTTACATTGCTCAGCCATGATGGTTAAGGAGATGGAGTTGATAGAAGAATTCAGAGATATGAGTTTGGTTTGCGAAAGGCCTACGAAGAGTGTTAGGCTCGGTATGCAGAAGGTGACCAGTGAATTGATGATCTTGATCCGTGAAGGACAGAAGTCAGACTTGTTCTTAGTTGATTAGAGGACCTTGATGGCACAAGGGAAGTTAGCAGACTTCATCAAAGGCATGGATGGTATTCTACGATTTCGGGATCATATTTATGTGCCAAGTGTTTCGAAACTAAGGAAGATGATTTTGGAGGAAGGTCACAGGAGTAGCTTGAGTATTCACCCGGGAGCTACTAAGATGTACCAAGACTTGAAGAAAATGTTTTGGTGGCCCGGAATGAAAAAGGAGATAGCGGAGTTCGTGTACTCTTGTTTGACTTGTAAAAAGTCCAAGATCGAACACCAGAGGCCGTCGGGGAAGTTGCAGCCGTTGCCTATTCCAGAATGGAAGTGGGATAGCATTGCCATGGATTTCGTGTCAGGATTTTCGAGGAGTCCAACGGGTTGTGACGCTGTTTGGGTAGTTATGGACTGGTTGACTAAAGTAGCTCATTTCATAGGTGTGAATATGGAGTACTCATTGGAGAAGTTGACTAGGTTGTACATTCGTGAAATTGTCAGGTCGCACGGAATACCCTCCAGTATCATATCGGACCGAGATCCCAGGTTCACATCGGGCTTTTAGGAGAGTTTACACGCTGCTTTGGGGACTAAGCTTAAGTTGAGCTCTTCCTACCATCCTCAGATAGATGGGCAGTCAGAGAGGACGATTCAATCCTTGGAGGATTTGCTGAGAGCCTGTGTCATGGAGGAGACCGGGAGTTGGGAGAAGTTCTTACCCCTCATAGAGTTTACATACAACAACAGTTTCCATTCTAGTATTGGGATGGCACCGTATGAGGCCCTATATGGGAAGAGATGTAGGACAATATTGTGTTGGTATGAGACCGATGAACAACTTGTGTTAGGACCGAAGATGGTGCAAGAGACCACCAAGAAAGTGAGAATGATTCAAGAGAAGATGCAAGTAGCACAAAGCAGACATAAGAGTTATCACGATAGGAGAACTAAGGATTTGGTGTTTCAAGAAGGTGATCATGTGTTTCTATGGGTTACACCCACAAAAGGAGTTGTAAGGGTAATGAAAGCTAGGAAGTTAACACCTAGGTTCATTGGACCCTATCAGATTTTGAAAAGGGTTGGCGAGGTAGCATATCAGGTGGCGTTACCCCCGTTTTTGTCAAATCTGCATAATGTGTTTTACATTTCACAATTGCGAAAGTATGTTCATGACCTAAGTCATGTGATCGAGCCAGATGATCGAGCCAGATGCTATACAGTTGAAGGAAAATCTCACTTTTGAGGCACTTCCGAAAAGGATTGAGGACCGAAAATTGAAACAGTTAAGGAGAAAGGAAATCCCGCTAGTGAAGGTGATTTGGACCGGAGCTACGGATGAGAGTGCCACATGGGAATTGGAAAGTAAGATGAAGGAGCTTTAGCCGCAGCTATTCGCGACAGGTTAGTGACAATTCCGAGGACGAAATTTTTCTAAAGGGGAAGATTGTAACACCCTCAAATTTGAATTCTTAGGATCTATAAATTGTGTGCTTATATGGTAATTTTGTGACAATTTGTGTGTGTTTGCCTTAATAATTAGTATATTTTAATTATATTATTTACCTTATTTTATTAAATATTGGTCTTGAATTTATTATAGATATTTTAGAATAATGGTATATTTTAGAAGTTAGTAAGAAAATGAACTTTTTTTTAGTGAGAATGGTTTAGAATGAATATAATTATATATGGATATATATGTATGTTGATGCTGATGCTTTTAAAAAAAAAATGGAAGAAGGCCCACGTTTAAGCCCAGTAGGTCACATCCCTGTTCTTTTGTTATAACTATTCATCGCCTCTTCCAGCAAACATTCTCCATGCGCGTAGTACCTCACAAACCCTCACTTTGAATTTCTCTGCTCTTGTTCTCCCTTCCTAGTCCACGAAAAAATTCCAATTTTCATCCTCCCACCCGAAATTGACCATAGAACACGTTTCCGGCCTCTGTTCATTCAACCGTGACTCTGTTCATCGAGTATTTCGTCGCCGGGCGGACTGTAAATTCCCTTTTTCGGACACCATAATTTTCGGTTCGAAAAACAGACGCTATTTTCGGATTCCTCGCGTCAAAACCTTAAGAAAGCAGTGCTCCTTTGCTCGATTCGGTGAAGTTGACATCGGACCCCTTGTAATGCCGTTGTCTCGGTATGGCGTTCTCCGGTTACTCTTTTTACTTCATTTTAATTTCGTTTCAACCTTAAAAATTCTGAAAAAAAAATATTGTTCTAATTGTTATTTTTCAGTCGCGTTTCACCCTTCCGTGAATTTTATCCTGTGCTCGGTTGGTGCTCAAAGTGTCGTTGTAGGCAATTTTATTTGCCTTGCAATACTTCGAACTTCTTATTGAGGTAAGGGGATAGATAAATACAAGATTAGTGGGCTTATGGATGTAATTAGGCAATAGGGACGTCCCATGGTCCCTAGACTTAGCGCGGTTTTGCAAGATAAGTATCATTGTCATTGTGATGGGAAAGCTTGATATTAAATTCTGTCATGACGCTTATATTAATTGTAAATACCTTGTGATATGTTATGTATGGATAATAAGAAGATTTGGTTGTCTTGGCTTGTTGTTGATAATTATATGTATGAGGTGAATATGTTGATATGAGATTACTTGTTCCTATATGATGTTATGAGTTTGTTATGTTGAGTGAGAGCTAGATTATCATAGGGTGTGGTTTGTTACACTTAAATTCTCTAGGAGCTATATCATGGTTATGTGAAATGATAAAATATAGATGATGGGTGTAATTGTTAGGAGTTAACTAAGGTATAATGATTATTTTTTTTAGCATTTATGTTATGGTATAAGCAAGTCTTAGGACTAGGATATGATGGTGACATTTTGTTTTTGATGGTTTAAATGCTTTAAAAGTAAGATTTAGTGTTGGAAGTATTTTAGCAATAGTTGTGCAGAAAAATGATTAAGTCTGGAATTGTTTTAGCTAAGTCTCACTAATTTAACTTTTAAATGCAAGATATAATAAATATTGACCCAAACTCTTTTGCATAATGTTTTATAAATTTTGGGGAGTAGTGTGGTACATCCGGTTAAAAATAAAGTAAGTTGAAATACTTGAGTTAAGAGTTAGAAATTAAGTTAAGCTAGCTTAGACTTAGTGTGGTGAGGTAGGCTGATAACTTGGACTTGTTCCAAGATTAGGGGAACTTGTCAGTTTACTGACGAATAGTACCTTGTTAACGTTGTTGTAGCCAACCGCTTGATAAGTTAGAAATTAAGTTAAGCTAGCTTAGACTTAGTGTGGTGAGGTAGGCTGATAACTTGGACTTGTTCCAAGATTAGGGGAACTTGTCAGTTTACTGACGAATAGTACCTTGTTAACGTTGTTGTAGCCAACCGCTTGATGAGATGGTTGGTTAGTGGTTAACTGTTGTTGTTGTTAGACACTTGTTTGGTTTGTGTTCATGCATCATATGTGTCTCGTTAAGTTAACGTTATTGGGGATGAGCTACGATGATGCGATATAGTATCGGCCATGATGGGCAAAGTACCCGGCCTTGGGGGTCAATCGGATAGGAGCGTCTTATATAAAGGTGATGGATAGCTACCACAGTTGGGGCGTGACCAATAAATATACCGGTTACCTTGACTAGACACTGTTTATACTCAAGAGTGATGATGTTTTCTTACTCGCTCATTTGAGTTAGTTTGGATCCTCATGTTCGGTGAAGTAGGGGTTGTCTAAGATTGCATTAGTACTTGTTAAGTTATGCATCTATGTTATGTGTCAATTATACTGAAGTTGTTATATGCACATTGCTTAATCTATGTCCTTTGCCATTTGTGCTATGATTGTATATGATGTCTAACCCCTCTTGTTGTGGCTACTCATACACCATTGTGTATGTTTAGACGATTAGATTGCAGGTGACGATGACGATGTGGCTGAGAAGTGATTCGTGGATACAGTCACCATAGTTAGGATTTCTGTTGTTATGATTTTTTTCGTTATTGATTGTTCCGATGTAATTACTTAGGGATAGCTCTGAGACGTTATGACATCGGGGTGCTTTTATTTTTCTGAACCTGATGTAATTGTTATTTGATTTTTCTGCAAGTTTGTACGAGCGTGATGACTCTACCTTTGTTTATGGAAAATTTTATCGGACCGTATTTTTTAGCTTTTATATTTATTTTAATTTATTTCTTTAATAATAACACGCGGGTAGAGGGTGTCACATGCTAAACAGTCGGTGATGAAAAAAAATGAATCAAAATACACAAATGCTATTCTAACATGAACCCCTTGTTATGAAAACATTAAAAACCAAAAAGAAATACATCAGAAAATTGAAACCATTGACATAAAACGAGTAAAAGTGAATAAGGAACAACAACAATGGAAGATTAGAGATTTTATGGACCCAATAACTATTTTGAACTTAAATTACCCACATAAACAGCCCCCTCAAATATCCTAAAATAAAGATGAGCAGCTCTCACCCATTGAAGAACAACCCTTCAAATCTGTGGCACGATTTCGTTGTCTATTTTCTGAACCTGCATGGAAGGTGATTAAACATGAACCCTGATTCTAGCAAACGAAAACCCAAATTAGAATGCTGCTAATGACAGAAAATGAAAAACTCCAAATCTAATATGAATATGGCACTGCAAACCAAACTCAAACTGAAAAAACCAAAAACTTTATTGTAACAACACCTACCTTGTTAAAGAAGCCCTAAACTGCCGCTATTTTGAGACACTTGTTCGTCCCCAGGCCACAATGTCGTCCTTACCTGCAGCGCTGCTGCTGTGGGCGGCCCTCCTTGGACGCCATTGATTGTCGAAGCCAAAGAAGAGGAGAAGAATTCGTGAGAGAGAAAAAAAAATAAGAAACTGAACAGACTAAATATAAGATTTTAAAAAATATAAAAAATTCATTATCCATACTGCCTTTTTTTAAGGGATCCATACTGCCTCATTTCAAAGGATTATTTTTTTGTCGAAGTTACCCAGGACTCACCATGGAGAAGGAAGAGGAAAAAGTGTTCGCGGTATGAAACTATGGCGTGGTGGCGATATTCTCTAGTGCGGTGGTCGCCGGCGAAGGTGCTCCGATCACGAATCTTCTTGAGGGGTTTTGTAGAGAACCTTGAGACCGTCTTCGTGGTGGTTGTGGATTGTCGAGACAAAGCATGTGGAGGCCGAAAAACTTACCTGAGAGGCGCGATGTTCGTCCATCAACGTTGCTCTTTCGCAATTTCGAAGAGATGGATTTGTAGACAATGAAGAGGGGAGAATAACCGTGGTGGTGGCGCGGCCAAAGGCGCTGGACGATGCCAGAATCGCGCCTGAAAGGCAGCGATGAAAGAGGTGAGAGAGATGATTTTTTTTACTGGAGAGAGAAAGAGAGAGACAATAGTTCTCTCATTTTAGGAATGAAAGTGGGTGAAGGAAAATTGGGAGAGAGAAGTGAAGGTATTCGTTACCCAATGGGGTTTGTTGCATGTGGTTCTATTAGTTATTTAGGATTCCTGTAATCCATCAAGGATAAGGTGTCAGGATAAGATATATATGTGAATTGACCTTAATACCCCTGCAGTTTGGGTGGGAGGACAAATGCTCTCCTTTGTAAAGATGATGATTCTTATTAAAAAATCAAGGATGATGATGATGGACTTTATTGTGGGCATGTATATTTGGTCAAATTGAAAAGTGAATTTCTATTGAACAACAAAATCAAACTTGAAATGCTTTTGTGAAAGAAAGTGATACGTCGAATAAAAAATTATAGTTCTAGAAGGGGACGCTTTAAATATTATGGTTTTAGAAAGTGAACAAGTGCCTTTTTGTTTTAGCTTTTAAAATCCTGTTTAGACCCCAAAAGCGATTCTCAGTATTTTTTTAATTACTGTTCATGCATTTATTTTTAATTTTAGAAGATTTTTGAATCTCGTTTGCACTCCAGAAGCGATTTTAGTATAAGCAACAACATCCAAGCTTTTCCGTTTGGTAGAATTGATTCTGAGTGTGAGACCCACAAAATTCTTTATATTTACACATCAAAAGCGATTCTGCTATCATTACCAAACACAAATCAATTTTTTTAAACTCAATTTTTTTAAAATCAACTTTTTTAAACAAGATTTTTCACAATCAATTCTACTGGAATCTAAAACAAACGAACTTAAGTAGTCGTGTGACAATGTTTGGTGTATGAAGACTCTTTTGAGAGGATTTGAGCTGGTATCTGGTTTAAGTATAAACTTCTTCAAGAGTAACCTCATTGGTGTAAATGTCGAGGAGAGCTTCCTGTTAGCTGCTTCGACATTCTTAGGATGTGCAATAGGAAATAATTCGTTCAAGTTTCTGGGTATCCCAATTGGGGTGGATCCGAGGAAAGAAGCTACCCGAGGCCAGTGATTTCTTCCTTTAGCGAAGACTATCTACTTGGAAGAGTCGACAATTATCTTATGGAGGTAGAGTTACTTTGATTAATTCTGTTATCTAGCTTACCGTTATACTTCTTTTCCTTCTACAAAGTGCCAAAGAAAGTACTCAAGGTTCTAGTTGCTTTGCAAAGGAAGTTTCTGTGGGGAGGTAGTGCAGAGTCCAAAAAGATTAGTTGGGTAAAGTGGGAGCAAATTTGTCTTCCGAAAGATCAGGGTGGTCTGGGGATTAAGAATTTGGAGTTATTCAATAGAAGTTTGCTGGCTAAATGGAAGTGGAGGTTTTTAAATGATAAAGAGGCAATTTGGTATGAGCTGCTATCGCATAAATATGGTAACATCACTGGTAATGGATTTGGCCTGTATACTCATGGCCCGACATCTTCGTTATGGTGGAGGGATCTCGTGACACAAGACTCGACCTGGTTTCTTGACTTGGTGCAGCCAAAACTTGGTAACGGCTCGGAATTTTGTTTTTGGACTGTTGATTGGTCAAACGAAGGAAAGTTAATGGATCTATTTCCGCGTCTTTATTCGGCTGCAACAAATAAAGAGGCTTCTGTTTCTGACTCGGGGGCTTGGGTTGATGATCGTTGGCAGTGGAGTGTCGCTTGGCGGCGGAGGATATTCGGTTGGGAAGAAGCTCAAGTTCAAGCATTAAACGATATCCTGAGCAGGTATCTCCAAAGCAAGACACGGATGATGAATGGCTTTGGAAACTTGAGGAAGGTGGCGGTTTACTAAGTCTGCATACAACAATTTGCTACTCTGGTAGCTTTCATTGGAGAACGCAACTCGAGTTGGACAAAGACATTCTAAAAAAGGTATGGCATACTTCTGTGCCTTCTAAGATTTTGTTCATGGCTTGGAGGTTATTTCTCAATAGGTTACCCACTTGTGATCAATTACAACGGAGGGGCTGTGATCTTGGTACTCAAGCTGGGATTTGCGTTTTGTGCTCTATGCATAATGAGGATAGAGATCACTTGTTCTTTTCTTGCACTTTTTCACTTGGTATTTGGAGTGCAGTCTTGAATTGGTTAGGGGTTGATGGAGCTTTGTCAGGTAATTGTATGGAGCATTTTATACAGTTTGGGAACTTTGTCCGGGGTAAGAAACTTGGCAAAGTGAGATATCTGATTTGGTTGGCTGTTGTTTGGAATATCTGGAACCTTCGCAATGCGGTCATCTTTAGAGATGAAGGTAAGGATGCTAGCAAGTTACTGGCTCAAATCAAACATAGCTCATGGGGGTGGTTTATCTTTAGGGAAGGCCGTAAGAGGAGTTTTATTTTTTCTAATTGGTGCATGAATCCTATTCAATGTCTTAAACTTTGATGATGCTACTGTTGTTTGGCCTTGCTAGGGTTGGTTGTCGTACTCTTTTTCCCCTTTCGGTCTTTTTCCCAATGGGTTTGAGCCGTCGGGGGTTTTAATGAGGCACTTCCTCCCTAGACCATTTGTAAATATGGGTTCGGAGTACCCCTTGTACTCCATTTTTTTTTATTAATACATCTTCTTTACTTATCAAAAAAAAAGTAGTCGTGTCAACAACTATTTGGTGATGGCGATAGGATTAGCTCAATCATCAAAATACTGCTATTTTACAAATGGACGAGACAAGCTAAAAGAAACTAGTGGTGAAATAAGGCTATGTCGTCTACCTTGGTGTATCAAAAGAATGATAGACTACAACTTTCTTTGTCTGGGTTAAATAAGGAGCGGTGATGATAATAGTGCTCTCAATTTTTATTTTTTTTTGAGGTGTAAAAGAACATATAATTATATGTGTCTACTTTGCTTTGTCAGTTTACAAACTATTTTTGATTTTTTAAAACTATCTATTTAATTACCAATTCTGTCACCCAGAGCACTCATCCAAATATATTATACTCTTATTACATATCTTCATTATTTTTAGATTTATCTTAGTTTGTTTACTATAATCCTACTTTGCAACATGAGTTGTTTTCATCTTGCATTACGTAAAATAAATAACATATATCTAAATAATAATGATAGCAATAGAATACACTTTAGAGTAATCATGGGTATCTAACTAATATAAATTATTCTTATAAAAAAAAACTAATATAAATTATAATTTATATGAAAGTTTATATGATGGCAATACTTGTAAATAATTTGTCATGTTTAATATTGATCGAAGAGATTTAAGCATTAATTTAAATTGTCTTTTAGCAATTAGTTCAACTGTTAACTTTACCAAATTCTTCAAATTCAATTTGCGAAATTATCCGTTATCTAGCTTTTTTTTTTTTTTTTTTACAAAAGAAAAGGTTAAACAATTTTATTAATACTCAGAAACGCAATACATTTGCTAACTTGATTATGAATGTGAAAGCTAGCAATATATGTAGCCACCCCTACTAAAGAGTAGGCAACTACATTGGTTCGCCTTCTATAAAACTCTACCAAAGAGTTGGTAATAGAAAAAGATAAAAGACTCCTACTATTTAAAATAAAGCCCTATAGCTAGGTTTCTCTTGATTGTTTTTTTACTATCAACAATATTCCTGGAATTCACCTTGAATATAGCATACATGAGGCTTAAGACTTTTCCTGCACAAACTTGGAGTCCGAGAGAAGATGTAGGATTTCACTATGAAGAAATATTCTTCCTCGTCACATAAAACGATGTCCATGACGAAAAATAGGACATAAAAACTTCGAACTTCATCCGGTGGTTTTGGTGGAGGGCGGATTGGCACCAGATCTAGTGGCGAGGGAGCAACAGTGGGTACCATCATAGATTTTCTGTTGTCTGTCGGTGGTGACTCAAATGGAGGACATTTTCCATGATCGTAGAGATGCAGACAGCGGGTTGGTGGACGTTGAGAATTAAGGCCACCTAGATCGGGCGGTTTTGGTGGAAGCCCGGATAAAACCTGTTCAGTAGGAGGGAAATCAATCTTGGTTTGCAGGGAATCAAATTTCCCAAGGCACATGTGACCATTAGTTTCCAATTGAGCACGTTTTGGTGAGGGCGAAATGGAGCCGAAGTAGAGAATCTTGGTACCGAAGGAGGTATCGGTCTTCGATGATGGGTGGAAAGGGGCCCGCCACTACAAGAATTTTTGTCATTACCGACGGCCAAAAGCCGTCGGTAATTCTAAAAAGCGTCGAATTCGAGATTCGACACTCTACCGACGCTCGAGGTCGCTTGGTATTTTCCTCCTTGGTAAAATTTACCTCACGGCCAAAAAGTCGTTTGCATCACCGACTATTGGCCGTCGAGAAATCGTCACACGACCGTCAGTAAAATCCACGAAAACAACCATTTTTGTTGTTGTACTAGCCGTCGGCAATTTACCGACGGCTAAGCCTACTGTAAACTACAAATTATAATAAAAAAATAGATCCGAAGTTACCGACGGCTAAGCCCAAATTTACCGACGGCTAAGCCCACAGTAATCTAGAAATTAAAACAAAAAAAAACTCAGCCTTTTTCGCTTTTACCAGGAAGACAAGGATTCACAAAGGCCTGAACCACCAGAGAATTTTCTGTTAAGTTGTATAATAAGAATTTTAAATATATTCTAAAGTCTAAATCCAGCACAAAGCACATCTGACCAGAGGACACATTAACATCAATTAAAAAACTGAATGTTGAAAGCACTACTTGAAAATTGCCACAAGGAAGGAGTAGAGTATTTGGAATTTGCAGATTGAATAGAACATTTCTCCATTAAGCCATATACTAATTAAACCTCTAGTTTTGCCGTTAAAATTAGACCACAAAAAATAAGTCATTGCCAAAGCAAGCAATTAGGTATGAAATTAAGATTTAAAATATTCGCTGCATACAACATTAATGATACTATCTGTTCAAAACCACTATTCAGCGAATATCATTTATATGGTACCTGAACTAAAATCGACATAACTTCACTGGGTGAAGGGAATACAGCCGTGATTGTAGCAGCCTCTTTACGAAACAAATTACCATTCATTACTGATTCTTTCAAGAAATTATGCATTTTACTAACGGAAGAAATTATAATCCGAACCAGTGATTTCTTTGTACAAGGAGGAAAGCCCACGAGTAATGTTTTAACTTGCTCAACAATATCTTCATGCTTGACAGCTCCAGATGCAGCTATCACCTGATAAAGCAGACCCAAACACAACAGCCATCAGGCCACTTGTCATATTTAGGTATTAAAATATCTTTTGTGAAATGTAAGTTACAAAGTAACCATGTCCTACGAATACTACTGTATCTATGGCTAACAAGATGATATATACTAACAGAACCTCAATAATTTTCTGCATACCATCCTAGGAGCCGTGTAGTGTGTCTGAATGTAGTTCTGCAGATGATCTTTCGTGATTGTCTTAATATTTTGAGCAGGTCCAAGAATTGTTCTACCAAGTGGAGTGTACTGGAAAGCAGTTGCATGTAAATGATCAAAAATCACTTCCTCTGTTTGTCCCTCAACCTACAAGTAGTTGAAAATGATAAACCAATTAGCATGAGAATGTGAGCTTGTTATAAACCAATTTAGGAGACAACACGTAGCTGCAAAGGAATAAAGTGAAGTAAATATGAGCAGTTGTGCATACAATACACTCAAGACACACACACACACCCAAACCAACAAATGCACATATGAATCCATTAACTGTTCTATCAAATAGACAGACACATATATAATAGTGTGACTCTTATCAGGTTGGGGATGTGGGGGATGGAGTGGCTGTCTTATAAGTTAGTCAGTAAACAAAACAAAATAACCGAATTCTCAATCGAAATAAACTTAATAGAACCATACCATGTTCTCAACAAGAGAACAAACATCACAACTAAAAAACAGAACAAATTCACTAAACCCAATCAGACACTTACTGCTACTTAACTACAAAATCATACATGTCATTACCGGGCTTAAGACCATCATGACACTAATGAGAACTTTCGAATACAACCAACAATTACTCCTTCGCTACCATGCTAGACATAAGAAATTGGACCACATTTCATCGATTATTATCTACACCTGATGAACTAAAGATATCGTGATAAAAAGAAACCATTGTGGCATACATTACATGTAAATCCAAATACATGGACTTGAACAAATGCGCAGTAATTTACCATACCAACTTACTCAATGAACTCACTCATACAACATGAGAAGATTTTCAAGTGATAACGGTAACACACACCACAAAAAGCATAATACCTTTATTACAATACAAAAATTAAACCTGCAATTGAAAATCTTCCAGAAACCAATACCCTCAATATAAACAAGAGCTTAATTACTATAAACTGTTACTTGCAATTCAAATCCCCATTGTTCCATTATTCTATCCATTTCCCATAATTCAAATTAAAAAAAAAAAAATACCCTCCACAACAAATTGCACCAAAAACCAATATCCATACTTAAACACAAAATAAAAAAGAAAGGCTTTTTACTACCTCCTCCATTTCCCTGAGAATAACATCACGTTCACGACTGATCCTATTGTCATCAAACTTAGAATTCTGCAACATATCAGCCAAAATATCAAGAGCCTTGGGGACATCATCGTTCGTAACCTTAGCATAATAAGTTATCTGTTCCCTCGACGTATAGGCATTGAGGTGTCCTCCCATGTTCTCGATCTCCTCTTCCAACTCCCTTGCAGATCGCTTCGCAGTTCCCTTGAATATCATGTGTTCCAGAAAATGCGCCGTCCCATTGCTCTCCTCCGTCTCGAATCTCGACCCGGCGTCGATCCACACCCCCACGGTGGCCGTCCGGCAGGCAAGGGAGGACTCCGTGGCGACGCGGAGGCCGTTGGGGAGGGTGGTGACGCATGTCTCGGGGGCAGCCATGACGCGCGTGTGGTCCGAATCTCGGGTCCGGGTTCTCCAGGCTGCGGAGCTTTGACTTCACGGTTTCGGCGAGGCGGTCGTAGAACATGACGTGGGGGGCTGGAGGGGAGGGAGTGGGGGAGGAGAATGGCGCCGTGGAAGTGGAGGCGGAACGGCGAGCGGCCGCGGTGAGGAGGTGCTTGATGGCCATGATGGACCTGACCCGGGGTGGTGGTAGTATTTAGTTTTCAGTTCTGTCAATGTGTTCTGGGAAGGAGTGAGAGAGAGAGAGAGGGAGCTATCTTTCTTTCGCTGTTTCGCCTGCTTCTCGTTCGGAATTTCTTTGACCGGTGAAATGGCTTCCTCTGTAGTAGTGTTTTTGTACAAGGAGGAAAGCCCACGAGTAACGGTACTAGGACTAACTTGTGCAGCCTGGTCACCAAAATTTTTTACTTTCGAACATAATTATTTACCGACAGTTTAGCCGTCGGTAATAACAGATCTTCAAATTGCATATATTAACTATGCCGACGGCTAAGCCGTCGGTAATGTAGCCAAAAGCCGTCGATAACGTAGCCAAAAAATCAGCAAGCATATATTTTATGTTACTGACGGCTAAGCCGTCGGTAATTACAGACGGCCCATAAGCCCTCTGTAATTACCGGCCAATTTGAAGTCGTCGATAACGAGCAAAAAATAATTTCGTAGCAGATTTTTCCTAAGATTAGTGACGGCCGCGTCGGTAATTAAAATATTACCGACGGAGTCGAGGCCGTCGGTAAAATTCCATCGGTAATACACAGTTTTCTAGTGCGCCATGGTTGGTTTCTCTAACAATCCATTCCTAAAGCGCTACTAAACTAAAACTCTAAATGCAATGACATTTGCAAAATAATACTCGTCTTGTCTTTTGGAAAGTACAGTGAATTTTTTTTTTTGAAAACGTCTTTTACAAAACACAATCAGAGTATCTACAGCGTTTTAGAAACATGATGGGATTCTACCATGCAAAAGACAGATACAACTAAATATGTACATATATACAATTCCAAAAGAAGGATAGCTATCAAGTTTTACGTACAGAAAAACAATAAATAAATATACACAGGTAGGAATACACCTAAAGTATGAATACCCTAACAAGAGTAATTATACTTTTGAGGTACCCCCGGTAGTTACCCACGCAGGGGGCTGCTCCAAAAGCAAAACCTCAACCTACCCAAACTACAAAAGACTAACTGTAGCAAAAGACTAGTCGCCACCAAAACTATATACGACACAGACAGGCGTCCCCAACTATACATCACTACTCGGGTCCTCCTCATCCTCCTCCATCAATACATCATCAATCCATCCCACGCCGCTGCAGCCAGCCTCCCCGCACATCCGACAAACGAGAAGAGGATCCACAGGTGGAGTGGGTGTCCTGATACGTAACAGAGGAGTTGATACAGCCTCCGGCTCTGGCTCGAGATCTGCTATGGGACTAGGAGAATATGTCGCCGCATGTGAAGTAGAAGCTCTCGCCGTCCATCGCCTCACGCCACGCTCTTACGAGCGGTCCTACGGATCTTAGCACCTCTAGGCAAGGGTGCGTAGTGAGTAGTAATTCGTCTAGGAATATTAAAAGACTCATCAGGTGAAGTAGTAGAGGTAGTCGGTATCACTCGATCCTGCTGAGTGCGACGCCATCCGTCCACAATCTGTCCAACCATCACAGGGAAGCTCACGGTCCGCCATGAAATCTTCTGTCGTGTTGCCAGTTCGTCTACTCGAATAATCTCTATCACGTCCCCTCTATATACAACTCGGCCTGATGTGGGGTCAAAATCCAGAGTCGATGGTATGTTCATGTCCGGGAAGTCAAAGATCGACTCTGACGACATTGTCATCGCCGGGATCTCCACCACTTTCGCCATCGTCTGGGTTATAATCATCGATTGAAAGAACCACGGGCAATGGTTAACTTTTTAATTAAAAGCAGATAACACAATATAACATAATATAGAATTCAATAAGAATGCATAAATGCTCTGCAAATGTGACTACATGCCACTGTTTATGATTCTGAAATTCCATACGCTATGGTCAATCGTTCTATACGTACCAGAGCTGATACTTTCCCATGCGATGGTTAAATTAACGACATTCCTGAATTCCTTTGTCCATGAGGTATCCACCACCTTAGGATATTCAGGTCGAAGTTATACCAAAATGCATGACAATGCATTCTACCTACTTCAATGAACATATCAATGCATATGATATTTCAATATGACATAATCATACAAAAACTTAATTATCCATCACCAACCCAACATCATATGTCTCAACAGGATTTAAGCATATATCCACACATATCATATAATCAATTCAGAGTCACAACAATTCAGACCCACAACAGTTCAACAATCCACAACGATTCACATTCGCATATTGGAAATCAGCAGACATAAGCTTACACAACTTAAGCACATATAATTTGAAGAGCCCTTACCAAAGTCAACAATCCATGTGTCAAAGCACCACACAGTCCTACTCAGCACGTGCTCAAGTCCTCCAGTCCTAAACAACACACACCAAACTTAGCAAAATTCTAGTTCACCCAAAACAATTCCCTAGGTTATGGTTCAATTCTAACCCCTAGGTTACTCAACCCCAAGAATCTTTTTAATAAATACACATACTTAAAACAATACATAAAGTTGAAAAACAATTATTTTAAAGACTAAAAACTCACTTTCTTTTAAACTTGAAACATGAAACAATTTCAAAAAGTCAAATTCTTTTCATAATAAGTAGTTGATCAAGGCTCCACTTGGTTTAGGAATACAAGGATTCCATTTCACCTAAGTGTCTCATTGCCTTAAAACCAAAACAACTTCTCAAATCCAATTCTAACTCCTTCCAAAATTTTCCAAAGTTTAAATAACAACCCAATACAATTATATCAAGTCAAGGACACCATAAATTTTCCTTCCCAAGTCTTACAGGGCTCTCGGCCAACACACACATACATAGGAAAAATTTGTAAAATTTTCAAATCAACCAAACCATAACACATAATTCCTTTTCTAAAACCTTCAATTTTTCCAAAACAAAACCATTAACTCAAGTACATTACCCCATCATGGCTTATTCAAGCATCAAGGGTTTCCAAAATCACAAGTTTCCTTTGATCAAATTCAAATTAGCCCCAACAACAATTTCAAGTATCAATGAGCCATAACCCCAAACTAATTGCATGATTCACATGAGAAATCACCCTTCCCCCTTCCCTTAGACAAATCGGCCTAGGGTTTGAAAAAATTGGGGAAAACATTGATCCTTTCTCCCATGATCATTATCAACACATAAATAAAGCATTAAACAAGCAAGGAGTCAAAAAAAATATCTCCTACTCCTAGATTAAGGGGCCACGGTTTTGCAAGGAAGAACAAGGGAGAAAATGTTTGCTTCCAACTTACTTTCAAGATTAAGAAGAAGACGATCACTAGGAGAAAAAATTAGAAGCAAGGAGGTTGAAGAAGTAGAAAGAAATCATGCAAGGAAGGTAGGAGAAGAAACCATGGAAGCTAGCTTGAGTTCTCCACACATGAACATGAAAAAAAATGAAAGGCAAAAAAGAGAGTGGCCTCGGCCTGAATGGATAAAAAGGGAGAAGAGAAAAAAATAATTAAAGCAAGCTTTTTACTAGGCTAGGATTAGTTTAGGATAAGTACTACTAAATTAATCACCAAAAACTTGACACCTGGATACTATAAAGTAAGATTCTAATATAATCATTAAGTGTAGACATCTAATCTCTCTTTTCAAGATTACCCCATAATCTTAGAGTTTCGAGTGTTTTAAAATTACGGCGTCGAATAGTCGCGTTAACAATAACTCATTTGCCGATAAATCGCGAAAATTAATTTACTTAAAAATTAATACACCGCATGATAATAATTTATCATTAATAATAAAAACAATTGAAAACACTCAATCATAATCACAACAAGTTACGATTCAATATTCATCGAAATCAGAGTTCGTTTAAAATTTTATTGCGGATAAAAACTACTCGTCGATTCAAAATATGGTGAAACTTCGTTAGAATTTTTCGACGATTTTTGGACTATGAATTAATATAAAATAGGCTAAATTATAAAATTGGTCCTTTAAGTTTATTTTAGGTTTTAATTTGGTCCTCTACGTTTTATTTGTTTCGTTTTGGTCCTCTGCGTTTTATTTTAGTTTTCAATTTGGTCCTTTCTGTCACTAAAAGTCAATTGTCCGTAGCTAGAAGTCCATTTTTCAAAATGTTATTTGGCTTTTAGCTACGGACAATTGGCTTTTAGTGACGAAAAGGACCAACTTGTTGTAAATTTTAAAACGTAAGGGATCAAAACGAAACAAATAAAACATAGAGGACCAAATTGAAACCTAAAATAAACATAAATGACCAATTTTGTAATTTAGCCTATAAAATATTAATTCTCAAATTTAATTTTATCCTGATTTAATTCAATCACTTACTTATCAAACAAAAAACTGCTTATTATAGTATAAATACGATAAATTACGCTATAATAACGTTAATAATGCATCGTAAAAATTACGAATGTTACAGTTTCGACGGGGCGAGGCAGAGGGGCATCAAGGGATGGGGAGGTTGGGTCTTGGCAAAGGAGAATGGATTGGAGAGCAAAGCATATCTGCAACCAGCAGAACCAAGCCCCCACGGAACTCCACACAAGGAGAAGAGATAGCCATGACACCAGCGGGGGATGGAGAAAACCTTACAAAAAAGACACATGACACCAACAGCGCATGGAAAGAAGAGAGTGCTTGCAGGAGAAAGCTGCGCTAAAACCCTATCTGTTATCTAGCTATACATTACATATAAACTCATGCGCCATTAAGTAGTTAATCCAGTGTCCGCCACGTTTTTCAAAACAGAGCATATAAACGCACTACGGGAGGCGTTATGGTGTATATAAGTTGTCATAATAATAGTTAGATGTATTTGGGATTTGAATTAGTTTGCCAGTCAGGATTACTTGCGACTTGATTTTTTTTCCTACAAATTATATCCTACACATCGGCTTTTTATTTTCATCGTAAACATGTTTACACATTCTATCATTCAGATTTTCGATTCCCATTTTATCAATTCTTCTTTGACTGCAGCCACAATTTTCAGCGGATTATTTAGTTGGTGCTAACAAATTAATACATATTAGCACAGCTTTATTTAGTAAAAACATGTAAACAACTACTTATATTGGCAACTTCACTCTGATGCAAAGGAAGAAGTTGAAACAACAAAAAAAGAAATTTAAACTATTAAGTGAATAACTACACTACACTAGTGCCGTTTAAGGATAGATCTCAATAAGAGACAATAATCCAGTCAAAGGAGATATCTTGTAGTCTTGAAACCCTGCTTCCGTGAAGAGATTCTTCCATTCTTCTTCATTTCTCTCTATCCCATTAACGCTTGCCATATTCATATCCATGAGAAGCTTGAGTTGAGTGAGACCATACTCATCTTTCTTTTCGTTTATCACAACTTCTATGAGAATCCCTTTCCCTTTTTTTCCATCACTTGAAATAGCTTCTTTACATTTTTCCAGTATCCTTATGCAATCCTTATCAATCCAATTATGTAAAATATGCTGTAAAAATAAAACTAGACGATTAGAAATTTCCTTAAGAAATGAAAACTTATTGGAATTTGCAGTGGATTAAAAAAAAAAAAAATTTGCAAAAGCATACCTTAAGTAGAACTGCATCAGCTTTAGGAATAGATATGAACATGTCTCCACCAACAAATGTCAAATTGTTGGCTCCAGATAAGTTGTCAACAACCTGTGGACGGTCAAAGACTATACATTTCAACTGAGGAAATGTGTCGCAGATAAGCTTAGCTGTGGTTCCAGTTCCACCACCTACATCTACAATGGATTCCAGTCCCTCAAAGACCAAACGGGAGTCTACCAAACGGGAGTCTTTCAATGCCAAGTTTATAATTTGAGAATCACTAGCCATTGCCTTGTTGAATGAGCTGTTGTAATCAGGGTTTGTGTTAAGGAATTCATAGAAATGGGATCCAAAAGTGACATCAAGTAGAGTGAGATTTTCCTCATAAATCCACTTCTTCAGCTGATGGTATGAACCTGAGAAAGTTGGGTCAAGATGAAACTCAACTATTGGAGCTAAACAAAGGTTAGAGCCTTTGACAAGGAGTTCTGAAGCAGCAGTGAGAGCATAAGCTTCCTTTTCTTCTTGGTTGTTGTCTTTGATTTTCACTATCTCAAAGACCCCATTGTGCGCCATGTAGCGCATGATACGCCGTACATTACCAACTTTGGTTTGTGGAACATGCAGAATTGACACCAAGTCCGAATGGGTAATGGGGTGGCCATGGTTGTGGATTATGTTTGGAATGTCTAACTCAACGATCCATTTGAGACACATAGAGTCTATGAACGCGCACATGTGTCTGTACAAGAGAGCTTGGCCTTGAAAGATTTCAGTTGCTTTACGGCCATTGATTGAAGAAGCCATAATTGCAAATGAATTCTGATTCGGTTGGGTGGTGTGGTGTGATGTTTCAGAATTTGCTTCGCTTTATATAACGCCAGCCAGCTTGAACTTTCAACAACCACTTGGTGAGTCAAAAGCAGTTTAGCTCACTAATTGATCACTAGGAAAATCAATGATGTTGCTATATGTGACCATTGACTAGTCTAAATAAATGTGACATATTGTGTTTGAAATATTGTGGCTGGACATTGATTCATGCCGGCAGAATTATTTTTTAATGGAGCAGAAGTTGAATACGGGGTAAATGAGATCCGAAGGCGTCGTAAGAATAGAACTGAACATGTGGTGGAAGATCAATTTTCTAAGTCTTGCAGGGAACTATGTATACAAAGACACAAAATAGTCCCTGGAACATGGAACACCTCAGCAGAATGATTTCATAGTTTGCACCCTTTCTTCAAAAACAAATGATTTTATTTCTTTTCCTTTCTCTTCTTCTTTTTCTCTTTATTTTCTCTTTATTCTCTCTTTTTTTTTCCTTTTATTCCATGACCAAAAATATTTTTTTTTTACTTTTTATTTAATTATTTAATATTAATACTACTGATTTAAGCAAAATAAATAATAAATAAAGGCCAAACAAAATTGGGTTATGACATGTACTATACTTGAAAGAGTGAGGTGCGTGTTATTGAGTGCTGAATTGCCAAAATCATTTTGGGGGGAAGCTGCCACCACTGCAGCTTTCCTGATCAACAAATGCCCTTCTTCAGCTATAGGTTTTAAAACACCTATGGAATTATAGGATGGTAAACCAGCTGACTACTCATTCTTAAGGGTGTTCGGATCATTGACATTTGCTCATGTCAAGCAAGACAAACTGGGAACTCTTGCTATAAGGTGTGCTTTCATATGTTATCCTATTGGAGTGAAAGGATATAAACTATGGAGAATTGAACCGGGAGAGCCCAAATGCATAATCAGTAGGGATGTGGTCTTTGATGAACTTAGAATGGCTATGATGGAGAAGAAAAAATTGCAACTAACTGATCAAACAGAATTGAGTGAGAGTGCTTAAGTTGAGGTGGAGCTGCCTACAAAAGAAATTGAAAATCCTGCACAACAAAATGAAACTCAGCAGGATGAGGATCATTAAGAGGAAACAGACTTGAGGAACTATAATCTTGCAAGAGATAAGGAAAGGAGGACTATAATTCAACCAATGAGGTATGGTCAAGCTGACCTTATCTACTATGCACTGAACATTGGAGAAAAATTGTAGGCAGAAGAACCAAGCACTTTTCAGCAAGCTCTTGACAGTATGGACAGAGAAGAATGGATGGCTGCCATGACAGAAGAGATGCAGTCTCTTGACAAAAATAGCACCTGGGTTCTTGTTGATCTTCCAAGAATCAAAGGGTCATAGGATTCAAGTGGATATTCAAAAGAAATGAGGGTATTCAAGCTGGAGAGAAAACCAGATTCAAGGCAAGGCTTGTTGCCAAAGGATTCTCTTAACTTGAAGGAATTGATTTCAATGAAATCTTTTCCCCTGTTGTCAAGCATTGCTCCATTAGAATACTTCTACCTATTGTCACCCAATTTGATCTAGAATTGGAACAATTAGATGTCAAGACAGCATTCCTTCATGGAGACTTGAAAGAAACCATTTATATGTCACAACCCGAAGGCTTTGTTAAAGGCAGAAATAAGGTTTGTTTACTTAAGAAATTCTTATATGGGCTAAAGCAAAGTCCTAGGAAATGGTATAAAAGGTTTGATGAGTTCATGATAAGGTTGGGATTTCAAAGATGCAACCATGAAAGCTGTGTCTACATTCTAAAGGAAAATGGAGAAGCTCTAGTCTACCTCCTATTATATGTAGATGACATTCTTCTAGCAAGCTCAAGAAAGGAGGAAATCAGAAGGCTTAAGGCAGAATTAAGCATATAATTTGAGATGAAAGAACTTGGGGAAGCTAAAATAATTCTTGGTATGGACATAAATAGAAACAGGTTGAAAGGAGAACTCTTTCTATCAAAACAAGGGTACTTGAAAAAGGTGGTTACTAGATTAAGAATGCATGAGGCAAAAGCTGTGACTACACCTTTGGGACAACACTACAAGCTGTCTTTGAAGAATGTTCCTTAAACATATGAACAGAGGGGGAAAATGACTTCTATTCCATATGCTACTGGTGTTGGAAGTATAATGTATGGGATAATTTGCAGCAGGCCTGACTTGGCCTATGTTGTAAATGTAGTAAGCAGATTCATGGCTGACCCTGGTCCTCTTCATTGGTCAGCATTAAGATGGATTCTAAGGTACCTGAATGGTTCTTTATCTTCTGGTCTATGGTTCAAAAGGAAGACTCAGAATGTAGAAGCTATAAAAGGGTTTGTAGATTCAGATTATGCTGGAAATATTGACACAAGAAAATCATTATCTGGTTATGTGTTTACTGTCTATGGTACTGCAGTAAGTTGGAGATATGTTCTTCAATCGGTTGTGGCCTTTCAACAACACAAGCAAAATTTATAGTTCTCACAGAGGCAGTCAAGGAAGTTATGTGACTCAAAGGTTTGATTGGTGAACTTGGAGTTAGACAAGACATCATTTCAGTGTTTTTGACCTTTCTAAACACCACGTGTATCATGACAAACCAAAGCATATAGATGTAAAGCTTCATTTCATCCGAGATGTTGTGGACTCCAAGAAGTATGTTGAAAAGATTGCTACAGAACACAATCCTGTTGATGCTTTCACCAAGTCCTTATCACAGTCCAAGTTTAAACATTGCTTGGACTTGATAGGATTCTGTGAAGGGTAATTATTAGCAGGGGAGCACATTCCCTGAGGAGATTGTTGATCAAGTGTCTCAAAATTTGATGCTTGCTAATAAACTAGTTGTTATTCAGTTTTCAGTTATAACTAATTCTGGTAAATCGGTTACTAGCCATAGCTGTTTAAAGTTAGTTGCTTTTTGTTACTGGTAGTTAGGATCGGTTATGCCTTGGTTTCAGTTGTTGTATATGATAGGTTATTCCTATGGGTAGTATATATAGGCGAGGCAAGGATCAATGTAAACTCTCTACATAGAAAAGAAGATTAGAGAGATTGAGTGATCAAGTGTGTGTGAAAATAGAGTGATTACAAGGCTTGGGAATTCTAGAAGATGTGGCTCAACAGTGGTAGATCATAGACCAAGGATAATCCTCTATTGTACCAATTCAATCTTGTATTCCTCTCAATAGTAAATTGTGGCTTCCTTCACGTGGATGTAGGTCTTCAATCTGAAGGCTGAACCACATTATATCTGGTGTTCAATTCTTCTTCTCTTAATCTCATTTTGATTGATTGCTTTGTTAACTTGCTTGTTATTTCTCTGTTTCGATTCTTTCTGTTTTGCTACTGTGTTGCATTGTTCTTTGGTTGCAAGATTGTTTGCATAACAATATAGGTAATGGGTTTCAGGAAAGAAGGAGGGGTGTGTGGGGGTAAGAGCATCTCCAATGGAGAGTTCCTTAAAAAAAAAAAATTGGGTCCCTTAGGTGGTCCCCACATGCCACCTAAATGCCACATAATTTTTAAGGGACACTTGTGATTTTTGCTCCAATGGTGGTTTTTTAATGGGTGTCCCCCACATATCACATTTTAATACTTTAATATTTGTACTTATTAAAATATCAATTTAATAATTTTAATTAACAAGTATAAAAATATTAAATATTAAACAAGTATACAAATATTAAATATTAAAATTAAAAATGTTAAATATTAAAAGTGCAATTTTTGTTCCAGTCAAAACAGAAAGTGCAATTTTTGAAGGGAAAAAAAAGGTCACATTCTCACGGTCCCATCCAAGAACAATAGTTATTATCACGGTCCAAATAACCCTCCTCCTCTTAGCTTTCACTCTCAATTTCTAGATCCTTCTATGAAGAGCATCTCATCTCCATCTCTCAAGGTCATCCGCCCCCACTCATCTCCATCTTTCAATCTCATCTCCTCCACTCAAGGTGATCTCATCTCCATCTCTCAATCTCATCTCCATCTACTCGGTTTCACAAGGAAAGAGAAAAAATTGTTTTTAAATGCTATGGGACGGTCCTTTGTCGTCCCGTATGAGGGAAATGAAAAAATAAATAAATAAGACATTAAACAGCGCTTCATTAAAGGAAGCGTTGCTTATTGCATAAAAAAATGGACAATAAACAGCGCTTCCTTATTGAAGCGTTGTTTATTAATAAAAAATACACAACGCTTCCTTATTGAAGCGATGTTTATTGTCTACAATAAACAGCGCTTCATAAACAGCGCTTTCTTAATGAAGCGCTGTTTATTGTCAATTTTCGGCAGCGCTTTGTAAACGCTGTTTGGAAGCGCTGTTTATTGATAAACAATACATAACGCTTTCTTATTGAAGCGCTGTTTATTATAAACAGCGCTTTCTTAATGAAGCGGTGTTTATTGTCAATTTTCGGCAGCGCTTTGTAAACGCTGTTTTTTTGAAATACAATCAGCAGCGGCTCAATTTTCAGCGCCTTTAATTACTGTTTAAGGCAAAAAATAAGCGCTGTTTATTGTCGAAACTGTTGTAGTGTGAAAACACTCTTCCAAAACTCTTGGTGAATCAAAGCATAAATGATTGAGAGGAAAAGAATTTTGATGGCTCTTGTAAAATAGTTATGTTGAGATTGATTAAAAATATCTGATCAAACTCAAATATTTTGTATCTTTTACTCATTTATTTTTCTTGAGTAAGCACTTAAGCTCTTTTATTTCCTTTGTTCTTTTGAAGTTGTTCCAATATTTTTTCAGTTGTCTCATTTCATCTTTAACTTGGCTAATGTATAACTCTTGCGAGGTTGTTGAAGGATATGCAACTTGGGAACATATCTATACGGTATTATCATACAGAGGTTTTCATATCATTGCTAAATTCATGTTGTTTAAAGAAGTTCATTGTTTACGTACCTTGTGTGATTTTAGCTAACTGGGTTGTCTTTCATAATAAATCTAAAGTTTCAAAGAATGGAACGATAACATATTATATCTGTTTATTTTCTTATCTTCCAATGCAATCATACAATTGGTGTGTTATTTGTTTTCCATGCGTCATGAGAACTATAAAATTCCTTCATCGAAGATTATAGAAATTATGCATAATATCCATTTAAACTCAAAATGATGCATGAGTTAGTTAACTTCCTACTTTAGAGTAACTATGACTTTATAAGCAAGTTGAATATAAGCATTGATATGCATGATTTCAAAAGAAAACAGATTAGTTTATACGTGAAATATTCGTGAAGCCATATTCGTGAAGGGCACTTGGTTTGACACATGCTTCGACCTCACCATCCCCCATGGACAAAAGAAGAGTAAGTGATTGGATTTCATGTTTAGTCCATACCATTTGTACGTGATGCTAGATTGAGATAGGTTTACCAACTGTTTATACTCGATCATCATGATAAGTTCAATGATCATTTGAAAGTTTACACAGGTGAAAATGATTATCCAAGCATCTTTTCTCTTCCATTTTCTATTTTCACCAAACACACCCTCAACTCAATATATTTGTTAAAACATTTTAGTTGTTGATATTGGCTAAATCTTCACCAGGATGTATGCATTCCAACTTGAGTATGTAACATTATAATTTCATTTTTGGGAAGGACAATGATTGCTTTGAAGTGATAACAATTTGATGCGATACAAGACCAGCTGAAGATCGAATGCTCTTATATTTAAGCTCTTGGATGCAAGAATCAAGGTACCTTCTTATTTTCAAGTGATTTATTTGTTTGTTATTGAAAAGGTTATACACCACTGAAATTTCATGCACAAATGTATTAAATATATGATATATAGTTATATGCTGCTAGACCAGATTCACTTCCACTGGACTACAGTACAGAAATATATGTATGCATATATACTACTAGAATACTAATAAGAGGATCATTTTTTGCCACAGAATATAATTTATTTCCATCACGAAAAGGGAACAATATATATATATATATATTGGGAGAAGTGTATTGTACATTAGTTGATGGTGGACGACATTAAGCTTTGTCCACTTTCCTTACACAGAGAAACACATCGCTCAATTTCGTCCTCCCATTGGGTGGACTCTATTGGTTCGTTTTAACAATGTCACATAGGCAACATCAGGGAATCCAAATCCCACTGAAGGATGTGGAGATTATACTGCTGTGAAGCAAGAGAAAGGTTTAGAGGCATACACAGTGGCAACAGAAAAGTAAACATTGATGAGGACCAAAATTTAAGTCTGAATAAAATGAAAGCTTCGGCAACTGGTAATTATGATTTTAGTTTCTTCTTAATATGGTGTTGATATTCGTTTCTGGAATTGCTAGCTATTTTCACTTCAAAGTTAAAAGTCTGAAGTTTTGTAGTGTAAAAGAGTATCACACTTGGAATGTATTTTTATAACCATTTGATTTATCTCATTCAAACGAAATTGTAAGTATTATGGTTTGCAACATTGTAATTGTGCTCTTCCAAATTATCTCTTGTCTTGGGAGAGACATTCCTGGCATTTTGATATTTGACTATCTATTGTTACCATGCACAAGTTGTATAAGTCTACCCTGCTGCACAACAAATGCTTATATTCATAAGGTGGAAAGTGCTTAACAAACTTGGAAGAAAATAAAGTTGCCGAGAATAGTTTTGTGCTGCCCATGTTAATCGAGGTGGTGATGTTATTTGGGTGCTTTTCATGTTTCTGTCATCTTATTTTTTAGGAAGAAGGGGGGAGTACATTTTCCCTGCTATCGTAATGTTAATTATTTGATTTAATTGGGAAGTAAAAAAGCACATTTAATTTTCAAACACACTTGCTCACATAGTCAGTCACATCTCTACTCCGAATCCAACAGTCACTAGTACAAAATTGACTTTCGGAACAGGGTTTTTAAATCGGTTGTTTTAAACAACAGATTTAAAATGAAATATGGTGGCATTTTAGAAATTAAGTTGAAATTTTAACATTGTGCGTCACATTTAAAATCGGTTGTTTAAAACAACCGATTTAAAATCGTTTACGAAAAAACAATTTAAATCGGTTATCTTAAAGAACAGATGTGAAATCCCAAATTGAAAAAATCAATGGTCTTTTAAATCGGTTATTTAAGATGACCGATTTAAAAAGACCCCTTTAAACTTTTATTTTGTTTTCCCTCTCAAGGCCAGGTACGCCGCGACTGCTTCGTTTTCCCTCTCAAGGCCACGTACGCCGCGACTGCTTCTGCACACCCCGTTCGTTCGTTCGTTCGTCGTTTGTTCTGGTTCGAGGTCGCCGCCGTCGCGGCCGTTCATCTTGGTTTCTTCTTCCGTTCGCCGTCGCGTTCGTCTTGGTTTCTTCTTCCATTCGCCGTCGCGTTCTTCCTCAACAGCTTCAGACATTGTTCGCCGTCGCGGTGGCGTTCGTCCTCCCTGGTTTCAGACATTGTTCGCCGTTCGTCCTCCCGGGTTTCTTCTTCCGTCGCGTTCTTCCTTCCGTTCGTCCTCCAGGTTTCCTATTTTTTTATTTTTTTTCCCTCAGCGCACACACAGACACATGCATTTGCCAGTATTTTGATTCACCCACCAACTATGTTTCAGTGTTGGGTTGGTCACGAGCTGCGTTGGGTTGTTTCAAGCTTCAAGCTAACTTCTACTTCAACAAGTCAGAGAAAACAAAAAACAAAAAAACATTGTCTTGGTCCTAGCTCAGGTGGGGTTCTTCTTCTATGCTCCTTATGTAAATGCTATTGTTATAAAGAATGATGATAAAAATAAAAATATGGGGTTCTCTTCTATTGCCTTAACATGATTAAATTTTTCATTTTCAAAGGAACAAACTCTTCAATGATTTGTGAATAGTTTCTTTGTTTATTTATTTTCTTGTTTTCTTCTCTTTTGGAAATTGTTTTTCTCTCTGTATGTGTGTGTTTGTTTATGTGTGTGTGTTTGCCTTAACATGATTATGAGTCTTCCAGTACAAATTTTGCCCAACTTGTTTTGTTTAATGTTTTGCTTTTATTCTTTTATTCTACCGTTTTTCTTTCTCTGGCCTTGTGAATTGTACATGTACTTTTCAACAGTAATTGAGAGTTGAGTTTTCCTTTTTGAGACTATTGGAATTAGAATTTTTGGTTCAGAATGGCAAATAACTACTAATGGTTCCATAATCCACTTCATTGGTTTGCTTTCTTTGCTAGTAAAGTTCCATGCATGATCCAAACTCCAAAAGTCTTCATTTTTTATTCCTGTTTTAATGAATATAAAAATCTGTTTCGTCATTCATGCTTATTAGATTATTTATTGGTCTGGTCTATGCAGAATATTTTATTCTACTTTGGGAGTTAAAGTATACTTAAAAGGGTATTTTATTTTCTAATCAAATCTAAAGTTCTTTCCTTTTGGTGCAAACAGATAACTGGTTTGGTTAGCCATGAACAACAATGTTCCTGAATGAAATTTGGGAACTGATACCTTTGTCACCAATCAGGACTATGTCTAATTCTAATTCTATTATTTTGATTCTCATATCATGGATAGTTTGTTTTAAAGTGTTTCTGATAAATGGAGTTTATTTGTAATTGCTTTCATTGGATTCATGTTTTTAGTATTTTGATTAACTTGTATTCTCATAACAAGGTTGTTTTAAGTAGTTTTCTTTTTTTTTATTAACTGAGTTTCTTTGTAATTGTTTTAATAGTTTTTTTTTGGGTATGGTCTCCTCAATGTAAAATTTCAGACATTGATTGTGTTTTGTAAAATTGCTACAGTAAGCTACTAAGCTTGACAGAACTTCTCATGATTCCATGAATCAATTCAAAACATGTTGCTTTTCTCATTTCATGATTTTGTTCTTTTTCTTCAAAGTCTCTTCCTTTCTTAGTTTACAACAAATAATACTGACTTTTGTTTACTTTTAAGAGTACAAATGATAACAAAGATAATAAAGAGAGAGAGAGAGAGAGAGAGGTTAAGAAAGATAGGCATAATGCCTGTGAGGTTCAGAATTATTTTGAAAATATTGTTATGCTACTGTTGTTTTTTGTTATTGTACATAGTATACTATATACATTGATTGGGTCCTAATTTGTTTTCTAAATGCCATAACAGCAGGTGATTGCATGTTTTCTTGCTCCTATGGGTGTGTGGAGCAAGACTGTTTATTTTTTATTCTTGGCACCCATTCTTGGCACCCATTGAAATTTAGTTCGAAATAGTTGTGAATTTCAACTAGGTAGACGATAACAAGTTATGGCTGACGTTCCCTGAAGTCTGTATTTTTTTTAAAACGTAGTTATGGATCGTAGTTGGATGCAACAAAATCGATTGAGTGAAGAGTATGAGAAGGGAGTAGAAGAGTTTCTGAATTTTGCTCAAACGAATCAACAAATTCTAAAAAAGATGGCGCTACTTTAAGCAGCTCTTATAATAAAAAACGCTACTTTATGTCATACCTAAACAATAAACAGCGCTTACAACATTAAGCGCTACTGTTTAGTTTTCACAATAAACAGCGCTTAGTCCTTTAAGCGCTGTTTTATCTTTAAATAATAAAAAATGAACTGGCACAATAATCAGCGCTTCAAACATGAAGCGCTGTTTTTGATCATACGAACAATAAACAGCGCTTTATAGTAGGAAGCGCTGTTTTTGGTGATACAATAAACAGCGCTTTTAGACTTAAGCGCTGTTTTTGTGAAACAATAATCAGCGCTTTTTTATTAAGCGCTGTTTTTGGTCAATTTATTAAATATATTTCCCTCCTCTCTCATTTCGCAGAAGCACTGTTCTCTCTCTGTCTCTCAACTCTCTCTTCGCAAGCTCATCCGCGAGACCTCCGTCGTCGTCCCTCTCGCCTCCATCTCCCAAGTCTCGGCGTGCTTCTTCCTCAACGAGATCGTGTGCTTCCCCTCACCTGAAATCCGACCTCGTCGTCCTCCAAAAGCTGCTGGCAGCGCTCGGCCTCCGTCCTCCCCCTCGCCTCCATCTCCCAACTCCTGTTTGCGTCCATTTCCAGGTATCGCCACTGTCTCCATTTTGTATCTCGATTCCACATTGGTTTCTGTTGGTGGTTCGTTAGTTTTTGGTCTCTGTTCGATTTTGTTTGATTTTGTTCACTGTTGTCCAGTTTGGAATCAGAAGTGTTTGATTTTGTTTGATTTTGTTCACTGTTGTCCAGAGATAAATTAGAAGTGTTAAAGATGCTTGGAATCAGTTTGTTAAAATGTACAGTTAGTAAATATATATGCATATCAGATGGGAATCAATGGAAAAATGACCAATGAATTTTGTTGTGGAACCTGATTTTGGTTTTTTTTTTTTTGAACAATGAATTTTGGAATGTTACAGGTATTGTATATATTTTGGAATGTCCATATTTTAGGGGAGACTCTGCCAAAATTTTGTTAGAATTTTGATCTAGTTTGTGTGTTGATTTTAAGAGCAGTGATAGTTTTAGTCTTGCTTTATTTAAATGGGGTTTTTCTGTTGTTTTACCTCTCAATCCATAGGTAAAATATGGATCGAAAGTGGATGTCTGCACTTGTCGTTTGTCGAAGGAATATAAGGATGGAGTGAAAGATTTTATTGGGTTTGTAGTTGGGCATACAATGCACCATAGTAGAATCATATGTCCTTGTTTAAGTTGTTGTTATACAAACAAAATTAGTGTTCTGGAATTGGAATGGCATTTAGTGAGCAATGGGATTGATCAAACTTATACTGTTGGACAAAGCACGGTGAGACAAGAGGTGAATCTTCTAATATGGCGAATAGTGGGAGATATGCGTCGGAGGACACCGCTACAAATACATATGATGGTGACCGTTTTGAAGATATGGCAAATGCGGTTGAAGAAGATATTCGTGATTGTCCTCAAATGTTTGAGAAGTTGATGAGTGATGCGGAGAAGCCGTTATATGAGGTTGTACTAAATTCACAAGATTGTCGGCAATGTTAAAGTTGTTTAACTTGAAGTTGGGCAATGGATGGGTGATAAGAGTTTTACGGACTTACTCACCTTTGTTGAAAGATATGTTGCCTAATGATAATGTGCTTCCTAGTAGGACATATGAGACTAAACAAATGTTACGCTCTATTGGCATGAGCTAGGAGAAGATACATGCTTGTCAGAACGATTCCATTTTATTTAAGTAATGAATATGCATCGTTAAAGTCGTGTCCAAAATGTGAAGCCTCACGGTATAAGAAGGAAAATTCGGCTCCAGAGAAGGTATTGTGGTATTTTCCCATAATTCCCAGATTCAGGCGTATGTACCGTAGTTCAGAAGATGCAAAAAACCTGACATGGCATGAGGATGAAAGGATTCAAGATGGCATGCTACGGCACCTGGCAGATTCTCCTCAATGGAAAAAAATTGATATTGATTATCCTGATTTTGGGAATGAACCAAGAAACTTACGACTTGCATTGTCTACTGATGGATTTAACCCACATGGTGTTCAAAGTAGCTCTCACAAAGACATGGCACGTGATTTTGGTGATTTATAACCTACCTCCATGGCTATGCATGAAGCGAAAATATATGATGTTGTCTTTGTTAATTTACGGGCGAAACAACCAGGAAATGATATCGATGTATATTTGGCTCCTTTAATTGAAGATTTGAAGCAAATGTGGGAGACAGGTGTGGTGGTGTATGATAGGTATAGAGAAGAAAGTTTCACCTTGAGGGCTATGATTTTCGGCACAATTAATGATTTTCCAAAGATATGGTAATCTGTCGGGATATAGTACCAAAGGTCGGTGTGCATGCCCTATATGTGAAGATAAGTCTGATTGGATTCGGTTGGAACATGGTAGGAAGAATGTCTTTCTTGGGCATCGCAGATTTTTGCATCCAAATCATCATTATCGGTCATGGAGAAAGGCATTCAATGGGAATACGAGAAGAGCGGAGAGCTCCTTTGCCTCGACGGGTACATAATGTTAGAAAAAGTAAAAGATTTGAATATTAAATTCGGTAAACCTTTGCAGGAGACCTTGCCACACGAGGGTGGAAGAAAAGGTCGATTTTCTTTGAGTTGCCATATTGGAAATCATTATCATAAGACATTTTGTTGATGTGATGCATGTTGAAAAAATATTTTTGATAGTCTCGGTGGTACCTTACTTAATGTGCCCTGGAAGACTAAAGATGGCATCAATGCAAATTTGGACTTGGTTAGTATGGGATTGAGGCGAGAGTTGGGACCAGGTAAAGAAAGGGAAACGTCGTACATATCTACCTCCTACTCATACTCTATCTAGAAAAGAAAAGAGATTTTTGTAAGTTTCTTGATGGAGTTAAGGTTCAGAGGGTACTCTTCAAACATTAAGAACCTCGTATCGATGAAAGATCTCAAGTTAAAGGGTCTAAAGTCTCATGATTGTCATGTTCTTATGGAGAATTTGCTACCCATAGCTATACGATCTATTTTGCCTGACAAAGTGCGGAATACCTTAAGTAAACTTTGTTTCTTCTTTAAGGCAATTTGTAGTAAAGTGATTGACCCTGGAAAGTTGCCAGCCTAGCAAAAAGAAATTATTCTGACTTTGTGTGAGCTTGAGATGTATTTCCCGCCTTCATTCTTTGACATAATGATTCATCGGCAGTTCATCCGTTAGGGAGACACAATTGTGTGGGCGACTTACATGAGATGGATGTACCCGTTTGAGCGTTACATGAAGATATTAAAAGGGTATGTGAAAAACCGATCACGACCAGAGGGTTGTATTGTTGAGCGGTATATAGTCGAAGAAGGCTGTTGAATTACATGCAGTATGTATCGATATTGAACATTCTATAGGGCTGCGCGGTCTCGTCACACAGAAGAAGTGCGAGGAGGGATTACGGACTTGAAATATTGACTATATCAAGGAAAGAATGGGAACAAGCACACTTATATGTTTTACGCAATGCCGATGAAGTTGAGTCATATGTTGTAAAACACAAGGACATACTCAAGAGCTTGTACCCAAATAAGAGTCAAAATTGGTTAACAATGTAACACAATCGGTGTTTTATAAAATGGTGAAAGAATACATTTCTGCAGAGTTTATTGCAAATCCTAGCTCGGTTTGTAAAGATTGAGATGGTTAGCTAAAGGTCCAGATATACATGTTAGTTCTTACAGGTTATCCGATGAATGGGTACACTTTTTATACAAAAGAACATGATGATCGGAGGAGAATACAAAATAGTGGAGTTGACTCTTGTAGTGAAGCTATGCATATATCAAGTGCTAAAGATAGAAATCCCATATATGCGAATATGTCATACTTGAGGTCATTGAGCGATATGGGAGTTGGATTACAAGATGTTTGAGTGCCTGTGTTCCAATGCAAGTGGGTTGATAATAACAACGGTGTACAAATGGATGAGTTGGGGTTCATGCGGGTGAATTTTAATAAGTTGGGATATAAGGATGAGCCCTTTATTTTAGCATCGCAAGCTCAACAAGTGTTCTATGTCACCGATCCAATTGATATGAATTGGTCCATTGTTCTATTGAATAACAAAAAATTGTTAATGAGATTGATGATGAAGCACATGAATATCTTTGACATTGAGGATGACCCTTTCTTGGGACATCACAATCATTGTTTGGGGCAAGTACACCTACAGAGGATGATGTGTATATTAGAAATGATCATAATGAAGGGCTTTGGATCAATCCATTATTTCATAAGGGATGCTCAAATCTGAATAAAAGCGAGAAAAAGGAAAAGAGTTGCTTAAATGTACATGTATGTAGTGAATGCTATTTAATTTTTATTAATTTATTGATCAATTAAATGTGTATACATTGATTTCTTTATTAATTTTTATTAATAACTTATGTGTATAATTTTTTCAGGTAAATGGCATCTGAAGGTGATGATAGTGCTCGAGGCCCCCAAAGGGGACGGCGTCCGTGGACCGACTTTTAAGAAGAAACTCATCCGTGAGAGGAGTAAAGGAGTTGCAAAGCGTGTGGTAAGATACTTATCGATTAATCTAATTTTTTTAGTTGAGTATCTAAATTTGTACACTAATACTATTTTTTATAGGTTATATGGAATGCTAAGGGTCAACCAATTGGTGAAAATGTTAATGACTTTATTCAATTCATTGGGGCCACAGTCACGGAAGACGGTCCCAATTAGCCGAGATAATTGGAAGGATAAGGATCCATATTTGAAGGAGCTAAAAGATGAGATATGGATCGAGATACAGTATATAAAAATGGGATTAATTAACATTGATTAGTTGTATTGTTTTTAATTTATCTAAACATACTTATAGTCTACCATTTTGTTTATAATGTTCTTGCGAAGCATTTTGATGTTGATGAGACCGAAAGGATATTACACTTAGGTTAGGTGGAAGATCACACCGAATTTCGAGCTGCGTTAGCGAACAAGTGGTTGAGAGACCAACACGGAACATCGGACATCGACCTCGACAAAATATGCATCGTTCATAGAACAGGATGATTGGAGCGCTTTGTAAGAAGACGCATAAGATGAAGAATATATAGTATGTACAATAATATTTATAACTTTTATATATGACGTTAAACCATGCATTAATATATTCTTATGTTTTTATGTAGAGAATAAGCAATGAAAATCGGCAAAGAGCGTCAAATCCTCCATACCCTTACAGAGGAGGGGTTAAAGGGTATCCCCGCATTGAGGAAGAAATGGTATGTACAATATCTTTAATTATAACTTGTTTTAACGCATCTCTTGGTATGTACAATTTCTTTCTTACTTTCTCTCAATTTGGGTGTTCATATGTACAATTTGTTGGAGTCGAGAAGATGCAACTTCTCAATCCATTGATCGATCTTGTTTGTGGATAGAAGCCCGGCGAAACAAGAAGGGTGACATTGAACATCTACCCACTAGAGAAGTGGCTGACAAAATTGTAAGTATGATAACATTAATTAACGTTTAAATTAATGACAATGATATTATTTAATAATATTTAATAATATTTGTGTCTCGCAGAATGAACTGTCAATGTCTATGTCAGATTTGTCTGGTCAAGACATCCTTTCCCAAGCCATACCCATCAAGGAGTATCCTGGTCGGGTAAGAGGCGTGGGATTTGGCGTCTCCCAGGGCGCTATCTTTGGATCACAGAAGCGCGTAAGACGCCATGCTGATGCTAGTGAAACAGAAGAATTGAGGAGAATGGTAACTCAGCTATACCAAAAAGTTCAGACAGTGCAAGATAGCAGGAAGGATAAAGATGAAGTGGAGAGGAACGAGCAACATAGACCTATCAGTAACCCAAAGAGTGTTAGAGATAGTTGCACTATTGTGAGTCCGGAAGTAATAATCGTTACATTTCTTTTATACTTTCTCACCTAAGTATTCAAAGATTTAACATATTAATATTTCGTTTATCATTGGTTTAGGGCATTTATGAGTGCAGTCTATATTTGACAAGTCCAACGCAACGAATGGTTGGTAAGGGAATGTTGTATAATGAACCAGGTGTGTCACTACACAACCTACCCTTACCTCCTAATCATGTAAAGGTTAGAGTTGGCGTTGCACTTGAGGGAGATGCACTATTACTGTACCATTGGAGGCGGCAGATGTGATGACAAAGTGGAACAGGCAATAGGAACCTATGTGGCATGGCCAAACCACCTCGTAGTTACAAGTGATATGGTACGTATATGTTAAAGTATATGCTTCACTATCATATACTGCATATATTTATTAAATTAGGTGATCACTCACTAACTAATCAATATGTTGGAATGCAAAATATGTAGGTATCTCCAACATCCAAAGCCAAGGACAAAGGCAAGGGCAAGCTGCCTATAGTTAGCAAGTGTGTTGGCAAGCGACCAACAAATGGGTCATTCACATCTCCGGTGAAGAAGGTCATGGTATCTCGACCTCCTACAGACTCACCTACAGATTTTACAATTTATCTTAGAGTCCATGTGGCAACAAAGATGGAGGCGGCAGATACCATTAAAGTACCAATGGATGAATCAATTTTGGGTTATGAGCACGACCTAAGAGCTGGTGTTGATGGTGCACTTCAAGAAATTCTTAATGACAACCTATGGTTAAGTGAAACTGTTATTAGTGTATATCTCAGGTACTGCATTAAATTTTAAAGTATCCAATGTTTTTTTATTTTTTCAACTAAATATTTATGTTATTGTTAATGTATTAATTTGTATGCATGTTTTAATTTAAGGTACTTGTATCAGGAGATATTGATCCCACAAGAACAAACTCAAAGGTTTGTATTTTTGTGCCCATAACGGACACATATGGGATCATGGAATGCTGACATGTCTGAGTATGTGATTCACCGCTTGACATTAGCAAATCCTGACTTTGAGACTCTGTTTTTGTCACCTTGCAACGTAGTGTAAGTCATTTAATTTAATCAATATTACTAAATTTATTGAAATGTGTTTACTTTCTTATATTTTTTTGTCCAATATTTTTGTAGGGATCATTGGTTATTGTTAGCGATTAACTTGAATCAAAATGTTGTGTACTATCTTGATCCATTGCGTGTACATATCAACATGGGCAAAACAATGAAAGAGAAGTACAATCAGTAAGTGTGTATAAATCATAGATATGTATATATATATATATATGTATGCAATTTCTTAAACGTTTAAGTTACTTGTAATATTGAAGTGTTTATTTGTTTATGTTTGGCATACGTGACATCTTGTGCTGGCTGGTATGATATTTTCTGTTGTTACAGGTGCTTTATAAATTTTGGAATGTCCATATTTTAGGGGAGACTCTGCCAAAATTTTGTTAGAAATTTGATATAGTCTATGTGTTGATGTTAAGAGAAGTGGTTACAAATGTATTTGAATGATATTTTTTGGTAGGTAGAAATTATTATGAGTGTGGTTCTACATATTGAATGATTTTGTTTGATTTTGCACTTAGGGCAATCCTACTTTATCGAAGAAACAAGTCTCGATTTTCTAAATTTACTCCACCTAAATGGATACCGATAAAGGTATTTATATTAAATTTTTTATGCAATTATTCAAATTACCAAAAATAAAAACAATTAATTTCATATTTTTGGTTTTATAGTGTCCTCGCCAACCGAACTCTGATGATTGTGGCCGATATGTTTTGAAGTTTCTCAAGGATATTGTCGTTCATAATCAAACAGAAATTCCAACAGAGGTATGTATGTAATAATTTCAAAGTTTATATAAGTTTTTTTCTTTTACGCATACCATTTGAATGCTTATGTTCAATTCTAACTTCATTTAATTTTCATTTCGCAGTACTATCCTAATTGTCAATTCGACACATACACTGATCATACCGAACTCAAAGAAGAGTGGTGTCGATATTTTACTACAAATTTTATCATTTATAAGCAGATAGAAGAAGATTAATATTAATGTTTACGTGAGTTTTTGTTAAATTTGGTTTTTTTTTAGTTTAGCATACTTGAATTGGAAAGGTTCACATGAATTTAGGAATAAAATTCCTTTTTATGTTGGCTAATATTTTATATATTTTATGTTGGTCATTTGGTATGGTATCTTATGTTGTTACAAGTATTTTATATATTTTGGAATGTCCATATTTTAAGGAAAACTCTGCCAAAATTTTGTTAGAATTTTGACCTTGTATGCATGTTTAGTTGCGTGTGATGTAAGAAAAAGATATTACTATTTAGGTAGTATTTGTAGCATGACATGTGCAATATTTTAGTGATCTATTCTCAGATAATTGTGAATTTGACTGAGAAATATATTGTAATTTATTTATGTTAATGTAAGGATATGTAGGAATCTATGAAAAAATTATATTATAATGTTAAATTTTTATGTTGATACTATTGGGTGTTGATGACAATTTTGGTTGCATTTTGTGTTATCACAATATTATGCAATGTATATAATGTAAATGTGAGAATTAAATTAAATTAAAAAGGAGAATAAACAGCTTCAATAATGAAGCGGCGCTTGTGTATAAAAGACAGCTTCAAAAGGAAGCGGCGCTATTCACAATAAACAACGCTTATTCTTGAGCTGTTTATTGTCTATACAATAAGCGCTTTATTATTGGTATTGTTTATTGTGCAGACAATAAACAGCGCTTCCTTATTGAAGCGCTGTTTATTGTCAATTTTCAGCAGCGCTTCATAAACGCTGTTTTTATGAAATACAATCAGCAGCGGCTTAATTTTCAGCTCCTTTAAGCGCTGTTTTAGGCTATAAATAAGCGCTGTTTATTGCCAAAACTTATTGTAGTGTCTTCCTAAAAGTGGCAGAACATTTTCTTGTCCGTGTGTTATTTGTGTGAACCAGACACCACAAATAGTCGACAAAATACGGGAACATCTAATTGTCTATGGGATTTGCAGCAGTTATACAACATGGACATGGCATGGTGAGAAGAAGGAAATGTCAAGTGTGTCTGAAGGAAAGAAAGTTGACGTAGAAATGGACGATCGGTTAGAAGACATGATCCGTGATATTGGACATGAGTCTTTTAAACGAGCACATGTTTATGAATCCTTGACAAAAGACAATGAAGAGGCTTTGTATAAGGGGTGTACAAAATTCACACGGTTGTCTGCCGTGTTGAGATTGTTTAATCTGAAGGCAATAAATGGGTGGACTGACAAGAGCTTCACCGACTTGCTTGAGTTGTTGAAAGATATGCTTCCAGAGGGCAACACATTGTCGAACCGTGCGTATGATGCGAAGAAAATCTTGTGTCCGATGGGTGTGGAGTATAAGAAAATACACGCATGCCCCAAAGACTGCATATTGTACCGAAAAGAGTTTGAAAATGTTCACAAGTGCCCCACGTGTGGGCTAGCACGCTGCAAGGTGAAGGATGGTGTTGGCGATTCGCGGCGATGAGAGCACTAAGGGTGTGCCTGCAAAAGTTTTATGGTATCTTCCAATAATTCCAAGATTGAAGCGATTGTTTGCCAATGAAAAAGACGCAAAGAGTATTAGATGGCATGTGGATGAGAGGAAGTGTGACGGACAACTTCGTCATCCTGCCGATTCTTTGCAATGGAAGAAAATTGACACTCTGTTTCCAGATTTCGGCAATGAGCCAAGAAACATTAGGCTTGGGCTTGCTTCTGATGGAATGAATCCGTATGGTAACTTAAGTAGCAACCACAGTTCATGGCCTGTTGTCTTGGTAGTCTACAACCTTTCTCCTTGGTTGTCCATGAAACGCAAATACATGATGTTATCCATGATGATTTCGGGCCCGCAACAACCTGGAAATGACATAGATGTTTTCCTAAGTCCCCTGATTGAAGACTTGAGGAAATTGTGGGATGAGGGCATTGATGTGTTCGATGCATATTCCAATGAAAATTTTAAGTTGCGTGCCATGTTATTTTGCACCATCAATGACTTTCCAAAGATATGGGAACTTGTCCTGATATAGTGTTAAGGGCATAATGCGTGCCTGTATGTGAAAAGGGCACCTGCTACAATCAATTGAAACATGGAAGGAAAATTGTTTACCTTGGGCATCGTAGATTTCTTCGACGTGATCACCCGTATCGTAGGTTGAAAAAGGCTTTCAATGGATGTCAGGAAAATGGTGTAGCTCCGAATGCCTTAACAGGGGAAGAAGTGTATCAACGAGTGAAGGACATCAAAGTCATATTTGGCAAGAAACAGAAACAAAAGCAGTTCACTGAGAAAAATATATGGAAGAAGAGGTCTGTGTTCTTCGAGCTTCCATACTGGTCCAGTCTTGATGTAAGACATTGTATTGATGTCATGCATGTGGAGAAAAACGTGAGTGATAGTGTAATTGGTACTCTTCTCAACATTCAGGGCAAGACAAAGGATAGTGTGAATGCTCGTCTAGATATGGTTGCAATGGGTACAAGACAGAAATTAGCTCCACAGCCAAGAGGTAATGCCACATATCTGCCCCCAGCATGCCATACTTTGTCAAAACAAGAGAGAAGAAGTTTTTGCGAGTGTCTTCGTGGAATTAAAGTGCCACAGGGTTACTCTTCCAATGTTAAAAACCTAATCTCACCAAGGACCTTAAAGTAGTGGGCTTAAACTCTCATGACTGCCATGTATTGATGCAACAATTACTTGTAGTGGCTATCCGTGGCATCTTCCCTAAAGAAGTCCGACATGCCATAACTAGATTGTGCTTATTCTTCAATGCTATATGTGCCAAAGTCATTGACCCTACGAAGTTGGACGACTTGGAAAACGAGGCTGCTATTATATTGTGTCTGTTGGAGATGTACTTTCCTCCATCATTCTTTGACATCATGGTCCATTTAATTGTTCATATAGTGCGGGAGATTAGATTGTGTGGCCCCGTTTATTTAAGATGGATGTACCCAGTGGAGCGATATATGAAGATCTTGAAAGGGTATGTTAAGAATCAATACCGCCCCGAAGCATCCATTGTTGAAAGGTACATCACGTAGAAGCCATTGAGTTTTGTATAGATTACTTGTCAGAAGTGGAACCTGTAGGGATTCCTAAGACTCGTCATGTTGGAAGATATGAAGGTAAGGGTACACGAGGGTTAACCGTTAAGAGCATGAGTCGTGTGGAGGTGCTTCAAGCACATCTGTATATATTGAATAACAATGCCGAGGTTATACCTTACTTAGAAGCTCACAAAAGAATTGTCAAGGCCAAGAACCCTCGAATGAGCGAAAAGGTGTGTTGAGAGAGCAAAACAAGACATTCCTATCTTGGTTCAAAGCACATGTTATGAAGGAATATGATACTGCTTCTGATACATTACGTAGACTAGCACATGAACCTAGTTTTAATGTCTTGTGCTGGAGTGGGTACGATATAAACAATATTTCCTTTTACACAAAGTTACAGGATGACAAGAGTACCGTTCAAAAGCAGTGGGGTTATGGTAATGGCCTCTTCGATGCATTTCTCTAGTTCAAGGGATAAAAACCCTATTCTTGCATCCATAGCTTACTTTGGGGTAATTGAAGAGATTTGGGAGCTGGATTACTGCAAATTTAAGGTGCCTGTTTTTAAATGTAAGTGGGTTAACGAATAAAGGAGTACCAACCGATGAAATGGGTTTTACATTGGTGGACTTTGACAAAGTAGGTTACAAGGACGAGCCTTTCATCATGGCAGAACAGGCAAAACAAGTTTTTTATGTCAATGATCCTTCTAGAAAAAATTGGTCAGTGGTCCTACAAGGGAAAACATTCATGATAATAATGAAAATGAAGATTCAACCCTTAATATTTCTGAGACTCCTTCATTCACAACACAAATTCCTACTTTCATAGAAGAACGAGATGTGGACGATGTACGTGCCATTCGTAGTGATCATAATGAAGGGATATGGGAGAACATCTGTATTTCACCCATGGAATAAATTTAAAGGTTAATACCTATTTGTTATTGACATTGATTGTGCTTATTTTGTTTTATATTTAAATTTACATCTGTTATTGTGTTTATTAATGATTTTATTCTGCTTTGTCCTCTAAACAGATATCATGGCTGATCCTGTAGATAGTACGACATCTACAAAAAAGAAGACTAGATCAGCCACTTCTTGTCAGGAGTTGACTTCTAGACGTCCGACTGGATATAGGTATCCAATTGAGTTTGATGGGGAGACAGGCCAACCTAAAGAGAACTATGCAACTAAGTTCAAGACATTTGTGGCTATGTTGGCTAGAAACAAGGTTAGCATATTGGTAAATGAATGGGAGAACGTGGATGACGGCACAAAAGAGTGCATTTGGCAGGATGTGACGGTAATACCTCTTTTTACAAACTCCTTTAATTTCTTATGCTATTTAACTAAATCTGTTTATTACTAATATCACTTTATTGTCTATTTAAGGAAACATTTGATGTTCATCCTAATGATAAGGGGCTTAAGAAGAGATGGCTATCTTATGCTGCTAATCGTTGGAGGTCACACAAGACTATGCTCACCAGGACTTATGTTTTTGGCCCTGGTGACAAGGACGGATGTAAGACCCCATGTTATAAGTATAAATCCATTTCAGAAGAAACATGGGAGTTGTTTGTGAAAAGTCGACATGACCCTGAGTTTTTGGTTAGTACTTTTTCTTAATTTCTCATATTAATTGATTTTTCGTTTAGCTAATTTACATGTACATTATTTCTAACAGGAGAAAAGAGCAAAGGGAAGACAAAACCAGGCCAAGAACAAGTATTACCACAGAACTTCTCGTGGTGGTTATGCATATTTGAAGGCCACCTGGAAGGAGAATAGGTTGAAAGAAATGCAAAAAGAGAGTGGCAATATGCAGTTGACGGTGGATGATGTTGATTCTCCACCACGTCACGAGCAATGGAAGTTGGCTCGAATAAAGTCAACCGGAGGGTTTATAAATGAGGAGACAGCCACAATTGCCTCAAAAATTGTAAGTAAAACTTTCAATATATCATTTTTAGTGTAATGCCTTACATAACATTGACTTACACCATATATGTTGTCGGGATGACCTTGTGGATCGTGCCACTCAAGGAACTTTTGTTCACGATACACGTATGGATATCCCGACTCATCGCCATTAGGACACTGATCACGATGGCCGTCCGCGTTGCCCCTTTTGGTGTCGGCCTGAAGACATATTATGGAAGTGTTGCACCTCGTGGCAAAGCAAAAGCCTATCACGGAGATGGAGTCCTTCAAGACAATGTTGATGCAGCGGTTTGAGGAGACCTTCAATCGTAGGTAGATAAGGCGGTAGCCGAGGTATGTATAATATGCTACAATATAAAATAAGCAGTTAATTTAACTAGATTTAGGAAGAAATTAATTTATAAAATTTCATTTACAGAGACTTGCATCTCAGGGTTGCGTAAGTCAACCCGCAGCCATCAACATGCAAGAGTTACAGGAGACAATTAGTCAGAGGATAGAAAAGACAGTAGCTGAGGTATGTATAAAATGCTACAATATAAATTATGTAGTTTAAGTAAACTTTCAACATGGTCTGTAAACTTTCAACATGGTCTTCATTTATAAAATTTCATTTTGCAGAGACTTGCAAATATGGCTTGTGCAAGTCAATCCTCATCTGGCCAGCCCAACTCTATGAAGACTCCTATGCGCGAAAGCGCTAAGGACAGTTGCTCACTGTCCCAACCGTGGATGCTAACCCCCACTAATTGGTTGAGAGAGTTATCTGCCATGTTATATGACTTTGGGGGCAAGTCACAGGGGCTATTGATGGATTATGACCTCGTGTCTGTCGAACATTATTGGATTGGTGAGAAAGAGACAACCGACATTACTATGGGTGGACGTTGGCTTGAATTATGCCACTTGGCATTATGGGGCTCGTAAGTATATGTCAATCTAAGTTTATATTGTAAGCATGCTTAAATCATTTGTAATATTAATTAACATGTTTTTCAATATATTAGGTATTGTTGGCGCCTATGTAAGGATAGAGGCTATGATGATAGGTACGGAATTTTTTCGCCTTACCAGATTGGTTCTTTATGTCCCAAGTCTGCTCCCAAAAAATTAGAGGAAATTCAAGCATACATCCAGAACAAGATGTGGGAAGAGAAGAGGCAATGTTATTTAGCACCATACTGCCATAGGTAAGTTCATTTACGTGTGTTTATATTATTTTCTTTTGTTTGTCTGTTTCTTCATACCATTATTGTTGTCCAATATTGTAGTGACCATTGGCAGTTGGCCATCATTTGTCCTGAAGACCACGTTGTCGTCTGGTTGTGCTCCCTGGGTTATCGGCCTAATCAAACCATTGTAGAAAGAATTAATAAGTAAGATTCAATTTAATTCTTAACATACATTATGATATAATTTTAGAACTTTGACTTATCATGAATATTCTTTTATCAGTGCAATCGATGGCTATAACAGGCTTAAAGGAGTTAGGAGAAGTAATCCGCCTGAATGGTTGTCGCCCAAAGTAAGTGGTTTAAATTAAAAATATTCATTTACAAATATTAGGATATTTAATATTAACCGAGTGCATATCTTTTATATTTATTTGGAGGTGGCTCGTCAAACCGACTGTGGGCATATGGGATATATGTCATGAGGAATATGATGACCATTATCTCGGCGGGGATAATCGGAAATTGGATGGAGGTAATATTTAAAAACTCAATAAGCTTAATTGATTTTGTACTTAATTAAGCATTATTTTGGTTATATTAACTAGTGTTTATATTATTTTTTACGGTATTCAATGACACATCACCAATGTCAAATGATGAGCTTTTGAGCATAAGACAACTCTGGCAGAATTTTTGCAAATTCCATACCGAGTTGAAATACGAGCCAAAGAGGAAAAAGAATAGAAAATGATGGAAAAACAAATAGTGAAGTTTCAGCTTGTGTTTTTGATTTAGTTAGGTTTGTATTTGAATATTAGTTTGTATTTGACTTGGTTTTGACTTGTGTTTTAACAAATTGGAAGTCAGAGTTGTATTTGATTTAGTTTCAGTTTAAGTTTTAGATTTAGTTAAGTTTGTATTTGACTATTAGTTTTAGTTTTAGTTTGTATTTTGATTTGGTTTAGTTTTAGTTTGTATTTTGTTCTTTGGAAAAAATATATTCTTTGTGATTGTTCTGGTTGTATTGGGTTGCTGGAAAAACTATTGTTGTGGTTGTTTTGGTTGTTTTTACAGGTTTATATATATGGTTGCTATAAAAACAAAAAAAAAATTAAAAAAAAACAACCTTTTAAATCGGTTGTTATAAACAAACGATTTAAAAAGTATTTTTAAATCGGCTGTTTATAAACAACCGATTTAAAAGGTAGATTTCAATAAGGCCTTTTAAATCGGTTGTTATAAAAAACTGATTTAAAAGGCCTTTTTAAATCGGTTGTTTATAACAACCGATTTAAAAGGTAGATTTCAATTAGACCAGGTGAGACTTTTTAAATCGGTTGTTTATAAACAACCGATTTAAAATGTATTTTTAAATCGGATCTTTATAAACAACCGATTTAAAAAGTCTAATATGACCACAAATTTGACTCGAATTCAGTCGTTTTACATCGGTTGTTATAAATAACCGATTTTAAAATTCTAATTTAAATCGGTTAAATAACCGATTTAAAATCCTCAGACATACTAAATCCAGAGCATCTAAATCGGTTGTCCAACCGATTTTAAAACCTTAAATAACCGATTTTAAATCTCAAATTTGCACTAGTGAGTGGTGGACATACAATTTGATAAATCTTAGCATGCATCGCATAATTTGGTTTATATAAATTTCATGTTCTGCATCCTATAAGTTTTTGTGGGTCTATTAGTTTTAGCATGGTCTTTTCTTGTGAGTCTAATAGTTTTAATAGAGTCGTTATGAAAAAAGATCTTTATATTTGGATATACGGAGAAATAAGGAGGAAATTCGATAAGAGTGAATAAAATCATATACTATAAATGCTTATATATAAAAAATACATCAATGTATAAACGATAAAATAATGACATCATTATCATTAAACAAAAATTAGAGATTACAAAAACTATAATATTACATACTCAAAAAATTGAAGACACTCCACATCTACGAATTATAATTGCTTTCTATGTGTTTTCATATTTTGAAATTATTTTATGATTTTTTTATTTATTTTCAACACTATTAAAAATCTTTTTCTCTATGTATGTGACCGGAATTGGATTCTCTTCATTTACGCATTCACTTAGCCGGTAATTCCAACAGTTGGATGAAAATTGAATCGTCCATATTTCAAGTTGTATTTTAAAGCAAATTTGACAAAGTCAAAATACGAGCCGTACGATCATTATCCAACGGCCATGATCTTCTGAATGCGTGAATACGTGATTTTTCCCAAATGTAGGGAATCAAACAATTAACAAATCATCTCCAATAAGGTTACACGTTTAATTCTTCACAAAATTGATTGCAGAGAAACTCCTTTTAATCGTTTAGGCAAATGACCAAACACATGTTGTACATATATGAAACATGGTGCAAAAGAAGCTTACTCAAGCAACAAATGAGTTGTAAATAGAACCCAAAGAATAAAAGATTAAAAATGAAATGAAAAACATATGAAAGAAAAGATACCTAGAAATGGAGTAAAAAGGGTTAGATCTCTTGTGAAATATTTGGGTTGATGAATTTTGACTTTTGATAATGAAATAGAGTAGAGGCCAGAGAGTATTTTGAGAAGTAAAAATAGAGAGCCTGAGATAAAAAGGAGTTAAAAATATTTCTATTTTCTCTTAAAAATAGTGTAGACGTGTGTTAACACTTAAAAGAGGGTAACTCAAATTCTATTTTTTGAAAAGAAAGAGACAAAAAAAAGTAAAAATAAAAAAATAAAAAGAAAGGGAAAAGGGTAAAAATTAAAAAATTTGTGGATTATTTAATAGGAAAAAGATAAAAGAAAAATATTAAAACCTTTTTTTTTTGTTTAATTGTGTAAAAATCAGAAAAATATATGTTTATGAAATAACATTAAAATCCTAATTAAAAACGAGAAAATTTATATTTGAAAAAAAATTAGCACCCATCTTCTTTCCTTCTCGACTAGCGAAAAGACGGGCACTACTATACCTGTCTATCCATATTTTTTATTTCTTTTTTGCTCTGAGAAATTTGATTATGAACAAAATTTATGGTAGTGTTTAAAGTTAGTTTGTTTAAAATTACAAAACCGTGGTAGTGATTTTTTGTTAAAATTTTCAGTTTTTTAGAATTACAATGGTGTTTAGTTTGTTTAAAATTTCTGTTTTGTTTAAAAATCACAAAACTATAACAGTGTTTTTTTATTTATTTAAATTTCAGTTTAGTTAAAGGCAAAATATAAAGAAAATAATCCGACACCAAATTTTAAATTTAATAGAGATAATTATCTTTATACATAGGTATTGACTATTGATAACAAGGAGAAAATGTGAAAGCAAATGAGTTGATTGAAGGCAAAAAAAAATAACAAGGAGAATTTTTGTTTCCTCAATATAAAACTCATGTAGTGTTATATTTTTGTTTTCTGTTTTTCCCTTAACCAAACAAATTTAAAAAGAGTTTTATTTATTTTTTTGCCAAAATTACTCCAAAATGACCTTTATCTTAATTTAAATTTTCAAGTTATTCCTTTATTTATTTTTTTGTTACAGTTTAGTCCCACATGTTTTGAAATGTTAATTTTAAGACAAACTATTGGTTAATTTACAACGAAAAATGCATGTTTGTCACAAATACAATTTGTTGTATCAATTATGCCACAAATTAGAGCCCAAAAAGATATTACAAAAATGTTAAAACATACTAATTTGGCCAACGTTGTCAATACCTTAAAACATGTGAGACTAAATTGAAACTGAAATTAACTTTAAAGGACTAACTTGACACAAAAAAAGATAAAAGACTGAAATAAAACTTTAAATTAAGATAAAAGACCTCTTGTGTTATTTTGTCAATATTTTTTTGCTTAAATCTACTTTTGGTCCCTTAACTTATTTTTTAGGTTCAATTTAATCCTCTAACTTTATTTTTTTGTCAAATAAGTCCTTCACATTTTTAAAATTGGCCAAATAGTCCGTCACGCCTAAAAACTCATTTGACCGTGACGGACATATTTTGTAATTTGTCCAGGTTAAACGCCACCCTTTCAAAATGTGGCCATTAATTATGAAAAAAAGTCAAAAGCTCTCAAGCACGTACGTAAGCAACTTCTGAGTCTTGCGGTCTATTGCATTCTAGATTCCAGCTTCTAACAACGTAAGCAATGGCCCATTATGATTTGGATTTGCGTCGCCCATTCAATTGTTGGTGTTCTTTTATATTACTATCTAATTCATTTTTTTTGATAAATTAATTCATTTTTTAAATATAAACGTGGTATAATATAGTCTGATTTAAATTAACTTAGATGAGTTGATTTCCAACTATTTGCTGAAATTTTGTTAAAAAAACAAACAGAAATTAATTCTATTGCAAATAAAAATTTGAGATTAAAACAAAAAAAATACATTATGAAGGACCATATTCCAGATGGTAAGCAACAAGAATTGCCTTTGTTATTGTTTGATGGCAATCCCGATTATAACTATTTTTTTATCAAAATGAAAACCAAAACAAAAGAAAAAGACTAAAGTCTAATTCTGATGCATCCTAAGGCATATTAGTAACAAGATAATTAGAAATCTGCGTTCTAATTAATTTTATATTTATCAAAAAAAAAAGATAATTAGAAATTTGAGGAGGTCAAGCACTTCAAATCGTCATGCATTGATCCAAGGAATCTAATGATGCGCTAAATTTAGCTAATCAATCTGCATCTTTATTACCTTCTTGCAAAGTATGCCGAAAAACAACTAACTAGGGTAGAATAATGTAACCACGAATGCGAGTTATCAAAGGAGCATAATGAATTGTTGAACCAACAACAATCAGATCCAAAGCAAATTGAGAATCTAATTCTAAAATGATTTCTTGAAACCATAATGCTAAGAAAGTTGCGCGTAAACCATTCGAGATTTAGTTTATCAAAGCACGCTGACTTGAACTTGCTTTCTCATACGAGAACAAAGCACTTTCACCGGCTGTTAGCTTTCCTTTTTCACTTATGATTCGGGGGAGCACTACAAAAAATGTAAGGCTGGCAATTGCCACTATAACTAAACTGGCTTTAACAGCTGAAGTTTGGCACATTAGTAAGGGATCCTGTTGGTGCCAAGGAATCAATGAAAGCATCGACCATGTCCTCATAACCTGCCCAAAAGCTACTAAATTCTTTTTGGCCTCCCCTCTGATCTGAACAAGCCTAACCATGGACTTCGTGAGTGGCTCAAGAATGGAATCCAATAAAATCTCACTTTGACATTAATATTATATTGACTTATCCAAAAGATTTCACTTCAATTGGAATTTGGTTATTCACCGGGTACGAGGATTCCAGCCAAGCATCCATGGCTGAATGATTAAAGCACCCAACTCATAATTGACGAAGTCGTAGGTTCAATTCCTACTGGATGCACGCCACAAAAATCTCTAACTAAAAATCTCAAATATCCTTGATCATGAGACATATAATTATCACTATAAATAAGAACCAGAATACCAACAGTAGTGATTAATATCGACATAATAGAAGTAAGTGAATCGATCAAGTAGCCAAACTCTAAAGAAAGACAATGTTTGTTGACTTGTTTCTGTGAACGTACTTTTTGAAACGTTCATTTTAGGATGTGTAGGAGAGCTCTTAAATCTTACATTTATCAATATAAATGCATAGGCTTGATTCGGGTGTGTATGATTTTTCTTTGAACCAGGGTCAAGGGATTATTTCTTTGGTCAGAAGAGTCCTCCAAATCTTTTGGTCTTGTATTGGTAATCATTTTCAAGCTTTAGAGGGCCGGTCTCCATCTGCTCCTTGTGATTGTGATGCTGGCTAAACCCTCATAGGTTAAATATTCCCCACTTTCTAAGGCCTCGGATGCTTTGCCCTAACCAACCCTCTTTCTTTATTGCTTGAGAGCGAATCTCACAGCCGGTTGCTCTTTTAGAAAAACCTAATTTCTGGAACATTGCCTCGGTAGAAGCAAACCCAACTAATACGCAAGCCCATCTCCCGATACAATCAAATCAAAGCAAAGCAAAAGTGCCTTGCGGCTGTCGCGCCTCTCTCTCTGTCTCTGTACCTTGTGTTTGTCCTTGTTGTTGAAGATTACTAGGGGTATTTCTATAACCAAAATAAAAGATAACTATGTGGCCATTATAAAAGATAACCAAACCAAAATCTAGGCTCTTGAACAAGACAAAGTAAACTAAATTACTAGGCATCAATGAAGCAAAGAAAGACACATGCAATGACCCATTTATTTCACTATGTTTTTTTGGTCAGCTAGTAAAAATGGTAAACAACAAACACACACACGTCTAAACGGCAACACCCGGGTTCGAACCCCAGTTCCGGCGTCCCCATGTCGCTGAAATTGCTAAAGCAACCAATAGTGGGGGACATTTATTTCACTATGTTTAGTTCGAAAAGAAAGAGACAAAAAAAAAAGTAAAAATAAAAAAATAAAAAGAAAAGGAATAGGGTAAAAATTAAATAATTTGTGGATTATTTAATAGGAAAAAGATAAAAGAAAAATATTAAAACCTTTTTTTTGTTTAATTGTGTAAAAACTAGAAAAATATGTTTATGAAATAACATTAAAATCCTAATTAAAAACGAGAAAATTTTTATTTGAAAAAAAATTAGCTCCCATCTTCTTTCCTTCTCAACTAGCGAAAAGACAGGCACTACTATACCTGTCTATCCATATTTTTTTATTTCTTTTTGCTCTGAGAAATTTGATTATAAACAAAATTTATGGTAATGTTTAAAGTTAGTTTGTTTAAAAATTCAATCTTGTTTAAAAATTACAAAACCGTAGTAGTGATTTTTTGTTAAAATTTTCAGTTTTTTAGAATTATAATGGTGTTTAGTTTGTTTAAAATTTCTGTTTTGTTTAAAAATTACAAAACTATAATAGTGTTTTTTTATTTATTTAAATTTCAGTTTAGTTAAAGGCAAAATATAAAGAAAATAATCCGATACCAAATTTTAAATTTAATAGAGATAATTATCTTTATACATAGGTATTGACTATTGATAACAAGGAGAAAATGTGAAAGCAAATGAGTTGATCGAAGGCAAAAAAGATAACAAGGGGAATTTTTGTTTCCTCAATATAAAACTCATGTAGTATTATTTTTTTGTTTTCTGTTTTTCCCTTAACCAAACAAATTTAAAGAGAGTTTTATTTTTTATTTTTTTTTGCCAAAATTACTCCAAATGTCTTTTATCTTAATTTGAATTTTCAAGTTCCTTTATTTATTTTTTTGTTACAGTTTAGTCCCATATGTTTTGAAATGTTAATTCGGAGACAAATTATTAGTTAATTTACGACAAAAATATATGTTTGTCACAAACACAATCTACTGTATCAATTGTGTCACAAATTAGAGCCCAAAAAGATATTGCAAAACGGTTAAAACATACTAATTTGGCCAACGTTGTCAATATTTTAAAACATGTAGGACTAAATTGAAACTGAAATTAACCTTAAAGGACTAACTTGACACAAAAAAAGGTAAAAGACTGAAATAAAACTTTAAATTAAGATAAAAGACATCTCGTGTAATTTTGCTATTTTTTTTGGCTTAAATCCACTTTTGATCCCTTAATTTATTTTTTAGATTTAATTTAATCCTCTAACTTTATTTTTAACCAAATAAGTTCTTCATGTTTGTAAGGTGTGCCAAATAATCCGTCACGCCTAAAAACTCATTTGACCATGACGGACAACTTTTGTAATTTGTCATGTTAGATGCCACCTTTTCAAAATGTGGTCATTAACTATGAAAAAAAGTCAAAAGCTCTCAAGCACGTACGTAAGCAACTTCTGAATCTACAGTCTATTGCATTCGAGATTCCAACTTCTTCTAGATTCCTAAAGAAGTGAAGTGGTGTTAGATTCCAACTTCTAACAACGTAAGCAATGGCCCATTCGTCAGGGGGTGTTCGGTCGACGTGAAGTGGTGTTTCACATTGAGGTCGACAAAGTTCTTGCGGAATTGCTGGTCGATGAATTATGTGACGTTATCGGTCACGACAACGTCAGGAATCCCGAATCTGGTTAGAATTTGGGCGTTGAAGAACTTGATCAGGTTCCTTGCTGTTATCTTTGCAAGGGGTTGGGCTTCTACCCACTTCGTGAAGTAATCGAACAGCTACCATTAAGAACTTGATCTGCCCTAAAGCCAAAGGAAAAGGGCCCAGAATGTCAATTCTCCACCAGGCAAAAGGCCATGGTGATGACAGGGTAGTCAGCTCGGCTGGAGGAGTGACATGGACATCGGCATATCTCTAGCACTTGTCACATTATTTCACATACTCCATTGTGTCGACCCCCATTGTTGGCCAGTAGTATCCGGCTCTCAATTCTTTCTTTGCTAGGGCTCTTCCCCCTAAGTGTTGCCACCAATGCCTTCATGGACCTCGACTAACATGTATTGGGCCTCCGATGTGTCGAAACATTTCAGTAGGGGCATGGAGAATCCCCTTCGGTAGAGCTTCCCTTCGATGACGGAGAAAGAACATTCTCTCCTACAGAGTTTGGATGATTCTTTGGGGTCCGCCGGTGACTCTCCCAAATAAAGGAACTTCAAGATCGGTGTCATCCAAGAGTCTCCAAAGTAGATGGGGTCTGAAATCGACAAGCTATGCATGTACTTCGTCGTAACGATCTTCGACGCTTCGAGTAGCTTTTCGGAAGGGTGTTCAGTGGACACTGGGAGAAGTCAGCGTCTCCTGGATAACCGATCGGTGCGAGGTTGGCATCTTCGTGCTTGCGAGTTTGGAAAGGATATCTGCTCATACTTTCTGCTCTCTCGGCACGTGTATGAATTCGGCACGTATAAAACGGCCCATTAGTGTCTTGACCTGGGTGAGGTAATTCTGTAGCAACAAATTCTTAGCTTGGTAATTGCCATTAACTTGTGAGACGACGAGTTGCGAATCGGAGTGAACGATAACTCGCGTTGTGCCAAGTTCGTAGGCAAAGGTAAGTCCAGCTATGCGTGCCTCGTATTCGGCCTGGTTGTTTGAGGTTGGAAACGCGAATGCCAGTGAGTATTCAACGACCAAACCATCCCAATTTTCAAGAATTAAATCGGCCCCACTCCCCTTTGGATTAGAGGATCCATCAACAAAAACTGGCCATTTTCCTGCTGGTGATGATGACTTCGAAGTAAGCTCTGCTACAAAGTCTGCGAGTGATTGTGCTTTAACCAACTTTCTTGGTTCGCAACTTATGTCGAACTCAAAAAGCTTGATTGACCACTTGATCATACGACCTAAAAGATCGGGTCGATACAATATTTGTTTGATCAGCTGGTTGGTTCTGACTACGATGCGGTGAGATTGGAAGTATTGGCGAAGCCTTCGTGCCGAAACAACGAGAGCTAGAGCCACCTTCTCGACTCGCTGATACCGCAGTTCAGGTCCTTTGAAGGCTTTGCTGATGAAATATACCGGTCTGTCGATGTCCTCCCTTATCAGAATGGCGCTCAAGGCCTCTTTGGTTACAGACAAATAAAGATACAATGTATCCCCTTCCTGGGGTCTGTTCAAGACTAGTGGAGTGGAAAAGACCTCTTTCAATCGGGCAAAGGCCTTTTGGCATTCTGGGATCCACTGGAAAGTGACCTATTTGGGAGACGGCAACTCTTTTTTAAGCAGCTTGAAGAAAGGGAGTGCTCGTTGTGCCGACATTGATATGAACCTGGTCAGTGTTGCTATCATCCCAGTCAGTCGTTGCATTTCTTTCTTCGAGGTTGGTTCTTTCATCTCGGTGATTGCTCTGCACTTGTGCGAATTAGCCTCAATTTCTCTTTCGGTCAGGTAAAATCCGAGGAACTTTCCTACCCTCACATCGAATGTACACTTGTCTGAGTTCAAGCGCATGTTGTGTTTGCGCAGCTCAGAGAAGATTTCGGTAAGATCGGTGATGTGGTTTGCGTCCTGGACAGTTTTGACGATCATGTCATCCATGTAGACTTCGAGCAATTTCCCAATCTACTTCTGAAAGACCTTGTTCATCATTCTCTGGTACGTGGCGCCAGCATTTTTTAGGTCGAAGGGCATGACTTTGTAACAATAGTTCGCGTCGTCGGTCATGAAAGCTGTCTTCCCTTGGTCGGGTTCACACATCGGTGTGTGGTTGTAGCCCGAGTAGGCATCCATAAAGGATAGGAACCGAAAACAGATGACTTGTCGACAAGCTTGTCGATGTTGGGTAGTGGGTATGTGTCTTTCGAGCATGCCTTATTGAGGTCGGTATAGTCCACGCACATCCTTCACTTCCCGTTCAACTTTTTGACGAGTACCACATTCGATAATCAAATTGTGTACTTTGCTTTCTTAACAAAGTTAGCTTTGATTAGGTCTGATACAACTTTTTCAGCGGCTTGGGCTTTCTCAGGGGACTGCTAGTGTCGCCTTTGTGAGACCCATCGCGCCGACGGGTTCAGCGCCAGCTTGTGGCATGCCATGTCGGGGGATATTCCGGGCATTTCATCAGTAGTCTAGGCGAAGAAGTCGACATTGTCCTGGAGAAACTTTATCAAGTTTGCTTTCATCTCTTTGGGGAGATCATCCCCTACTTTCGTTGTTCGCAAATGTGAAAATTTTAAATTTAATAGAGATAATTATCTTTATACATAGGTATTGATTATTCATAACAAGGAGAAAATGTGAAAGCAAATGAGTTGATTGAAAGCAAAAAAGATAACAAGGAGATTTTTTTTTTCAATATAAAATTTATGTAGTATTATTTTTTGGGTTTCTGTTTTTCCCTTAACCAAACAAATTTAAAAAGAGTTTTATTTTTTATGACAAAATTACTCCGGATGTCCTTTATTTTGATTTAAAGTTTAAAGTTAGTCTTTTATATTTTTTGTTTTAATTTAGTCTCACATGTTTTAAAACGTTAATTTTGAGGCAAACTATTGGTTAATCTACAATAAAAAATGTATGTTTGCCACAAACACAATCTGCTGTATCAATTATGCCACAAATTAGAGCCAAAAAAGATATTACAAAAAGGTTAAAACAGACCAATTTAACTAATATTGACAATATTTTATAACATATGGAACTAAATTGAAACTGAAATTAATTTTAATGATCTAACTTGATTTAAAAAAAAAAACGGAAGTGAAAGTTTAAATTACGATAATAAACCATTTTTTTTCTTTTCCCTATCTCCTCTGTTCCCTCCTTTTTTCTCCCTCCGTGTATAAATTTGGCGGAGCGAGCGACACTAGATTCTACAGACACCAAGCCTAAGATGGCGAAAGTGAGGAACAAGCAAGTGGTTCTGAGGGACTATGTGTCTGGTTTTGCTAAAGAATCCGACATGAACATCGTTGAGAACACCACAGCTCTCAAGCTTCCAGAAGGTTCCGACAAGGTGCTGCTAAAAAATCTTTACTTGTCGTGCGACCCCAAAATGAGAATCCTCATGAGCCAGACACATAGTCCCTTCCAACGAGGCCTCGAGGGATTTAGTACCTACACCCCTGCCTCTGTAAGGTCCCCCCCCCCCTATTTATTTTTATTATCATGATACACTTTAATCAACAATGTTTAGAGTATTGAAACTACATTTTAATCATAAATTTATATAGCTACTAACAGTTGAGTAATCGCAGCCATTAACAGGACTTGGAGTGTCTAAAGTTGTAGAATCTGGACATCCAGATTATAAGAAAGGCGATTTAGTTTGGGGGATCACTAAATGGGAAGAGTACAGCTTGGTCTCTTCCACTCTAATACTTTTCAAGATTGAGCACACTGATGTCCCGCTTTCATACTATACCGGAATTCTTGGTATGTTTAGTTAATTTCAAATTATGTTGATTCTTATAGAATGATGCCATTGATGTCAATATGATCTGCAAGCCTCAACTTATGAAGTTTTTATGTGATAAATTGTCCTTTAAGATAATTAATGAGTTAACCAACATATTGCATAGGAGGTGGTTATCTAGCTCGGTTGTTTGTTCCTATATTCCTTTTTCAATTTTCTTATTTTATTAGGTGAAGGTTATATGGCTGAAATTGATTCTTTTTTCACCCGAGCATTTGGATGACTGTCTTCATTTTTCATATATGTACTGTTTTCTTTTATGTTTTATTTTCTAAGCGTACATTCTGCTTCTTCAGAATAAATCTTTGCAAGCTTGCAACCAAGCATGTGATCTTAGCGTAGCATCAATTTGTTGTGCCTTTTTTGACCATGTTATTTTCTTCTCTAAACACAGGTGTACCAGGAATGACTGCTTATGCTGGTTTCTTTGAATTAGGCACTCCCAAGAAAGGAGAGAATGTTTTTGTTTCAGCTGCGTCTGGTGCAGTTGGTCAACTTGTTGGCCAATTCGCTAAATTGACTGGTTGTTATGTCGTTGGAAGTGCTGGAAGTAAAGAGAAGGTACATGTCTAATTATTGCTGTAATGTGTGCCTGCATAAATGATGAAGCAGCATCAACCACTTGTTATTTATTCTGCTGTTTATACTACCATTTTTTTTTAATTGAATTAACCTAATTAGAATATGAAGATAAGCACAATACAGGATTAGATCACCACTCGTAGTAAGACATTGATGTTTTTTCAAGCTTGGCTTTTATCTACAACCAGCAATAGTACTTGAACAATTTCACTTCTCATAAATTTTGGAATAGGAATGCTATGTTGTAACTTTTAAAGGAGTATGCTTAACTACTTAAATAAATGTATGCCTTTTGCAACTAGGTGGATCTATTGAAGAATAAATTAGGGTTTGATGAAGCTTTTAACTACAAAGAAGAGCCAGACCTCAGTGCAACATTGAAAAGGTTAGTTTTAGAAAAGTTGTGATAGAGAGATTATAAGTTTTAAGTTATTGCGACTAGTAACATAATAAACACTAGTGGATATCAAATTTATATAAATCAGGTACTTTCCAGAAGGCATTGACATATACTTTGAGAATGTTGGTGGCAAGACACTTGATGCTGTACTCCTGAATATGAGACTCCATGGCCGCATAACCGTCTGTGGAATGGTTTCACAGTATAATAATATTGATCAACCTGAAGGTATAACGAATTTGGTACATCTCATATATAAGCGGGTTCGCATGCAAGGTTTCCATGTTGCTGATCAATATCCCTTATATCCCAAGTTGTTGGAGTTTGTTCTGCCACTTATCAAAGAAGGGAAGGTTGTGTATGTGGAAGACATTGCTGAGGGCCTTGAGAACGGCCCCGCAGCCTTGGTTGATCTCTTTAATGGTCGCAATGTTGGTAAACAAGTGCTTCTCGTTGCTCGTGAATAAAAAGCATTTGTTTTTGCTATACATGGCTTTCTTTTTGTTGTTGCTCGTGAATAAAAAGCATTTGCTTATGCTATTAGCAATAATCTTCCTCAGGAGTCAAATGTGTGGTGTTTATAGCAGTCCTTAAAATGTAATTCCCTCTTGGGATTTTATTATAAAACCTTTTGCATATGCAATTGTATTACTTCTAAGTTTCATGTCACGAAGATGAGAATGAAATAAAAGTAACTTTTATATTTAGTGCATGCTTGGTTGATGATTTTTGTGAAATAAATAATTTTTTAATAGTTCTTTCAAGAAGTTGAAAGAGAAGTCCTCAGAATAAGTTGTTTGTTAGGTACATTTTGTTCTGGTTAGACATGGCAACAAAACCAGAACCCACGGGTACCCACCCGACCCGGATCCCCTTTTGACGGGGAAAACCCGCTTTGATCGGGAGTGGGATGGGGTTGGGGATGTCGATACCCAACCCGCCCCCAACCCGAACTCCCCTGGCTAAATATAAATTGTTAATTTTTATTTTATTTTATGCATGTATACTCATTCATTTTGTTTTGTATATTTTATTTATTTTTAATTTAATCTCTTTTCAATAGAACATTTTATGTTGATGTTTTTTATTTTATTTATCATTGTATAATAATTATGATTTTATTTTATTAATTATCATAAATATAATTTTTTAATTTTTCTACATATTTAGAGCGGAGTTAGGGGCCCGCGATGAAACCCGACCTTATCGGGACGGGGATTGGGAAGGCAAAACCCGAACCCGATAAAAATGGGGACGGGGACGGGGAAGGCAAAACCAGCTTCCGACCCGGCCAGTTGTCATGCCTAGTTCTGGTGTGTCCAAACGGCTCATACCCTACCATCAGACATGTTCTCCTTTTTTTTTAGAAGAATATTCTCTCATAGTTGTTTTATCATCTCACAAAGACATAGTGGTCTAGTTTCCAAAGGCCAGCCACATCACAAGGCTAGTGTTTGGAGTACGACCCCTATTCCGGGTACTATTGCCATGTCCTTTAGGTAGCTTAGGGAGACGTGTTTGTCCTTCACAGTACAATATTACAGGGCAAAACGACACTTAGCAATCGGTCTATCCACCACACTACGCCTATATATATATAGAGAGAGAGGGGGGGGAGAGAGAGAGATCAAACATCTATCTGGTATGCCTTGGTCATCACACAATCACCTTGCTAATTCTCTTACTTGGGCATTGGAGTGCATTTACATGTACCCACTCTCGCATACTATTGTGTTGCACCAATAGAAGGTAACAACAACCACCAAAGCTCAGAGACCTTACGCCTCTAAGGATTCTGGAAAGATTATTGACACCATATGAGAAACATTAAACTTATTCCCATCTCACTTTTCTTTTCTGGGCCTAAATATAGCTTAAATTTTGTTTAGATCAGCTCCAAGTTCCACCATCGTCCCCATTAGCTCACACTTGTGAGAAGCATGCACAAGCTGAGAGGTCACCACCATTAAATTAAGGAGGTCCTCCGCCAAGTTTCCATGTTTGGTAAAGAGTGAACCTTGGATTTCTGCACTTAAGATGTCTACATCTTAGCCACCATGAGAGGAGCTCACTTACCAAGTTCCCAAGCTTGGATGATAGTGGACATCGGATTTATGCATCTGGACCACCATTAAAGGAGCTCCCCTGCCAAGTTTCCAAGCTTGAACGAATGAACCTCGAATTTTTGCATCTCGGATGTTTGTATCTTCGCCACCACTGAAGGAGGTCCGCCTAAGTTTCCAAGCTTGTTAGAGAGTGAATCTTGAATTTTTGCATTGCAGATGTCTATATGCCAACCACCGTTAAAGGAGGTCCTTTACCAAGTTCACAAACTTGGATGACAGTGAACATTAGAATTATGCATCTCGATCACCAATAAAGGAGGTCTCCCAACAAGTTTCCAAGCTTGAATGAGAGTATACCTCGAATTTTTACATCTCAGCTTTCTTGCATCTCATATCGGATCTCACCTCAGCACCTCATCTCAGCCTCAGATTTTGCATCTCACCTCAATACCTCATCTTGGATCTTGTTCCGAATACACTAAAAAGTCCCACATTGCTTGGGAATCAAGGTCAAGGGGAGTTTATAAACACCCACATGTCTTAACCCATCGAGGCGCCTTTTAAGGACAAAACTATGAGGGGCCACATATCACATATGGCCCAAAGTGGACAATACCTCGAAAAACGATGTTGCAGACTTGAGGTCGGAACAAATCTCATCTCACAATCAGATCTCTACACCTTGTATTGGCCTCAGACCTCTTGGCTATCACTAAAGGATGCTCAGATTTTCCAATCTCAAATGAGAGCATATTTCGAATCTTGACACTTCTAGAAAGGATACCTCCCATAACTCTTAAGATTGAAAGCGAGCAGATTCGAGATTGCACCTCCTGAAAAGATCCCTCCTAAAACCCTTAAGTTTGAGTGCAAGCGGATTTGGGATCGCACCTCCAGAAAGGATCCCTACCAAAACACTTAAGTTTGAGAGCGAGCAGATTTAGGATCACACCTCCTGAAGGGATCTCTCCCTAAACCCTTTAAGTTTAAGAGGGAGAGGATTTGAGATTACACCTCCTAAAAGGATTCAAATCTCTGTATCTCGACCTCATTTGGACCTGATTCCCCTCCAAGTGAAGAACTTGGACAAGAGTAAATCTAACTATCTCGGTCTCAACAAACCTCCTCTATCAAGGGTTCCCCACCAATTTCATTATTTGTAAGTAAGAAATTCATTTAGCAGAAGTTCCCTATTGAACTCTTAATGTGTGTTTGGTTTAAGCGATTTACGTACGAGAGAGCCAAGCGAGAGAGAGACAAGTGAGAAATAAGGAATCTCTGTTGTTTGGATTACCAAAGAAATTGTAAAGAGAGACTGAAATGTGGTGGGGTCCACCGGCTTTTTCAATCTTCGCTCTACAGCGAAGAAATGGCAAGAACGTGGCTTTCTTTTTTAACTTTCCATCATTACCCCTCCATTTGTTGTTATATGCTACGTCCTCTCATTTTTTTTTGCACTGCTACGTCCTCTCATTCTTCTTTTTTTTTCTATTACTTGATATTGATTTGTGATTACTTATCCTTGAACGCATACATGATAATGATACTTCCGCCTTGATATTTATTTTATGTCCTCCGTTCAAAAGGTATGTATTATTTGGTTTATTAAATTAAACAAATTTAATTAAAATTAGACTAATATATTAATTAAATTAAAATCAATAATTTATTTATACTAAAGTAAGAAATTAAATTATTTAAGAATTAAGATAAATTAAATAAAATATTACATAAACTAAATTAATTATTTAAAATAAAACAAAATAATCAAAGTAATAAAATAAACTAAAATATACAACAAATATTTTAGTTGGTTTTTAAAGTTAAGGGCATTTTTGTCTTTTCAAAAATAATCAATACTTCTCTCTTTTCTATTTCTCTTATTCCAAATAATACACCAAATCTACTCTATTTCTCACCTATTTCTCTCTTCCTACACTCTCTCTCATATATTTCTCTCTTCACAATTTCTCTTCGGAACTAAACACACCATTAATCTCAAATAAGTGAATCTCAAATAAGTGTGAACCTTATCTATCAAAAGCTGCCATAAAGCTTCTAAGCTCTAACGAGGGTGAGTTTTAGAGTGACAACCACGAAAGCTTCAAAATGTTCCCCACTAAAGACATAGATGAACTTAAATTAACCAAGGCTTTCCAGCAAGTTCCTAAGGTTGGACATGAGCCGATCACAGCAAAGGACCTCACCGAGTTGTTAAGTCCAGAAAAGAGCAGGCCAACAACAAAATTTTATCTCAACGCCTTTGTAAGGCCTTTTATTTTCCCCCCTCCCCCACTTAATTTCCCCACCTCCCCAACCTAATGAAAAGACTAAAATACCCCGACTTAACCCTAATCCCTCCTCATTTCCTTACCCCCTCACTCATTGTTCCTCCTTACCTCCCCCACCTCCCCTCTCGCTCAGACTCTCTCTCGCCCTTCACCTCCCCTCATTTCCTCACCGTCCCTCTCAGTCTCTCAGTCCCCTCTCACTCAGTCACGTCATCTCTCTCCCTCACACTTAGTCCCTCTCTCGTCGTCTCTTTCCCCTGCCGTATCATCTTCTAGGTACGTCATTCCCCTTTTTATTTTTTTCTATTTTCTCTATGAATTCGGACTCTAGAAGCCGGAGTCCTCCGGACACAAGAGTCCGGACGTGGAAATTGGAGTTTTCTCAATCTGAACGTTCGGACTCTTGTGTCCGAAGGACTCCGGATTCTAGAGTCCAGATTCACAGAGAAAGAAAAATACAATTTATACGTTCGGGCTCTTGTGTCCAGAGGACTCCGAATTCTAGAGTCCAGATTCACAGAGAAAGAAAAATACAATTTATACGTTCGGGCTCTTGTGTCCAGAGGACTCCGAATTCTAAAGTCAGGATTCACAGAGAAAACAAAAAAAAAATTATGAATAATATAATAATAACCATATTAACATTGATTTTATGATATTATTTTACAGGATTATGGCACGTACCATGGGTCGTGGATCCGCTAAGGGTGGTCTTGGTGGTCGTGTACCTGGTGGTCGTGGTGGTCGTGCACCTACTAGGGGTGGTCGGATATCAGCTCCTGTTGATGACCGGACGAGACCTACTATGTCAGCGCGCCATCGGCCCGGTGGCGGCGCCGATCTCGGCCGCGGTAGTGGAGCGATGCCGGCCCGATTTCAACAAAGCGGCCGGTGGTGGAGTCGATCTGAGCCGGTGGTGGAGCCGGTACAACAGGATCAAGGGGCCGCCGATCAGGACCCGGAGTCATTCCCTGGGGGCCCATACGATAGATCAGTTCTCGTCAGACATATGCACGGCGATGGGTCAGGCGTAGGCATGAGTAGCAGCCCCCTTTTATTTTTTCATATGTATTTTGATCAGACATATAGTATTTGTATTTGTTCATAAATTTTGCCTTTTAATTTTTTATATGAATTTTATTTGTTCATAAATTTTGCATTTTTTCGTAACAAAGCACAAGGTAAAAACAACAACTGAAAAACAAGGTGACATTTAATAATAACGCAAAATACAATAACTGAAAAACAAGGCGAAATAGGATAACAATGCAAAATACAACAATTAAAATGTTTGGCTGAATGCAACGACAACACAAAATACGATGACAACAACAACAACAATAAAATACATCATGGATGTGTCAAACTGGTGACGCTTGACAATTCTGGATCAGTGCACATGGCGATTATTTCGTCCACAGATCTTTTCCTACAGGCGGAGAGTATCTGGTCAATGCTTCTCCATAGATCTGCGTATAGGGTACTGTGAAAAGACGTTGAACATCGTCTCCACGTCACCGTTATCTTCAAGTTTTAGAACATCATATCTAGCACGCCCGTGTTCCCAAGAAATAGGGTATCGATAATGGATATCACACACCCTTCGGTCGTCTCCTGGTCGTACCACTATATCGTTAACATTTCTCTTTAAGGCATCAAGGGACGTGATGCCTCTATTTATCCTAACAGATTTTGGATTTTTACACTCAAATATGACGCCGTTGTCATCTCTTTTAATCCGACCACTGTAATAAACAATAGCAAGAACAGAAGTCATGGTTGTCTGTGTTAGTGGTGGAAAGTCCACTGAAACTGCAGTGGGAAAAAAGACAAAAATTATGTCAGACATAACCTCCAGATTCTTAAATCCGGACACTTATTTAAATGTCCGGATTCTTAAATCCGAAATAATCCGGTAATAAGAATCCGGATCAATATAAAGCTCAGAAAAAAAATTGTACGTCCGGATTCTTAAATCCGGAGTCCTCCGAATTTAAGAATCTGGAGAAACATAAAGCTCAGAAAATAAATTGCACGTCCAGATTCTTAAATCCGGAGGATTCTGGATTTAAGAATCCGGAAAACCAGAGATCACAGAAAAAAACTGGGTCGAACGCATCTCACCTTCGACTCAAAACGACCTTCAATCAACTAAACAACAACGTAAAACACCTTCAAACGTGGGAAAGATCGAAAAAGGGCGAGAGAGAGGGAGGGAGAGGTGAGATTTGAGTTGGAAAGATTTGAGGGAGGTGAGGATGAGGGAAGTCACGAAGAAGGAGATAGGGTTTTGTATTTTTAGGGAAGGGGCAAACTTAGAATATTGAAAATATGGGAGGTGAGAAAATTAAGTGGGGGAGGTGTCCCTTTGTAAACATTGATGCCGAGCTGGGGGGAAACTATTCTACCATGGCCAAAAGGCCCATACCCCACCACCAGATGTGCTCTCATTTGTTGACAACAATCTTCCCTTGTAATTATTGTATTAATTCACAATGACACCACGGTCTAGCATCTAAGGCTACCTACATCCCAAGTGATATGTGTAGCGACCGAAAAATCCAAAGGATTTATTCGAAGTTAATGAAGCTGCCACCAATAATTTATTTTTTTGGGAAAAAATATTGGAAAAACCATTTTTTAAATAAAAAAAGGTCTTTGAGACCATAATTGGGTTCGGGAATCGATTATGCGTAGGGAATGTGTTAGCACCCTATCACGTCCTTTCGAAAAATGTCAACTCTAATTAATTGTGCAAAATCTACTAACTTCTGAGAAAATATCTATTTCTCTTTTTATTAAAAAGATAAGAATTAATAAAAAATACTTAATAAAAGTTATTTATTTTTGCACTTGACAGGAGTGTGCTCCCACTCCTACGTATCTCTGGGTGCAATGGAGAAATCAAAGGCTGCGTAGTTCTTAGATAAAAAATGATTGTGTGTTAGTTGATTTTAATTATTTGTTTATTGAAAGAATATGATTTCGCAACGTCCAAACAAGAAGTACATCTGGAGTGGTCTTCGCTAACAATATTTTTTTTGATATTTGAAAATTTGAGGATGTTTGCAATGACGAAACGGAAAGTAGATTTCGACTAATCATTGTTTAGCAATTTTTTTTAACCTCGAAAAATCAAGAGTGTTTGTGATGATCAAACGAAAAGCACATTTCGGGTAGTCATCATTAATAAAATATTTTTATGTTTTGAAAATTCAATGGATGCTCGTGATGGCCAAACGAAATGTAGATTTCGAGTGGTCATAGCTAATAATTTCTTTTTTATAAATATTTTAAATAATTATTGCGACTTAAATAATTATTGTGTAATGATCAAACCAAAAGTGGATTTGGCGTAATCATTACTAATGTTTTAAGTTAGATTTTTATTAAGACTTGACCTTCAGTTTTTTTAACAAATACAGTCTAAATAAAATGAAGAACAATTAGAACATAAATAACCATGAAAAGGAATGGGCCTTAAACCCCGAAATCTAATCCGCACCTAGTTTTGAGAAAGGAAAAAAAAAACATAGTAATAAAAGGAAAAAGAGAAAGGCAAGGAGCCTCTAATGCCCTAGAAGATTCTAGAGAGAGAGAGAGTGTTTGGTGTTGTGTGTGTGTGGAGATGGAGAGGGAGCCATGGTGAAGGCAGAGGTCGACCAATGACGGCATGGAGGCCGCGCACCACGCGGCGAAGGGCGTCGCGAACAGCGCCGGAGGTAATTTCGGCGGCGCCTGAAAAGCAACCGCGTTGGATGACGATTAAGGGTGGTGCTCGCACACTTACAGTGTTAGGTACCAGAGTATCGGAATGGTGTCACACAACTAAAATAAGAGACGAGAAAATAAGGAAATGAACACACAAAATTTACGTGGAAAACCCTCAACAAATAAGGGAAAAACCACGGGGCAAGACCAGAAAAATTTCACTATGTGGAAAAATATTACAAGAATACCACTCACAAAATACCTCACAAATACTCTCACAATACTCTCACAATACTCTTGTTGAGTATAAGAAATAATAAAAGATGAGAAGAGAAGAAGATTTGGGATGATATAAAAATTTCACTTGGGCCTCCTTATATAGGCTCCAAGGGAGCACCCAAATTAAGTTCCCATCGATGTGGGACTTAATTCCAACAATTCTCCCACTTGAAGATTTGATTGAGTCAATCATATCTTCACACCACTCTTTCTGCCTTGCCCTTCCATGTCGCTTACGTTTCTGATAGGCAATAGGAGGATCGACACCAAATAAACTTGTCAGCATTGATCGGCTTCGTCATCACATCTGCTAGGTTATCTTTGGTGTGAATCTTTTGCATATCCACGGTTCCTTTCTCTACCACTTCACGAACAAAGTGATACTAGGTATCTATATGCTTTGTCCTGGAATGAAAAGCTGGATTCCTTGCAATGTGCAAGGCACTGATCGTCACAATACACAAGAATCATTTGTTGCTTATGCCCGAAGTTCCTCCATTAAACCTTTAATCCAGATAGCTTCCTTGCAAGCCTGGGTAGCTGCCATGTACTCGGCCTCTGTAGTAGACAAAGCTACAACAATGCAGAACTTAGATAACCACTCACCGCTTCCTGCAATTGTGAATACATACCCAGTAGTGGATTTCCTTTTATCAAGATCACCTGCAAAATCTGAATCAACATAACCCCTGACAATGAATTCTGATCCTCCATAACATAATGCAACATCTGAGGTTCCTTTGATGTATCTAAGGATCCTCTTAACAGTATTCCAATGCTCTCTACCTGGATTTGCCATAAACCGACAAACCGCTCCCACTGCTTGTGCAATGTCTGGTCTTGTACATATCATGGCATACATAAGGCTTCCCACCGCTGATGCATACGGTACTCGAGACATTTCCATCCTCTCCGCTTCATTGCTAGGACTCATACGTGATGATAATTTAAAATTGACAGGAAGCGGGGTAGAAATTGACTTACAATCTTGCATGTTGAAGCGCTGCAAGACCTTCCTTAGATAATTCGTTTGAGAAAGCCAAATCTTCCTATCATTTCTGTCTCGATGAATTTGCATCCCTAAAATCTTGTTTGCGGGTCCCAAGTCCTTCATATCAAACTCCCTAGCAAACTGTGCCTTTAATTCCTGGATTCGATCTTTGTTGGGGCCTACCACCAACATGTCATCCACATACAACAGCAAAATGATGAAATCATTATCATCAAACCTCTTGTAGTACGTACAATGGTCTGAACTCAGCTTGTTGTAACCAAGGCTAATTATGAAGGAATCAAATCTCTTGTACCAACATCTGGGCGCCTGCTTTAGACCGTACAGAGATTTGGTCAACCTACAAACCAAGTTTTCTTTTCCTTGTTCTTTAAAGCCTTACAGTTTGGAGCATATAAATTTCTTCTTCAAGCTCTCCATGAAGAAAAGCAGTCTTTACATCCAACTGTTCAAGATGTAAATCAAATGCAGCACACATTGCCAACACTACCCTGATAGTAGTAAGTCTGACAACTGGAGAAAATATCTCGTCAAAGTCTATCCCTTCTTTCTGAGCATAACCTTTGACTAAAAGTCTAGCACGATACCGTTCCACTTGATCATTGCCGTCTCGTTTAATTTTGAACACCCATTTGTTCCCGATGGCTTTCTGACCCTTTGGAAGTTCAACAAGTTCCCAAGTCTTATTTCTATGTAGGGCTTCCATTTCTTCCTGCATTGCTGTCATCCATTGAGAAGCATCTGAACTGTTCAACGCTTCTTGAAAAGCTTATGGTTCACCTTCTTCGGTCAAAAGACAGTATGCATCATGGCAGGCCATAACATAGTCTGAGTGTCACGATGGTGCCGTTATCTGACGTGTTGATCGTCGAACTCCTTCATCATTGACCTCATCTAGTTCTTGTTCTATGTGTTGCAGTTCGCTCGGAAGAATCATCTTCTTGAGTCTTTCTCTCCAACCGCGGATAGCAGTCTCTTTAGAAGTCTTTGTCATTTTTCTCGCTCACTTTGTAATTCATTTTCTGCAAAGACTACATCTCTGCTAACAACAAGCTTATGCGAGTGGGGTCCCAAGCGATACCCCTTGACATTGTCAAAGATAACCCAAGAATATACATTTTCTGGATTTTGGATCCAACTTTGTTCTTTCTTGGGAGTTGTACATTACGTACGCAGGACATCCGAACACATGTAAAGAAGAATAATCTACCGGCTTTCCTTTCCATATCTCCATTGGTGACTTCAAACCAATCGCTGTTGATGGCGATCGATTTATCACGTAACAGGCAATTTTGACTGCTTCTGCCCAAAAAGAATTGGCCAATCCTGCTGTTCTCAGCATAGCTCTTGTTCTTTCTAGGAGAGTCTTGTTCATCCGTTCTGCTACACCATTCTGCTGAGGTGTATGTGCAACAGTGAATTGTCTCGTAATACCCTCTTGCTTGCAGAATGATAGAAAGTTACCATCTACATATTCTCCTCCATTGTCTGTCCTCAAGCACTTGATTTTCTTCCCAGTTTCAAGCTCTCCTTGTGCTTTGAACTCCTTGAATACTGGAAACACATCTGACTTCTTCTTGATCGGGTACGCCCACAATCTCCTGGAGTAGTCATCAATGAATGATACAAAATACTTTGCTCCCCCCATGGATGTTTCTGGCGACTCCCACACATCAGAATGTATCAAGTCTAGTATGTGTTTGCTTCTGGTAGTTACTTTTGCAAATTTCAATCTATCTTTGCTTACTTGTCACACAAGACTCACGTAAGGGTAAAGTTACCGCCTTGAGCGGGTAAGAGCTGCGTTACGCAAGGACTTTTAAGCCACGCCTCGACATATGGCCTAGCCTCGCGATGCCACATCATCGTTGATTCTTCATCGCTCGCTGATGCAACTGATGCATCCGCCTCTTGTAACGTATCTCCCAAAAGCATGTATAGATTGCTTATGATCTTTTCTGCCTTCATCACCACAAGATTGCCCTTCACTACTTTCAAGATTCCACCTTCAATATGGATCTTGCACCGAGGTCATCCAATTGCCCAAGGACACTAGATTCCTTTTCAAGCCCTTCACATGTCGTACCCCTTGTATCTTGCGAACAGTACCATCTTGCATCTTTATTCTGACAGTACCGATTCCAACGATTTCTAAGGCGTGATCATTTCCCATAAACACGGATCCTACCGAGACAGGCTCATAAGTACAAAACCAATCTCGGTGTGAAATCATGTGCCATGTCGTACCTGAATCCACTATCCAGACATCATTGAGCTTCCTTCCACCTTTAGAACTTGTTGCTCCGCTATACAGGATTTCTCCATCATCTGAGGTACTTGCAACACAACCTTGCGAGGTTGATGCTTCTGAGGTCTTCTCTCCATTCTTCTTGTTCCAACACTCCTTCTTCAAGTGCCCTCTCATGCCACAGTTGTAGCATTTGAGATTCTTTCTTCTTCGAGATTTTGATCTACCACGATCTTGGCTCCCACTGGGGCCACGTTCTGTTGATCTGCCTCTCGTCATCGTTAAAGCTTCTGCTTGCTTCGAACTTTCTGACCTTTCCTCCTTATTCTTGCGCCTGGATTCTTCTTCAAGGATTGCACCGGCAACATCATCAAAGTGAAGAGTGTCAGCAACATTGTTGTTTGTAATGTTGATGATGAGTTGATCATACGAATCTGGTAAACTCTGAAGTAAAAGTTCTGCACGTTCATTTTCTGCTATTTTGAAATCAGATGCTGTGAGCTGAGCCAATAGCGTGTTACAGGTGTTAATGTGATCCGTCATTAATGTGGATTCACTCATTCGAAGAGTGTAGAGTTTCCTCTTCAAGAATATTCTTGTGTGAAGTGACTTAACCTCGTACAATTTGTTAAGTACATCCCAAATCTCCCTTGCAGTCTTTTTACGCAACACTTGACAAAAGCCAATCCGCCATTGCTAGGTGCAAATTGGCAACACATTGTCATCCTTCTCTTTCCACTTTTCATCACCATATCTGTGGTTCCGCTTTCAATTGCTTCAAAGCAATTATCCTTCCTCAGAACTGCCGCTACCTTCAATTTCCACAGGGAGAAATTACTCTCATTGAACTTCTCTATCTCAAATTTTGCTGCCATGGTTGTACACAAACCTAACCGGATTACACTATTTCACCATGAATAGCACAAGATAATCGTGAAACGATGTTATGCATTATCCGTATACCGTAACAAATCCGAGATATGTTAACAATTCTGTAAAAGTATACAACCACACGTGTGAATAGTAACCGTAATACGTGAATAGTACTATATACCGAAAAAGTGACTGTGGCAGTAAAGAGTGCACCAAGTAAGTTCCCAGGAAAGAGAGGTGTCGCTAAGCGTACTTAAAAACCTTGTCTTTCCTTAGCCAGAACTTTACTAGACATACACTTTTATACTACCACACTATTTCTGGTAACAATTCTTTTCTGATGTGGCAGATCAGACAATGCTGCAACTATAGAGCATACTAAGAACCAACACCTTCCTAAAGTGACGCAGCGGAATAGTATCACCAACCTTGGAGCTCTGATACCACTGTTAGGTACCAGAGTATCGGAATGGTGTCACACAACTAAAATAAGAGACGAGAAAATAAGGAAATGAACACACAAAATTTACGTGGAAAACCCTCAACAAATAAGGGAAAAACCACGGGGCAAGACCAGAAGAATTTCACTATGTGGAAAAATATTACAAGAATACCTCTCACAAAATACCTCACAAATACTCTCACAATACTCTCACAATACTCTTGTTGAGTATAAGAAATAATAAAAGATGAGAAGAGAAGAAGATTTTGGATGATATAAAAATTTCACTTGGGCCTCCTTATATAGGCTCCAAGGGAGCACCCAAATTAAGTTCCCACCGATGTGGGACTTAATTCCAACATACAGTGGGTCTGGGGAGTCATGTGTCTCTTCTCTCTATTCTATTTTCTTCTTCTATCTCTACTGATTTTTTGTTTTGCCTGGGAATGAAGTGGGTTGCTATGTTTGCAGGGAGATGGATTAGGGATTAGCTATGAAGATTTTCTGGTTTATGGAAACTTTCTGTTTGTGTTTGGTTGCAAAATTAATTCTGAGCAAACATTGGCTTTCATTTTTTATTCATTTATTTTCCTTGTGTATTAGTTGTGGTGTTCAAAATTTAATCAGTGAGAGTGGAAACACATAGCATGTTATTCAAAAGGGAAATCATATGACTCAATACATGTCTATCAAACAACCAAACTATTGCAATAGATGATTCACTGCATCCTCTATGAACTCTTAACTATGCGAATTGTTCTTCTCTGCAAACTATCCCTTTCTTCTCTCAAAATGCGTCTATTTGGATATTCAAAAATTGGAACATCCAATTATGAGATAAGTCAGAAAATTGTCCTCCCTCCCCCTATTCTCTACTGCTATTTTTATAGGGGAAAAACAGAGGGTTCAGTTTGTCCACTTGAGGTTGCAACGTTTATGCTAAATAAATGTGTGCTGAAATGAAATGATGTTGAGGAAATTGGAACGTGTGTAGAGTTTGAGATAGCTGTAATGGTTTGAAAAAAATTGCAGTTAGTCGTCATAGTTTTTGAAAAAATTGCACCTAGTTGGTAAAAATTTGCAGATAGCCGTAGCAGCTTTAAAATATTGCAGAAAGCAACGACTTCAGTGGCTGAGCGGTGCTCCTTTCCTTTCTTTTTTTTTTTAAATTGTTGTTATTTCTTTTGTTTTGCTTGGGCTTTTCTTTTATTTGGGTTTGTCCAAAAAAAAAAGGGTTCCAATAACCCAGTAGAAATGGATCTTTTTTTTTTATAAAAAATAATACAAAAACTAAATGGGCTCCAAAGGCCTAAATTTTGAAAGGAAATTTTGTATTAACAAAACAAACCGATTAGGTTTTCTAGCCCAAATTCAAATCCTATGAAAAATTAAGGGAAAAATATGCTTTTGGTATATGTAATTTGACCAAAAATCAGTTTTGGTCCCTGTAAAAATATTTTTTTTCAAACTTGTCCTTGTAATTTTATTTATGTCATTTTTGGTCATCGATGTCACTTTTCCGTTTTAAAAAGTTGACGTGGCAAATTGCAAACACACATGACACCACGTGGACACACGTGGACACTCACTCAGCTAGATTGATCCACGTAATATTTTTTAATTAAAAAAATAAAAAATCTGGACCACCAAAAGTAAAAAAAACCCTCATCTTCTTCGTCACTCCAGAAACTGCTCAACAAACCCAGAAATTCAAGCAACAACAACAACTGATTGAGAAACTAAAACTTCATCAACAATAAAATTTCAACAATAATAAAACTTCGCCTGCCTCTGTTCTTCTTCGTTGAGCTTCGCCTCTGCTCTTCTTCTTCGCTGAGCTTCGCTGCCTCTGCTCTTCTTCTTCACTGCGACCTCGTGCGACAGCTTCTTCATCGCTGCATTTGGGTTTTTTTTTGTTGCCACAGCACTAATAAGATGTGGGAGATTTCTTTGACTCGAATTCAAATCAAAACCCTAAATCCCCAAATTTTATTTTCTACAAATTTTCTCGGGAAGGTGCTCGGCGACAACATCCAGGGCATCCGAAGCCAGCGATTCCGAGATTAGCGAGAAGAGGATCAGTGGTTTGATCTATGAGGAACCCTTTACGGTTTAGGGTTTAATCTGTGTGCTAGTGAAGGGAAAAAAAATTAAATGGAGGAAGAAAGGAGGTTAAGGTCGTCGCGTTCATCATTGGTTGAAGGGGAAAGCGTAATCTTGAACTCTCTCTCTCAGATTTGTCACCATTATCATCGTTGTCATCTTCGTTTGGATTTTCACGAGAATCAACAAACCCTAAGGCGTGATTAGGCGGAACTGGGTGTGGATCTGTGTTTGATTTTTTTGTTTTGGTTTTTCTGGGTTAACAGGGATGTTGTGGTGGTTGGTTTTTCTGTTTTTTCTGGCGGATTCTGTGTTTGATTGTTAGAAGAAGATGATGCTGGTTGGTTGGTTTTTTTGGGCGGATTCTGGGTGCAGGGTGTTAGAAAATGAAGAAGAAGAAGAAGAAGAAGAAGAAGAAGAAGAAGAAGACTATGGGTTGATTCTGGGGTGTTAGAAGAAAATGGTGTGAGAAGAAGAAGATGATAATGTCACTTGCCACATGTGTCCATGTGGTGCCACGTCGGACTACCGTTTGCCAAGTCACGTTTTTTAAATGGACCACTAACGGGAGGGACCAAAACTGATTTTTGGTCAAATTACAGGGACCAAAAGCATATTTTTCCCAAAAATTAAACTCAAGATGGCCCAATAGTAAAATGAAAAAAATGCAAAAAGAGGACAAAATTTGGGTGTAAGAAATATTATTTAACCATGGCTAAATAATTATGAAATACAAATTTTTTTACGGTGAAAAATTTAAGAAATATTGCATGTTTATTTTGGATTTTAGCTAACCTGATTAACCCAAATAATTCCAACAAAATAGGCAAAATTATGAGTAAATTCTTTAAAAGTATTTATTATAGAATTAAAATTATTTTGGCATAATTATAGTTTTGGTCTCCCTATTTTGACCAATTTATGATTTTAGTTCCCTCATTTCTAAATTCGGACATTTGGTCTCCTAATTTTAAAAAATTCAGACATTTTGCCTATCTGGGAACTTGGCTCTCAATTTTGATGACATGGAGCTTATGTGGACTTCACTAATCTAACGTGGAGCTCATTAATCCAAGTGAAAACTGACTGGGAGACATATGTGGATGACATGTCATTTAATGGTTGTCATCTCCCATGTCACATACTCATTCCATTTTTAAAAATAACCAATAAAAATAAATTCTGAAAATGATAAAAATCAAATTGTGGAAAAAATACAAAAATTCCCAATTTGTTATGAACCCTAATCGCGATTTCTGCTTCTTCTTCTCCTCTTCTTCTGCTTCTTCTACATCGTGGTTCCATTAAAAATGTGGGTTTCATGGCTGATCTCCTCCGTCGCTCACCCCCATTCTTCTTCCCTCCTCAAAACACCACTTTCTTTGCTATCAAAGACTCTGCCCTCAAAAACACCACCCTCCCTCTCTGGTTCCTCAAAAGCCTCCTTCTTTACCACACCACCACCTCCAAATCCTCCATGCAAGACCTTCCAAAGAAACCTCAAGACACTTGCTTCCAAACCCTATTCAGCCAAAAAAATGTCTCATTCACAAAAATTGACCCTTCACAAAAACAAATAGAGTTCAACCATGTGTTGATATCAAACCCATATATCTACCTTGGAGATGAAATCGCCACTCACGGTGTTCTTGCCCCTTTTTCTTCTTTGTGTCGTAAAGATCTTCAAGGTGGTGCAGATTTCATTCATGCAGTCGTTTACCGAACACTAATTCATCATATGATGGTTCCAATTTCAAGAATGTTGTTCATTTACTTGGTTCAGGATGAAAAGAGATGAAAAGAACATAGGTGAAGAAGAGGGGTGAAGACGCGATTTGGGGATTTCTTTCCTTCCTACCTTTCTAATTTTGCAGAAATTGTAGTTTGTATTTTTAGTTTTTAATTGTTATGTTTTTTAATTAAAACAAATTTATGACATGGCAGCTGACTTGGCAACCACATGTATGTCTTAGTCAATTGCCACTTAGATTAATGAACACCACATCAGATCCACGTCATGTCACGTCTTCAAAATTGAGAGCCAAGTTTTCGGCTAATTTACCTGCATGGTGTAGTCAGTCAAAAAAATTACCAAACTGGTATAGGTTGAAAAGAAATTACCAAAATAGGGTAAGTCGTATATAGTATGTACGACTTCACTTTTTGTTGCAGCAAAGTCGTATATACAGTGTACGACTTCACTTTTCTAATTTTTTTTTTAAAAAAAATACTGAAGTCGTACATGACATTGGAGACTTTTGAATTTTTTATTTTATTTTATGGCAAAATTGTATACCACATATATGACTTTGCATGGGGCAATTTTTTTTATAAGTAAAGTGGAAGTCATACATGTGATGTACGACTTTGCATGGAGGAATCTTTTATACGTAAAGTAACGTAAACAAGCAGCACTAATGAAAAATAAAAATATGCATTGATTAATAATACTTTATTTTTCTACATTAAAGCCTAGTGTTGGGACGATGCCCCACATTGAGGTCGTCGTCTATTACGTGTCGGTTGAACTCTGCGAGGTTGATCCACATCGTCTATTACGTATCGGTTAAATTTTTGCACACCCTGACCCATACACTTTCATCTCTAAACCTTCTCATTCAGATAGTGTTTGATTGAAGGTAAATGGAAGGAAGGGGAGGGGTTATTTTAATTTTTTTAATATTTGGTTCAATTTTTAGGAGGGTAACAAAATCTCTTCTAACTCAATTTTTGCTCTCATCCAATGTTGGGGTTTTTAAAAAGTGAGGAGACTTTAATTCAGTTAAAATAAAACAACTTAAATAACCATATATAATATATAATATATAATATAAATGATTATAAAGATATCTAAGTAATATAAATGATGAATTTGATTTTTCAAGACACGCAATACAAAGTTGTCATCTAATGCAATTTTGCATAACTTAATTATTTGGGAATGTTAATATGATTTTACTTTTCGTTACTGCTGCTAGTAGTCCCTTGATTTTTTTAGCAATAATTTGTTATCAAAATTTTTTTTAGCAATAATGATGTATACTTTTAAAATTTTGTGCACCCCCTGACCTAGGGTCTTAGGTCCGTCACTGATTAGTGCTGCTTGTTTACGTTACTTTACAGAAAAAAAAATCATCCATGCAAATTCGTACATTACATGTACGACTTCCACTTTATGTATAAAAAAAAATCCCCAATGCAAAGTCGTACATGGGGTATACGACTTTGCAAAAAAAAAAAATTCGAAAGTCTCCAATGCCATGTACGACTTCAGAATTTAAAAAAAAATAAAGTCGTACATACTATATACGACTTACCCCATTTTTGTAATTTTTTTTTAACCTATACTAGTTTGGTAATTTTTTGTCTGAACTACACCATGCAACTAAATTAACCCAAGTTTTCAGCTGGGTAAAATATCTGAATTTTTTAAAATTAGGAGACTAAATGTCCGAATTTAGAAATAGGGGACCAAAATCATAAATTGGTCAAAATAGGAGACTAAAACTATAATTTAGCCAATTATTTTTTATTAAAATTATAATTGATGAAATTATTAATAGTATTAAATAACGTGATCTTCAATAAAAAAATGATTCTTCGTCAAAAAAAAAAAAAACTCCATGATTTCATAATTAATATCTTCGAGCTACTGGCTAGAAAACCTTAAAATGTAAGCCACAAAAATTAAATAATAAAAGCTAAATCGTTTAAAATGTGGCCACCATGGAAAAAATAAAAAACCGACAAAATACGATGGTTTGTTTTGTTAAACGGAAGCAAACATTTTGGCATTTTGCCTGTTACTACGTTACAACATTGATTCCACATTTTGCATGTTATTTATATAAATCATTTCCGTTTAACTTCAAATTTTACTCTCTTATTTATTTTGTTTTTGACTATGATGAGTTTTACATTCTTTTTGTCTGAAGACAAAATAAAAGGGGGGTAAAAGTAAATGTTTGATGAACGCGCGCCTCAGTATCACGTATCATGCATAGCATCATTCATCATACTCTGATACACATAGTGTAGTTTAAAGCTCTGATACTTAGTATATTTCACTCAGCATTGGATAATTGAAAATTGATACATTGATCTCAGCATCCGCTCTTAAATACATATATATGAAAATACTCTGATATATGTATGTATTGTCTTTTAAATACAAATGATCTGATACTTAGAAATATTTGATAATATGTTTGGTTGTTGAACTCAGGGAGAGACCCTTGTAGTTATTTTTGAAAAAAAAATTGTTCATCAACCTTGTATATTTGTCATCATCAAAAAAGGGAAGATTGTTGGAACCTAAACGATTGAGAAGTTTAGACTCTCAATAATTTTGACGATAACAAAGTATCTATAAGAGAACCATTTAACTTCTGATAAGTCTTAAAGTGTGTAGGTATTAAAATCTCTTATATTTTATAACTCACTCAAGCAAGAAGAAGAAAGCCACAAGAAGATAAATATTTTCGCAAGTGTCTACATCTGGTTCACTCCAAGCGTCTGGTACTTGAACTACTAGCGAGCGTCGGGTATGGCATTACTTATGACACGTGGAATACATATTTGCAGCGAGCGTCCTATGAATTCTGAGTAAGCATCTGGCTTATTAATAAAACACGTGTTAGTCACGTTTATTCTTTGTGCTCTAGCTCTTTTGGAACAAAATTCGAATTCGATTTTGTACGCTCAATTCTATGTATGATGAATCAAATGTGACATCTTTGGGATAAAATAAAATTCGTACATTGCAAATGATTGAAAAGCAGATAGTACAAAACGGTAAAGTGTACTATTCTGAAATTCGTTGAAAAAGAAGATAATAACGTACTTCAAATTTCATCACTCAATGATTTGGAGATGTGTATTTCTGCAACTGTAATATCCTCAAGGACTTCTATAAATACTGCAAACTCTTCATTGAAGAAGGTTGACAACACTGCTAGAAACGATATACTACTAAAGTTATTATTCAAGTTAACAATCAAGTTTTTGTGCCAAGTATTCTGAGAACCAGAATTGGACTTCAGCGTCTTACTCTTTCTTTTAGAAAGCTATTTGTTTTGAGTTTAAGTTTTTCATCCTCTCTTGTTGAGAGTTATTTGATTGTATTCAAAACTTCTCTGTGAAATTTGTATTACCTTGTAACAAGCTTGTTTCCTCAAAGGCTCGAACGTACAGAGTCGTTTTGAGAAGTTAAGATTATTGTCAAGTTTGTGACAGTAGAATACTCTTAAGGAATTTGTAATCAGTGTGATTATAGTGAAAATCCTTCAAAAACGAAGGAACTAGACGTAGCACCTAATTTGGTGGTGAACTAGTATAAATCTCTGTTCTCATTTTTTACTGCTTTATATTTACTTCTGTCTTGCAAAAAAAAAACAAGTTTTCGTTAACTTCACTTTAGCGTCCAGTCCTTTCCTAGCTTCCGGCAACAAACGTTTTTCAAACAAACTTGTTTTAAAGTGTTTTTAACTTAAAGTTTACTAAAAGATTTCAACACAATTCAGCCACCTTCTTGTGTTCATGTTCAATCAGGAGAAAGATTGTAAGGGGTGACAATAACTGGCCAGTAAGAATATGATTTAGTCGACATCTGGATATACAATGTAAACCCATCAGAGTATAACCTAAGTCGGACATTGCATGGATCCATGGCAAAATCAGGATGTACCCGATCAAAATGCTTTCATGCCTCACCATCAGACGTGTGGCACAACTCACCTGAAGATCTTCTATTATCATAGTGCCACGTCATTTTACCAGCAGTTTGCATTGATGCAAATATTCTTTGCAGCCTTGATACGATAGGCAAATAAAACATTGCCTTCCTTGGAACTGGTTTAATCCTACTTGTCCTTGTTTTGTGAAGACGATATCTTGGATCTTGACAAAATTTACATTCAGTCAGCGCACCGTCATTTATGCCAAATTCATTGTCGTAGTATAACATGCAACCTTTCATGCAACAATCGATCATCTAAACACCTAATCCCAGCTTCAACACCAACATTTTAGCATCATAATAACTTTGTGGCAAACCAGCTTTAATAGGTGTTGCGTCCAACATCATTTTGGTCACAAATCCATACAAAGCTCGGCAACATTAAAGTTTCCTTTGAGACCCAAAAGCCTCACACTCATTGATAATGTAGAGTGTTTAGACCCTTCATATAATGACTTATTTGTCTCTATCAATAGATTATAAAATCTTTGTGCTGCCTCATTCGAAAGTTCCTCCGTGTCATCATATTGTTGCTCTACGAATGACACATTCATCCCAAGAGCAACGAAAATCATCCCCTGCATCACGTCAAACTGTTCATAATTTTGAAATCCCATATCTGTTGGACCACTACTCGAGGCACCTGTGCCACTGTCTTCAACATGTTGTAAGGTAACAGTGGGAAGAACTTCACCATGATTAGTCCAAATCAAATAATTAGGCTGGAACCCATACATATACAAGTCATGTGTGACTTCATCTGCAGTTTTAACACTTTTACACTTGCAAATCTCGCATGGACATCAACCCCTCTTCAATAAGGAAACTATCCTAGCGCATTGCAGCCTTAACAAACTTATCAACCCCTTTTACAAAAGGTTGTTTCAAACCCCTTCTTCCAGAGCAAGTCTTATCATATATCCAACTATGGTCTATTTTCTGCATTTTACAAACACGCAGATCGAAATGTATATATAAACATAGGGGTGTGTGTGTGTGTGTGTGTAACAACAACAACATTTAATTCTAAACATATAACATAATAAAACCTAGTTTATCAAAAAAAAATTAATAAAACCTAAAACTATCATAAATTCATTAAAAAACAAATATTTAAACAATTAAAAACATAAATAGCGTTCTCCTAAGGTGTATTTCTCCTTTTATAAAAAAACAACTATATAATTTGATAAAAACATATTATATATATATATATATTCATCTATTACTAAAAACATATATTAATTACAACGTAACCCACATTTTTCCTAACAAATATTTTTCAAAACATAATATATTAAAGCATAATATAATCCTGAATAACGATAACATTTAAGTCTAAATATATAATATAATAAAACCTAATACTATCATATATTCATTAAAAAAACAAATATTTAAACAATTAAAAACATAAATAGCGTTCTCCTAAAGTATATTTCTCCCTTTATAAAAAAACAACTATATAATTTGATAAAAAAACATATTAATTGTATATATTAATATATTAGTAAAAACACATATTAATTACAACGTAACCCACAATTTTCCTAACAGATATTTTTCAAAACATAATATATTAAAACATAATATAATCATAGCATAACAATAACATTTAATTCTAAACATATAATATAATAAAACCTAGTACTATCATATATTCATTAAAAAACAAATATTTAAACAATTAAAAACATAAATAGCATGCTTCTAAGGTATATTTCTCCCTTTATAAAAAAAACAACTATATAATTTGACAAACATACATTTTATATGTGTGTGTATATGTATATATACACACACACACACACACATATTACTAAAACATATATTAATTACATCATAATACACATTTTTCCTAACAAGTATTTTTCAAAACATAATATATTAAAACATAATATAATCCTAGCATAAAAATAACATTTAATTCTAAACATATAAAACAATAAAACCTAAAACTATCATATATTCATTCAAAAAACAAATATTTAAACAACTTTATGTATGTAACATTCCCATAAGGTATATTTCTCTATTTATAAAAAAACAACTATTTAATTCGATATTCAGATTATTCTATATATATATGTATATATATATACACACACACACACACACCCCACTGTGTGTAATTAATATATAATATAATTTTGAATATATTAATAACTATTATGTCAACAAAAATTAAATAATTATATAATAAGTATTCAGTCAAAAAAAATTATAACCTGTGAATGAGTGAGTGTGGTTCCGGTGGTAGTGATTTTGTCAAGGTGACTTCAGATCTACTAAAAAACAAATAAGAATGAATGTATGTAATTTTTCTATGACATAGAGAAATATAAATAGTTATAGTGAGAAACTTACCGTGAGATGAGAGATCGAATCGGACGAAAAATAAATGCAGAGGAAGCTTACTTTTTTTTTTGACAAAAAAATGTTGTATAATGTATCATGCCTACCATAATGGAAGCTTACTGTAATAATGGAAGAATGCTGTATAATACCAAGTGAAGCCCACTGTAACAACGTAATAGAGAGGAACGACGAGTTAAGAAGGAAAGAACGAAGCAGGCAAGAAGAGGAGCTTGCACGCGGTTTTGTAGATGCTGCTCATTACCATGGGCCATGGGCCCTCGCTAAACCGGAGGAGAAATCTATGTTGCAGGTCCCGTGGGCCTTAGGCCCTCGCTATTGGGCGGAGAAATCTATGTCATAGTACCGTGGGCCACAGGCCCTTGCTAAAGGGGCAGTTAAAACGAAGCAATTACCGTGGGCCAAAAGCCCTCGCTAAGGGTCAGCATAATTTTTCCTACGTCTCAGGCCCTCGGTACCAAAAATAATACCTACCACCATGAAGCCCTTGCTAAAAATCCGCAGGTAAGTAATGGAATTCTTGTAGTGTCAATGGCTGCCTCAACAACGGCAGCCTCCACGTGCGGTGGCTCCTCATGAGCAGCATCATCTACGTGTACAGGCTCCTCGGGCACATCCCGCAGATGTTGACGTTGTTTCGTCTGTACTTTGGTGACGACGCAGTGGGCCTTATCCGAGTCGGGCCACTAGATGAAGGAACACTGGCTGCTTTAGAACCACCGCCGGTGCGTGCCATATCTGTGGAAAATACAACAACCAAATCAGCCTCCATGTCAAAAGTATGAAAATCTATTTTAAGAGCCATTCCGGAAACATGTTAGCGGAGACATGTTCAACAACCGAATTCTTATTTCCGGAATTGTCCGTTAACATGTTTCTGGAACGCCCTTATTTTTTAAAAACTATTTTCAAGTCTGGAAACTTGTTGATGGAAGATTATGAAAACAAGAATCCGGTTATTGAAAATTTGAAACTAATATTTCAAACGTCCGGATTCTTGTTGACGGGAGTATCCATCAACAAGTTTCCAGAAACATCAAATTCACAGAAAAAAACGCAGCAGAAGAGGGAAATGCGACCTCACCTGAGACTGTGGGCGAGACGGAGAGGTGCGACGAAGAAGGAGATGCGATGGAGAGAGAGGGAAATGCGAGGAGGCAGCTGCGTGGGGGAGGTGAATTGAAGAGAGGGATGTTTCAGAGCGAGAGAGAGGTGAAGTGAAGAGGGGGAAGGGGAAGGAAGGGTAAGGGAAAAATGAGGGGTATTTTGGTCTTTTTGGAGGGAGGGGAGGTGAAAAAATAAAATTGGGGAGGCCTATTGAACATTGATGCCGAGCTGGGGGCGACTATTCTAGCATGGCCAAAAGGCCCATGCCCCACCACCAGATGTGCTCTCATTAGTTGACAACAATCTTCCCTTGTAAATTTGTAAGAGACGAATTACTTTTTTGGTTCATTGAATAACTCATGTATCATTATAGACCAGATACATGAGTTATTCAATGAACCAAAAAAGTGATTTGTCTTTTATAAATAGGAACGAAGGTAGTATTACTTAACCATGGCTAAATAATTATGAAATGCCAATTTTTTTAAGGTGAAAAATTTGCAAAATATTGCATGTTTATTTTGGATTTTAGCTTACCTGATTAACCTAAATAATTCCAACAAAATGGGCAAAATTATGAGTAAATTCTTTAAAAGTAAATATTAAAGAATTAAAATTATTTTTTTATTAAAATTATAATTGATGAAATTATTAATAGTATTAAATAACGTGATCTTCAACAAAAAAAGTTTCTTCATCAAAAAAAAAATCCATGATTTCATAATTAATATCTTCGAGTTACTGGCTAGAAAACCTTAAAATGCAAGCCACAAAAATTAAAGGGTAAATAGTGTTTTTAGTCCCTGTAATTTCAGGAAAATTTAGTTTTAGTCTCTGTAATTTTTTTTTCAAATGGTCTCTGTAATTTCAAATTCCATTTTTTGTCCCTGGCGTTATCTCTCTGTCAAAAAAAGGTGACGTGGCAAACGACAGGCCACCTGGACTGTGACATGGCTTTTTTAATTGATTTGGCAGCTGACTCAACATTTTATATTTTAAATATATTAAAATTAGAATCGAAATTAAAAGATGAACACACAGAATCAAGCCAGAACCATCATCGTCTCCCACCATCATCGTCTTCCACCTAAAAACTCAGAAACCCAGAACCCACCATCACCGTCTTCCACCAAGCCCCCTTCTCCCCCATCGGCCACCCACCCCATCCATGTCCCTCTACCCACCCCTTCCATCTGTTCTCACACACAAAAACATAGAGTCACAACACCAATTTATCAGAACCCCATTGAAGGACACAGAGAATTAAAACCTCTCAAAACAATCAACCAAGTAAAATCACACCCAAAAATCTAACAAATGATGGAATCACACCACCCAGAATCACATCCAACACGATCCCACCCCATCCCTGTCCCTCTACCCATCCCTGCACCTATAACATTAAGAACACCACCACCCCCGTCGAACACAAAAATAGGGTTCCTGGCGGCGCACATGAGAAAGTAAAAAAGATTGAAATAATAAGAAAAATGAACACCATAGAAACCCCAATTTCAGAACAATACAGAACCTGGAAAAGGGAAGAATATAGGTTTCCGCTTTGACCCAGCAAATTACATAAAAGAAAAGAGGAAAAAAACCTAAATCTATAGTGTTTTATTTTTTTTTGAGCTCTCTCTCTCCCCCTGTTTCTGCGACTACTTTTTCTTCTTTGGATCTCCAAACTTCTTGCCCTCGATCTCCAGATCCGCTCCAAAGTGGCGGTTAGGGTTTGTGAAATCGTCATTGTTTTCGCGAAACTAATGGGGGTTTTGTATAGCATGATGAAAGCATCACGATTGTGGCTTAGGTGCTCCGATTGGCGGCCTGTGGTGGTGGCCGACAGCGAAGAAGAAGAAGAAGAAGAAGAAGAAGAAGAAGAAGAAGAAGAACAACGAAGAGCAGCGAAGGACACACAGAGGTAGCGAAGAACACGCAGAAGCAGGGAAGCTCTGCAGTGAAGAAGAAGAAGAGCAGAGGCAACGAAGAAGAGGAAAAAGGGAAAACAGACAGAAACGAGGGTGGGAACCATCTTGGATGCAATACCCAGATGCAATACACATATAGGGTTTCTGGAAAATGAATGTGTTTTTATTTTCATTAAAACATAAAATTAAAAAACAAATTTAGATTTTTTTGTTTAAAATAAAAAATGGTGAGTCAGGGCTGATTTGGGTGCTATGTATGCGTCCAGGTGGTCTGCCGTTTGCCACGTCACCTTTTTTTGATAGAGAGATGACGACAGGGACCAAACATAACGGAATTTGAAATTACATGGACCATTTTTAAAAAAAATTATAGGGACTAAAACTGAATTTTCCTAAAATTACAGAGACCAAAAGTACTATTTTACCAAAACTAAATAATAAAAGCTAAATCGTTTAAAATGTGGCCACCACGGAAAAAATAAAAAACTGATAAATTACAGCGTTTTGTTTTGTTAAACGGAAAGCAAACATTCTGGCATTTTGCACGTTACAACATTGATTCCGCCATCCTAATAACGTATCCCACACCAATTAACTATTTGATTTTCCCTTTTTATCCTTTCTATCCTTTAATTAATCCTAAAAATATGATTCCACCATGCATTCGTCAATTTAATTAATTAAATTAATAAACAAAAAGTTGGAATGGAATGGATGTGACATCGTTTGTTTTCAACGGAAGAAAGAGAGGCACCACATAACACAATCAACTCTGAAATCTGCAGTGACACAATTCTTGATAGGCTTTTTCTATCCACACCCCCCACATTTTCTAGCCACACCCCCCTGTCAGCTTTTTGTGGATGAAAAGATGAAAAAGCCCCTACCCCCACCTAATATGTTTTATCAGCATAGGAGCTGCCCGCCTCACGAGCTCCCCTCCCTCACCCCGAGCGCCTCCCCTCCGTCACCCTCCCGAGCGCCTCCCCTCCCTCACGAACCCACGCCGGAGAAGCTGACGTCGCGCCTCCCCTCCCTCACGACGCTGAACACACCCACGCCGGAGAAGCGTCGAACTCGCAGACATTGGGCACGTCGAGCTCGCAGACATTGGGCACGTCGAGCTCGCAGACATTGGTCAACGTGACATTGGGGACAAAAGAAGCGCGCAGCTTTAGCCCGCCGAGCTCGCAGACATTGGGGACGTCGAGCTCGCAGACATTGGGCACGTCGAGCTCGCAGACATTGGTCAACGTGACATTGGGGACAAAAGAAGCGCACATGTTTAGCACGCCGAGACATTGGGGACGCCGAGCTCGCAGACGCTTTTGAGTGATGTGTTTGGTCACCACCGCCGCGAAACTACACGTTAACCCGCCACGTGCATTACGTGAATCGAAAATACGAGATGGGAAAAAATTTGCCCATTACGTAAACCGAATTTACGTAGTACACGTGAACTCAATTCCGCGATTACGTGAAATTCAGCGTAATGGGCAAATTTTTTTTCCTTCTCGTATTTTCAGTTCACGTAATGCACGTGAATTGAGTTCACGTGCATTACGTGAACTGAAAATACGAGAAGGAAAAAAAATTTGCCCATTACGTAAACTGAATTTACGTAGTACACGTGAATTGAGTTCACGTGGCCTACGTAAACTCAGTTTACGTAATGGGCAATTTTTTTCCTTCCCGTATCACGTAATGCACGTGAACTCACGTGCATTACGTGAACTGAAAATACGAGATGGGAAAAAAATTTGCCCATTACGTAAACTGAATTTACGTAGTACACGTGAATTGAATTCACGTGGCCTACGTAAACTCAGTTTACGTAATGGGCAAATTTTTTTTCCTTCTCGTATTTTCAGTTCACGTAATGCACGTGAACTGAGTTCACGTGCATTACGTGAACTGAAAATACGGGAAGGAAAAAAATTGCCCATTACGTAAACTGAGTTTACGTAGGCCACGTGAATACTGAAAATACGAGATGGGAAAAAAATTTGCCCATTACGTAAACTGAATTTACGTAGTACAGGTGAATTGAATTCACGTGTACTACGTAAATTCAGTTTACGTAATGGGCAAATTTTTTTCCCATCTGAAAATACGAGAAGGAAAAAAAATTTGCCCATTACGTAAACTGAATTTACGTAGTACACGTGAATTGAGTTCACGTGGCCTACGTAAATTCAGTTTACGTAATGGGCAAATTTTTTTTCCATCTCGTATTTTCAGTTCACGTAATGCACGTGAACTGAGTTAACGTGTAGTTTCTCGCAGACAGTGGTGACCAAACACATCACTCAAAAGCAGTCTGCGAGCTCGACGTCCCCAATGTCTCGACGTGCTAAACCTGCGCGCTTCTTTTGTCCCCAATGTCACGTTGACCAATGTCTGCGAGCTCGACGTGCCCAATGTCTGCGAGCTCGACGTCCCCAATGTCTGCGAGCTCGACGTGCTAAACCTGCGCGCTTCTTTTGTCCCCAATGTCACGTTGACCAATGTCTGCGAGCTCGACGTGCCCAATGTCTGCGAGCTCGACGCGTCTAATGTCCGCGAGCTCGACGCCTCCGGCGGTGTGTTCGGGCCGTGAGGAGGGGAGGCGCGACGTCGCCTTCTCCGGCGTGGGTTCGTGAGGGAGGCGAGGCGCCGAGGGTGACGGAGGGGAGGCGCTCGGGGTGAGGGAGGGGAGCTCGTGAGGCGGGCCGCTCCTAGGCTGATAAAACATATTAGGTGGGGGTAGGGGCTTTTTCGTCTTTTCATCCACAAAAAGCTGACAGGGGGTGTGGCTAGAAAATGTGGGGGGTGTGGATAGAAAAAGCCTTCTGGTTTTCCCAGAGAATCTGACATGAACATTGTTGAGAACACCATAACTCTCAAGCTTCCAGAAGGTTCCAACGAAGTACTGCTCAAAAATCTCTACTTGTCTTGTGATCCGTACATGCGAATCCTAATGACCAAGGATAGTTCTGCAGGACTTGGTGCCCACTGTTAGGTACCAGAGTATCAGATTAGAGTCACACAACAAAAATATGCGACGAGAAAATAAGAAAATAGACACACAAAATTTACGTGGAAAACGCTCAACAAGTAAGAGAAAAACCACGGAGCAAGACCAAAAGAATTTCACTATGTGGAAAAATATTACAAGAATACCCCTCATAAATATACTTCACAAAGACTCTCACAATACTCTTCTTGAGTATATAAGAAATAATAAAAAAGAAGAGAAGAAGATTTTGGAATACTATTGAAGTGCACCGTTGGCCTCCTTTTATATACATCAAGCGAGCCAACCAATTGTTTGCCCACCGATGTGGGACTTGGTTCTAACAATTCTCCCACTTGAAGATTTGATTGTGTCAATCATATTTTTGCACCACTTTTTCTGTCTTGTCATTCCATGTTGCTTACGTTTCTAATAGGCCATAGGAGGATCAACACCAAATAAACTTGTCAGCATTGATTGGCTTCGTCATCACATCTGCTAGGTTATCTTTGGTGTGATCTTCTGCATATCCTTGCTTCCTTTCTCTACTACTTCACGAACAAAGTGATATTGGGTATCTATATGCTTTGTCCTGGAATGAAAGGCTGGATTCCTTGCAATGTGCAAGACACTCTGACTTTCACAATTCACAGCAATCTTCTATTGCTTGTGCCCGAGTTCCTCCATTTAACTTTTAATCCAGATAGCTTCCTTGCAAGCCTGGGTAGCTGATAACATCAATATTGCATCATTTTATTAGGGATAGTAGAGTGTAATTTGAATAATTATTGAATGGTTTCACATACAATTCACTCTCTTTTCATCTTAGATGTGCAGAAATAGAAATTAAGCAATATGATGAAGAAATACAAGTTTGGGATTAAAAGTGGGCTAAAAGAGGCCCATAATGCTAAACACGGCCTTCGCATAATATAATGAAACATGTACATGCTTATCTGAAGAAGCAATTAGCCACGAGTGCGCCTCACGCGCGTCCATGCGCTCCCCGGATAACTGATTGGTATTTTAATCATATCTGGAGCTGTAGATATCTGATTAAGGAGTTCTTTGTGGCATTGGAAAGCTAAGAGAATTTCCTACAACTTTGTCAAGAATTGGATGGAGCACGGCCTTGTCATCATGGAGCACGGCCTCTCATTGACCAGCACGGCCTCTCCATTGACCAGCACGACCTCTTCATTTGACCAGCAAGGCCGTGCTCAAGCAAAAATATCAGAAAATCATGTCGGCAAGGTTGGTGATGCGTAAAACAAGTGTATATGGAGCACGGCCTTGGAGCACGGCCGTGCTGGTGTTGTGCTGACCCCAAATTTTGCCTATAAAAGGAATGCTCAGCAGAACATTTAAAAATACTCCGGGATCGACTTTCTCCCAAATTCTTTTCTTCCCCTGTAATATTTCAGTCTTATTTTACTAGTTTTAGTTGTTACTCTGTTTGTTTTTATATCTAGTTTATTATTTCCTTCTACTTAGTAGTGGAATAAAACCCCGTCACTGAGGTGATGGGGGATCTAATCTTGTTCCTGTGATCATTAAATAATTTATAATATTAGTACTTAATCTCTTCTATGATTAAATTATTCCTAGTGAATTTATTCTATAAGAACTGATCATTCTTTACTCAAATTAATTGTGTGGCGATCGTACCTTCAATTAGTTAACTAACTCTAGGGATAATTGAATCTGCATGCTCTGCCGGATCAAGGATTGCGTGTTCATTTTTTCGATCATTGAATTGATAAATCTATTGGTACTTTATGCTCTTTCTATTTACTTGCTTTGAATGATCAAACAAAGTAATAAATTAGAAATAAGACTGTTAACATTGCATGATCATTGGGTGTTAATAGCTTTTGAATAGAGATTGGTAATCAGTTAGAATTATTGCTCTTATTATAAATTGGTCAAATACACAGATATACGCATTAGTGATCCCGTTACCTTGGTGACATTTATTTTATTTGCTTTCTTTTAATTTATTTTTATATGACTTATCTTTTACACACTCTTTGTGTAATTTCACTTCAACCATTTGTCTAAATAACAAATTAATCTAAGTAGAGCAGTATTCGTTTCAATTCCCTGTGGAGACGATAATCTTATATACTATAACTTGACGTTTAATCGTGCACTTGCGATTTTGACGCAACAGTAGCTTGTGTACTCAGCTTCTGTAGTAGACAAAGCTACAATAGTCTGTAACTTTGATAACCAGCTCACTGCTCCTCCTGCAATTGTGAACATATAGCCAATAGTTGATTTCATTTTATCAAGATCACCTGCAAAATCTGAATCAACATAACCCCTGAGAATGAATTATGATCCTCCTTAGCAAAATGCAACATCCGAGGTTCCTTTGATGTACCTAAGGATCCTTTTGATCTACCATAAACCGACTAACTGCTTCCACTGCTTGTGCAATGTCCCTTCCACTGCTTGTGCAATGCCCGGTCTTGTACATATCATGGTGTACATAAGGCTTCCCACCGTTAATGCATATAGTACTCGAGATATTTCCATCCTCTCTGCTTCATTGCTAGACTCATACCTGAGGATAATTTAAAGTTGACAGGAAGCGTGGTAGAAATGGGCTTATAATCTTGCATGTTGAAGCACTGCAAGACCTTCCTTAGATAATTCTTTTGAGAAAGCCAAACCTTCCTATCTTTTTTGTCCCAGCGAATTTGCATCCCTGAAATCTTATTTGCGGGTCCCAAGTCCTTCATATCAAATTCCCTAGCTAACTGTGCCTTCAATTCTTGGATTCGATCTTTGTTGGGGCCTACCACCAACATGTCATCCACATACAATAGCAAAATGATGAAATCATTATCATCAAACCTTTTGTAGCACGTACAATGGTCTGAACTCATTCTGTTATAATCAAGGCTAATTATGAAGGAATCAAATCTCTTGTACCAACATCTGGACGCCTGCTTTAGACTATACAGAGATTTGGTCAACGTACAAATCAAGTTTTCTTTTCCTTGTTCTTTAAAGCTTTCTGGTTGGAGCATATAAATTTCTTCTTCAAGTTCTCCATGAAGAAAAGCAGTCTTTACATCCAACTATTCAAGATGTAAATCTAATACAGCACACATTGCCAACACTGCTCTGATAGTAGTAAGTCCGACAACTGGAGAGAATATCTCGTTAAAGTCTATCCCTTCTTTCTGAGCATAACCTTTGACTACCAGTCTGGCACGATACTGGTCCACTTGATCATTGTCGTCTCGTTTAATTTTGAACACCCATTTCGTTCAATAAGTTCCCAAGTCTTATTTCTATGTAAGGCTTCCACTTCTTCCTGCATTGCTGTCATCCATTGAGAAGCATCAAAACCATCCAACGCTTCTTGAAAAGTTGATGGTTCATCTTCTTCGGTCAAAAGACAGTATGCATCATGGCTTGCCATAACATAGCCTGAGTGCCAAGATTGTCTCGTTATCTGACGTGTTGATCGTCGAACTTCTTCATCATTGACCTCATCTGGTTCTTGTTCTATGTGCTCTGGTTCTGCTTCGGAAGAATCATCTTCTTGAGTCTTTCTCTGCAATTGCACTATAGCAGTCTCTTTAGAAGTGCTGTCATTTTTCTGCTCACTTTGCAGTTCATTTTTTGCAAAGACTACATCTCTGCTAACAACAAACTTGCGGGTAGTGGGGTCCCACAAGCAATACCCCTTGACATTGTCAGCATAACCCAAGAATATACATTTTTCTGGATTTTGGATCCAACTTTGTTTTTTCTTAGGAGTCGTACATTACGTACACAGGACATCCGAACACATGTAAAGAAGAATAATCTGCTGGCTTTCCTTTCCATATCTCCATTGGCGATTTCAAACCAATCGCTATTGATGGCTATCGATTTATCACGTAATAGGCAGTTTTGACTGCTTCTGCCCAAAAAGATTTGGCCAATCCCGTTGTTCTCAGCATAGCTCTTATTCTTTCTAGGAGAGTCCTGTTCATCCGCTCTGCTACATCATTCTGTTGAGGTGTATGTTTAGCAGTGAATTGTCTCGTAATACCTTATTGCTTGCAGAATAATAGAAAGTTACCATCTACATATTCTCCTTCATTGTCTGTCCTCAAGCACTTGATTTTCTTCCCAAGTTCAAGCTCTACTTGTGCTTTCAATTCCTTGAATACTGGAAACACATTTGACTTCTTCTTGATCGGGTACACCTACAATCTGCTGGAGTAGTCATAAATGAATAATACAAAATACTTTGCTCCTCCCACATATGTTTTCAGTGACTTCCACACATCAGAATGTATTAAGTCTAATATGTGTTTGCTTCTGGTAGTTACTTTGGCAAATTCTAATCTATGCCGCTTACTGGTCACACAGTGCTCACAGAAGGGTAAAGTTACCGTCTTGAGCTCAGGTAGGAGATTGCATTCCGTAAGGACTTTCAAGCCACGTTCTGACATATGGCCTAGCCTGTGATGCCACATCATCGTTGATTCTTCATGATTCGCTGATGCAACTGATGCATCCGCCTCTTGCAACTTATCTTCCAAAAACATGTATAGATTGCTTGTGATCTTTTCTGCTTTCATCTCCACAAGATTTCCCTTCACTACCATCAAGATTCCACCTTCAGTATGGATCTTGCACCCGAGGTCATCCAATTTCCCAGTGGACAATAGATTCATTTTCAAGCCCCTCACATGTCGTACCCCTTGTATCTTGCGAACAGTACCATCATGCATCTTTATTCTGACAGTACCGATTCCAACAAGGCATGGTCATTTCCCATAAACACGGATCCTACTGAGACAGGCTCATAAGTACAAAACCAATCTCGGTGTGAAGTCGTGTGCCATGTCGCACCTGAATCCACTATCCAGACATCATTGAGTTTCTTTTCACCTTTAGAACTTGCTACTCTGCTATACAGGATTGCTCCATCATCTGAGGTACTTGCAACACAACCTTGAGAGATTAATACTTCTAAGGTCTTCTCTCCATTCTTCTTGTTCCAACACTCCTTCTTCAAGTGCCCTCTCATGCCATAGTTGTAGTATTTGAGATTCTTTCTCCTTCGAGATTTTGATTTACCATGATCTTGACTCCTACTGGGGCCACGTTTCGTTGACCTGCCTCTCGTCATCGTTAAAGCTTTTGCTTGCTTCGAACTTTCTAACATTTCCTCCTTATTCTTGCGCCTGGATTCTTCATCAAGAATTGCACTGGCAACATCATCATCAAAGTGAAGAGTGTTAGCAACATTGTTGTTTGTAATGTTGATGGTGAGTTGATCATACGAATCTGGTAAACTCTGAAGTAAAAATTCTGCACGTTCATTTTCTGCTATTTTGAAATCTGATGCTGTGAGTTGAGCCAATAGGATGTTCAGGGTGTTGATGTGATCCGTCATCAATGTGGATTCACTCATTCGAAGAGTGTAGAGCTTCCTCTTCAATAATATTCTGGTATGAAGTGACTTAACCTCTTCAATAATGTTCAACGTGCAATTTTGACACAATTTTAATTTTTATATATAAAGTTGTTGAAAATTATCGTGCTGCTATTATTTTTTGTATTTTTATCGAGATGTAATATTAGCTCAACAACTTATTTCTCAGTACATCGCACAGGTATATGTACTAATAATTGCTAAAAAATTAAGTGATTACTAACAGCGGTAATGAAAAGTAAAACCATAAGAACATTCCTAAACAATTAAACTATACAAAATTTCATTATATTACAACTTTGTGTTACGTGTCTTGAAAAACGAATCCATCATTTATATTACTTATATATCCTTATAATCATTTATATTATATATTATATAAGGTTATTTAAGCCATTTTATTTTAAATGATTTAATTAAGCTTCCCTTCCAAAAAAAACCCAATATTTGATGGGAACAAAAATTGAGTTAGGAGAGATTTTGTTCTTCTTCCCCTCCCTTCCATTCACCTTCGACTAAACATTATCTAAGTGAGAGGGTTGAGAGATGAAAGTGTATGAATTAAGATGTGCAAAAATTTAAATTGAGTAGGGTCACAAAAAAATTATATAAGAGTATAAGTGGAATTTTTAAAATTTGAGAATTATGAATAGGTCCACCCGTATTTATAGGTGATGCATGGTACGTTACACAAAAAGATATTGCAAAAGAATCCCCAAAAAATTATAAAATTTATTCCACAAATAAAAAACGCCATAACCCTTGAATCCCATGACAGCCGCTGCCGTCGTTCCATGCACCCACACTCACTGAAACCTCCCTCGATGCCACGCATGCCGACGAGGGACTGATCCATAAATATCTCTTCTATTAATAATTTTAGAAACCAAATTGATCAACAAAAAACACATTTGAAAACCAAATTAACTAATAAAAGACATATTTGAAGACTAAATTGACTAACGAAAGACACATTCAAAAATATTTTTATAATTTTAATACATTCAGAGACTATAGTGACAACGATCCACATACGTTAAAGGGACTAAAAATGACCGTTTATTCAACAAAAAAAAAAAATTAAAGCTTGGTTAAAACAGAAAAGAGTATATGTGGCGTAGCGTGTCCTCCGTGGATTCATTCAAAGAGTAAAATATGAGTAATCAAAAGCTTATGATTGTGATTGAGAAGCCAAACGTTCACTTTCATTAATATCATCATTATTTTTTTGTTAACCATATAATATCATTGCCCTTCACTCCACGCAGCCACTCACTCCCATCCCAATTGCTAAACTGACTTGAGGCTTGAAAGAGAGAGTAAATTTGATTGGTATCAGTATCATACATATCATATGGGGCAAGTCTTTAACAAGCTACAGGGTATTGCTATGCTTCCTTATTTTACACTCTTTTTTTTTTTTCCCTTCTTCTTCCAATTATTCATTTCTTCTTTGTTTCGCTGCTCATTTGATTTTCAATTTCTGCATCCTCTTTTTTTTTTTTTTCCCTTTCTTTTTTCTGTTTTGGAATTACCCTTTTCTGCATATATTTGTTTTTGGTTTAAACCCCTGTTTCTATTTCAAAGAATTTTCTTTTAATTCCAAAGTTAAAAATTGATCCCTTCATGTGCTGGGTTTTGGTGTTCTGAAATCTGAATGCTTGAAGCCCAATTACTGCTCTTTTATTCTCCGCCGAATTGATATTTACTTGCTTACTTGTTCACACCCACAAACTCATACACATGGATTTGGCTCCTCTAAATTTAGAAGTGCACTTTAGAGGATAAAATATAGAAATTAAACTACTGAAATTTTAACAAATTTATAATTTGTTATACATGTGTGTTTTATACTTTTATCACAATCTCAACTGATAGTTATGGTTATTGCATCTTTCATTTTAGAAAAGCTCAATTGTAGATACATATACTAGTATATTTGTCAAACTTGAATTTTTTATTTTTTTTATTTTTGGACCAATAGAAAAGAAACAAAATCACCCATCACTTGTATGGGTTGAAAAGAGAGATGGACCTTTCCTATTTGCTTGTTGTTCAGACATTTTATAGGTACTGTGATTGAATTTATCATGCTGTACATAAAAATTATGGAATTATGGAGATTGGAGTCTCATGTTATCACAAATATGTTTCTTAACCAAAGGTTTATAAAAAGAAATCATTATGGTCTCAACTGTGGAGGATGGATTAAATCTGAACGGGATAACTCTAGTAATATAAGTAGTGCTATGAGAATTACTCAACTCAGATTTGATTTCTGCTGGAAATTAAACTGTGAGTTTGCTTTTAAAGTGCGAAGTTGCGTAAATACCTTTTCGGGGTTGATTTATTTATTATTTTCTGGATGTGTTGCTTGTTGTGCTTTCGATGTATGAACTTGTGCTATGTATGAGATGAATCATGGCCAGTATAATCACTTGCTCCATGTGTACAGCAAAGCCTGGTGATTCGAGGGTAGAACCTGTAAATTTTACAGTTTTAATAGCTTTTGTATGCAAAACGGGAGGATAAGGGAGCTAGCCGTGGAGGAAGATCAGATATTTGGATTTTGATTATTTGACCCAACTTGAGATGTAAGATAGAAGGAAAACCAATCAAAGAGAGAACAAGGAGAAAGAACGACACAAGAGAATCATGTAAAAAGGATAGGAAGAGAAAGTATGAGTGCAAAATTTAGTTGCAATAATTTCAGTATTTACCAGCTAAGATTTGACTAATTGATTGAAAAAAAGATTTTTGACAGGCAAACCAAAGACAGCTTGAGTTCTACTAGAATAAGACATGCTAACTTATTAATCATATAGCCTAAATTCAGTCAGGAGAAATTAATTTGATATACTCGTAATATCTTTCAAAATTTTAACTATTAAAACTTACCCCTAAATTTTTAACCATTCTGTTCAGCATAACTGGTATTTCAATAAACTCACTTCCTTGATAGTTAAAAAAATTCTTATTTCATTCTGCATGAACTTGAGGAAACTTCATTTAATGATAATGCAGTTTTTATGCCTTTATTAATATAGCATACACATGACTGGTCAAGTGGTTGTGCTCAATGCTGGTGTTTAATAGCCTTAAGCCTTGCAATTTAATGCAGGTGATGACTGGAGGAAAAATCAAATTAGGAAGATAACAGATTGAGTTTTTGACAATGTAAAGAATCAAATGCAAATGGAGAATTTGAGTTTTGAAGATCTGTATATTTCTGTTTTACTTGTGTACAAGTAAGAAGTCTGCTTTGTAATTGTTTTCAACATTTTAGATTAGTTGATAAGATGTTCTTTTAAATAATGAATAAATTTGAATAGTTCTTCTAATAATGAGCTGTTTCTATGTTACAGTGACTTCAATAAGCTTCTTCCTGGTCCCCATTTTGACCTTCCATCAAAAGCCAAAGTCAAAGAAATCATGCGGGTAATTTATTGTGTCATACTGAGATCACACTATGTCCACTGCTTATTTATACATATGAAAATTTTACACTGAAAATAAATCTATTCTCGGGTGCTTTGTATTGTAACCATGTAATGCACTATATGCATTTCTTCATCTTTTCAATGATAGGTGTCCTGTTCATTTATTTCATTATGATAACAATGAAGAGTTTCTGTCTGAGAAGAAGCAACCCTGCATCATCTGTTTAATTGTTTATATCAGAGTTTTGGTTCATTTGAGTGATGACTGTGTCAAATATGTATTTAGGATTGTGTACTCGGTTCAAAGTGATGACAATGAAAGGAGTTCAAAATGAGGAATCAAAGTTGTCGATGTAATAAAGCATGTTTCATATCGAGATATATAGTTTTAATCCGTCGACTCATACCATTTTCCCTTCTACTAAGAACACGAGGTTTTAATCAACATATGAAAAGCATGAGTCAAGTAGTCAACTATGAATGTTGGTATGCAAGTTGAGAAGGACTTCAACGTTTTGGTTTTCGTGGCTGTTACAGTTTTATAATTCTTGAGGACCTCTGTTGGGAAATTTGAGGATCTATAGTCTGGAGATGAGGATGATATGATTATGATTAGATTGGTGTTTCATTTGTAGCACATCAATTTGGAGAAGGAAGAAATTAATAATTTTGGTAGTTTAACAATTATATAATAACTGCCAAAATTTCTGCAAATGAAATTTCTTCATCTATCTTTCAAAGGTCTGATTTTTTCAGAGGTAACAATGCCACAGAGCATGACAAGAGCAAAGGATTTTATTGGAAGCTGTTTGAGCCAGTCAAACAAGGAAATGTGAAGAAAAAGGTCTGAATATACAGGGAGAAAGGGGACACATCAAATTAAATTCTTATCCTTTGAAGTTATACAAAATTATTTTTTAGTTATAGCCTTCTAGGCATCTAGAATTCAAATGACTAATGCAAATTGCCGATACTGGGTTGAAAGCAACAGTGACACATACAAATCCAACTCTGTTAGGAAGCACCAGATATGACCTGTACGTAGACCATAACCATAAGTGTGTCCTTGTTCCGAATCTTCCTTGAATGATAGAGGACATTAAGAGAGATAGCGTGCTTTGTTAAGTTGAACATATTTTTCTGCTTGTCAAATTCGACACTTGAGAATGTGGCTATCCTTCAATTGTTAACAACATTTTGATTCAAGGGTTGTCTTCTACTGTTAATACAAATCTTTTGTGGGTGTTCGTTATGTTATGTCTCAATGTGGTAGAGAAACCTAAACATCAAAAAGCTCCGCTTATGATCCTTTATGTCCCAGTGTAGGTGTAGTAGAAGGAACCATAAACTTACAAAAGCTCCTCATATGATGCCAGGGCCACAAGAGTGGCCATAATATAGGCTTCCTAGATTAACAGAGTTCACTCAGAAATGTAGCATATTTTCACATTTCATTAGAGCTTCAGTCTATTTTCAACAAGCTAATTGTTGTAATATGTATGCGGAACTTATTTCAATCAGAATCAACATGAACAGCTTTGATCAAGTACTATGAGTTGATAGGCACATTTTTCTCGAAATCATCTTTCTCTTCATGCTTAACTAAGTTCAAACATCAGCTCTCCTATATAGTATGTTAAATGTATAACTTCGTTCAAACCAACTGAGAATTTGTCAATTGTCGCAACTACAATGAACAAATGTATAAGCTGTTTAATGGGCTAGAAATTACAAACTAGGCCCTTGCTTCCTGCACCCCACTTGTTTGCTGGCCACACCCCCCACTCCTCTAAAAATTTTGAAAAACCCAAAATATCCCCACTCACTTATGTTCCGGCAATTCAATTGTCGGAATACATTTTCAATAGCTTCTGGTTGCCGGAAGCTATTGAAAATGTATTCCGGCAACTGAGTTGCCGGAACATATCATAATTTTGGAAAAATATGCTTCCGGCAACTGAGTTGATGGAATACATTTTCAGGAAACTGTTGAATTATAAGCAAAAATATATAACTTTCACACTTAAGTGCATTTTATTTTCTTGATTTAATGTAAAAAAAAAAGATACATTTACTAAACTGTCATTAATTTTAATAGTCATCTTCTCACAATAGTATTAATGAATATTTTAATTTTTGAAGAATGCATATATTCGTTTAATTTTTGAGCCATCGCTCCACCCCCCCAACACTGGAACACCTCCCCAGGGGCCACCGCGACCAACCCAACGGCCACTGGAGTTACTTATGTTCATTTTCGCGATTCAAGTTTTTTTTTTCCTCCGCAAACTGCATACGTTCTGACAAACGAGTTGACGGAACATATCATAATTTTGGAAAAATATGCTTCTGGCAACTTAATTGCCGGAATACATTTTCAACAGCTTCCGGAAAATGTATTTTCCAAAATTATGAGTTGCCGGAATATATTTTCAACAACTTTCGAAAACTAGTTGGTGGAAGCTATTGAAAATGTATTCTAACAACTGAATTGTCAGAACATAAGTGAGTGGGGGTATTTTGGGTTTTTCAAAATTTTTAGAGGAGTGGGGGTATGGCCAGCAAACAAGTGGGGTGTAGGAAGCAAGGGCCTTAAAAACACGCTATACCTGACCTTTTTATAGTCCTAAATGCTAAAGCAAAAAATAAAGAAAGATAATCAACTAGGAAATAATAAGAAAGTATGATTAACTATAAATATTGATTAAGTGATAAATTGGTCAGGAGCGAGAGAGATGGAGGTGGAGACGAGCTCGCATGAGGAACTGTTGCCCCCTAAACCTCCTGATGGTGGTGGCGGGGATGAGAATAGCAAGGTTTCATTTAGGGACAAACTGCTAGGGGCGCAAAAACCTCTAGCCAGAAGGGAAAAGGTGGATTTATTAGCAGAGAAGCTGTTTATGATAGATTGGGACGATGGTGATCGCTTGAAACCCAGATGCTATATTGAGAAAGGACTCCTTGAGGAGTTGCGAAAGCCGTGGAAAGATGCTGTGATCGTTACGTTGCTTAGGAAGAAGCTGGGTTATCTCACGATGAAGGAGAAGCTAAAGGCCGCATGGATGATCTTTGATCATTTTGTAGCAGTTCGACCATGGGAGGCTGATTTCGTGTCTTCAAATGTAAAAATTAATAAAATAATTCTTTGGATTAGATTTCCTTGTTTAGGCATGGAGTATTATGATGAAAGTGTCTTGACAGCTTTGGTCACGCAGTTGGTAGGCCTATCAAAGTTGATATTCGAACCATTGATGCATCTCGTGGCAAATATAATACTATAATTGACTTCGAATTGATATAACCTCCGGTGGTAGTAAAGGTTTTGTTGAACATACTAATCACATTAAAAATTGAAATTGAAAAACCTTTACTTGTCCTTTAAAATTCACTTTGAGTCATGTACCCAAAAAAAATCATTTTGAGTCATTATAATACGTGACACATTATAAATATCATTCAATTATCTTTAAGTTATTTTTTGAATAAAAAAATAGCACTTAGTATTGTCATTAGCTAATTTTAATAAATATGACTATATTTTATATTTGATAATAATATTTAATAATTTATAGTTTTGCTTAATTTGGATAGGGAAGAAGTCATCAAAGATCCAAAAGGACTTGCGAGTTTGTTCATAAATAACTGGAATAGAATCTCATCCCATTTTGATTACAGCGACCGGAGAAGCATGAAGATTATGACAATTGCATTTCAACCAAAAGTGAAGGACTCAGTTCGATCCATGTACGAGCTCACACGTGGAGATTTGGAGAAAATAAACAAAATGGTTTTGTCCAAGTGGAACACGGTGGAAGGATTAGAAGAATCCTCAAAGCCTAAGATTCTATCAACGTTTGTTCTTACATGTGCTTGCGTGTGTCTGTTTGCATTGCAAAAGCAATTCAAGAAGCCGAAAGTGATGATGAATTGATGATAAGAAACATAAATTTGTTTTTGGTTTCCTTGTGTATTGCAGGGCTAGGTTAGAGCCTCCGATCCCTGAGAACTATTTTGGAAATTGTGTATGTAATCATATGGTGGGTACAGAGCCAGAGGAGAGGACTTTACTAAGGAAGATGGTGTGGTGATTGTTGCAAAGAAGATTTATGGTACAATAAAAAAGATATTGGATAAGGGAGCTCTTGATGGAGTGGAGACATTGATGTTTAGATATATGGCTATGGTAAGTGGGGGAGTTAAAGGAATAGGAGTTGCAGGGTCATCACGGTTTGGAGTTTATGAGACTGATTTTGGTTGGGGAAGGCCTGCAAAGGTGGAGATTACTTCGGTGGATATATAGAGGAATTGCTAAGGGCACCCGACAAATTACTTGGGGTACCTTACATTGGAATGTGTTGACCATTATACCCCTCTTTTTTTGTTCAACTCGCAAAAATGATTTTTTCGAGTGAACAAAAATTTTGTTCACTCGCAAATTCCATTTTTACGAGTGGAGAGAACAAAAATTTAATTTTTTTTTTATAAATATCAACGGATGAGATGCGACCGACCCAATTTTAATGGTTCAGATCTCATCAAGTCTTCTATAAATAGAACCATTTTCACACACCCAAGAGTGGCATAAACCCTAAATCAATTTCGTCATCCCTTAGTCCGCTCGTGAGTCATGTCAGACACTCAACCAACCCAGTTCTCAATGGATTCGAGCCTTGCCATTGTCTATCACGGTGGCAGAATCACAACGAGTGCTGATGGCGTGGTTTTTGAGTCCGATGTTCCAAAAATATTTAGGATCAAGACATCCATCACCATTGAAGAACTGAAGCAAAAGATACGGCGAAAGCTCGGAGCTGGATCACGTTTAGTGGCAGATCTCTACTATCGATGCCCAGTTTTGGTGGATAGTGGGCGTGTTGAATATATGTGTATGACACTTCTAAACGACGGCGACATACAACGTATGTGAGAAGCATTCAATGATCATTCTAGCCATGGCCCAATAGAGTTGTATGTTGTGCTTCGTAGAACAGCTGACGAGATCATAAAAAAATGTCGTGCACTAAGAACAGCTGATGAGATCATTGCTCTCCTTCGTCAACCATAGCCATTGCGTTTGTGTTCTGTTGTTGTTGAACGAGTAATTACGTTTAATAAATCGTTGAGTTTTATTTTTTTAATGTTATAGTTCGATGTTGTAGTTGCATTTAGTGATCATGTAATGTTGTTTTGTTGTTATTGAATAAGTAGTTGCATTTAGTAAATAGTCACGTTTAAGCTTATTTTCATTAATTTGTATTTCTAAACTCACTAGTAATAAATAACAATAATAATAAATAACAATAATATGGATAATAATAATAATAATATTTAAATAAAAAAGTGTTCACATAAAAAAAACATAAAAAGACAACTACTCGCGATCCTCCGCTATCTGAAGCATCTCCCGAAAGTAGTCACACATCTCATCTCCCTCCGACATGTAATCAACAACCAGGTGCAGCATGGCGGCAAGTCTATCCAACCAGCCCATCGCATGAACATAATCCGCCTACAAAAGACATAAATACATTATAGCAAAAAATTAGATAATGTTACGAATGAACATAATATATACAGTGCAATAACTTATCATTCCTTACCCGAGGGGCACAATCAGCATGTGCATCATGTTGAGCCTGTGGAGGTGAAGCCTAGGGAGGTGGAGCCTGTGGAGGTATCAGCAGTGGATGCGAGTGCCTGTAGTATCAATCCAGGTACCCCCGGGCGCACTCAGCTGGATGAGCGGCCAGTCTCAACCGAAATAGGTATCTAATAGTGTACAGGTGAGAGGATATCTAATTAAGACTAATCTCTTCGACGAGGGACGTCGTGGTGGGTGTCGAGGAATCTCCTGCATGTACCCGAACTGTCACAGTACCCTCTCTGGCAGGTACGACACTATGGTGTTCCCACACCGCAGGTACCCCGAAAAGTGTGCCACGTGGTCAACTGGGTAATGCTGCCTATCGGTGCCCGACGGCATCCAACACACGTCATCGGCGGACAGCGCATCCAGTGCTTGCCTGTATAGAAACACCTTCCCATGACTCTTCTTAGGTCTCCAACGGTAGGCGCATACACGCTCACCGTCGTAGCCCTCGACAAGCCTCTGATCTACTACAGAAGTAGGAAAATACTTGTAGATCCACGCTTGTCACAAATAACGAATCAGTTATGAAAATGTGTCAGAGTTAAAACAATTGTAAATTTAATTTTCTAATTTAATAACACAGTGGTGCTTGAAAGAGCATCATATAGCCCGCTAACCCACGGCACTCTAACCTGCCGGCGTCGCCAAGATAACCGTACAAGTGGCATAGGGCTATCGCTTCCCATGACCACTGTCCAACCTGGTCCAACCGACGCATGAGCTCCATATATCTACAGTCAATACGGGTGCTAGTCTTGTCCGTCAGAATAATCATCCCGAGTAGTACCAGTATCAACGCCCTTGCTATCTCGTCCATTCGACCCTCACTCACCCGTTTATCATAAAGGTCCTGCAGCCATGATAATCGGACAGCAGCCCATCCATAGGGTCCCACCTCCTGCTGAGCCTTTGCCTGAGATACCCCAACAATGACTGTAAAATAGATATAGCAAGATCTGTGTCCATCTCAGGGGATATGAAAAGGGCACCTATAACCGGTATGCCCAGTATGCATGACACATCGTCTAGCGTGATGGTCATCTCTCCGATTGGAAGGTGGAACGAGCTGGTCTCTGCGTGCCACCTCACAGAAAACGCAGTCAGCAGCGTGTTGTTAATCATCGTGTAGCTACAATACATCAGATGACTGAGACCAGATCGATCAACATACTCCCGTACTGCAACTGGTAGTGTGTGACGCAGTTTAAACCACTTCTGCCATTTTTTGCCGTGAGCAAAAACCCTAAGAGGTGCCGGTCGGTCCTGCACACATAAAAATAAAAGTCTTGTCATTAATTACACAACTAAAAAGAAAACCCTTAAATGTTTTAAAAGTTAAACAATAATTATCTCTCCGCTCCACAATTGGTAAGCGATGTGGTCCCTGAATGAAGTCAACATCGATGTATCAGAAGGTCCTCCAGAAAATGGTCCTTCCCCTGCCCGTGCATCTATATGCATCTCAACTGGTTCCTCGTGATGAACCTCATGCTGATATCCCTCGTCCTGATATCCCTCGTCCTGATGTCCCTCGTACTGAGGTTGTCATCTACGTCATCCCTGTCTGCTCGGACCAGGTCTACTATCAACCATTCTCCGACGGTTTAATGCAATCATGGCCTCCCGATGCTGTCAACGCTGTCGCTGAGCCTCTCTCGCAGCCTCTACTGCCTGTCCAATAGCCTCCATCTCAGCCTCCCTGCCAGCCAGCCAAGCTACTCCTCTCATGCGTGGCATAACTGAAACAAAAAAAAATTAAAATCAAAACTTAAAAACAAAAAAAAAACAAAATAACACTCGCAAAAGTAGTTTTTGCGGGTGAGGAAAAATTCCTTCACTCGCAAAAGTGGTTTTTGCGAGTGGGGTTGGTTTTTGCGAAAACCTGCCTCAAATTTGCTAGTTTCAGAGAATTTTTGCGAGTCGAGTATTGGAAAATTGTGAGTGAAAGGAAGAATGGGGAAAAATTCACTTTTGATATTTTTAGTAGGAGTATTTTGGGAATTATAGGGTGTCTCAGCAATTTGGTGGGTGCCCTTAGCAATTCCCATATATAGAGGCTTAACAATTGGAATTACAGAGAGCAAGAATCATGAGAAAGGCGGTGTTGAAGTTGGGCTTGTTCTGAATAAGCATGTGATGGGCTTGTTTCATACTTCTTTTTTTCTTTTTCTTTTTCTTTTCTTTTTCTTTTTGATTTTTTCATACCTTTTTTCATGCAGGGCTATGCACTGACTAGTGATAACTGGATGACTAGATGATTCGTCACCAGCACTTTGATGTATTTAAATTTCTTTTGATTTCATTTGTTTTATACATTTCATTAATGTTGTGAACTCGCAGTGAATAACAAAAAAACAAAGAAAACAAAAAAAAACAAGTTTGTGATTTTTATTGGGCCGAACCCACATGACTCTTGCTAGGGATAGGAATATGGAGGACCCAACCCAAACTCGTCTTGTCCCCGTTTTATTTTATTCGTAGAGTATCAGGTTTGTTCGACTCTAGGGACGAGTCAGAGCTAAGGAATAGACCTGGTCAAAATTTAGGAACGAGTTAGGGTCAGCTATAACCTATCCAAACTCGTCCTGTGCTCACCCTTAATTGACAGTTTTATTCTGTTTGTGATGAAGCTTTTTGTAAACAAAATGTTCAAATTGAAATCTATATTAGTTTAGTTCGTAATATACTATCGTAAGAGTCGTGTCTAGTTTTGAATACATAATAAAATACTAAAAATATTAAATCTTTCACTTTTAAATTTGAGTCATAATTGAATGATCACTTTATAATTTTATTTCAATTGTCTTTCGGGTCAATTTGGTCTCGTCTTAAATAGACCTGATCTTAATTTGGCTTGCAGAGCATCGGGTTTGTTCGGGTCCAAAGACGAGTTAAGGTCGAAATAATTGGTCCGATCAAAATTTAGGGTCAGATTAGAGACATGTTATACTTGTCCCAACGCGTCCCTTGCATATCCCTAACTCTTCTTACTGAAGGTAATGTTACTGGAGCCATCGTTGAGCACCCAATGTAGGGCTTCTCTCAGTGAATATTTGACAATATTTGCTGTTGTGAAAGATTAGCCCCTTTTACTAACCCAGTCGGCTATTTTCCTTGTAATTTTATTTGGGTAAGGCCATTAGTTTGAAAATAAGAATGAGCAATATGAAATTGATTGAATACTTAAAAGAGCATGATACAATGCCAGTGTGGGGCTTATATATATAAAGACTTACTAGATAAAGTAACTAAGTAACTAGTAAATTGCAAACAACAAACTAATTAACCCAATTATTGGCTAAGTAATACTAGCCAAACTAACTATACCATAAGATAATTTGATGACTAAAAATAGATTCAAAACTTTATCAAATTAAATTTTAAGATAGCTAAGTGTAATTCACTCTTAATAAAAGAATTAATATTGCATATCTCATATAGAGGCCCGATTAGTCTCCAAGGAACTCCTTCAATCGGTTCACACCTATGTTGAAGGGAGTCAAAGAGAGATGCATATCTCTTGGAGACCTCCTCCTACGCATGCATACATTTAAGGTAAACATGTTTTTGCTTTCAATTTTCATTTACTTGAAATTCTCAAATTTATATAATACTGTCTAAACATTTGATATAGTAACAAAACCAGAGTAGCAAGATGAATACAAAGCAATGGCTCAATTTAGGCCCAAGCAAATACACTGGCTCGACACTAATCTTTTAAAGATGGATCTCAATAAGAGACAAAAATCCGGTCAAAGGAGATATCTTGTAGTCTTGGAACACTGCTTCTGTGAAGGGTTTCTTCCATTCTTCTTCATTTCTCTCTTTCCCATTAACACATGCCATGTTTAGTTACATCCATAAGAAGCTTGAGTTGAGTAAGTTCGTGTTGTTCTTTCTTTTCATTTATCACAATATCTATCAAAATTACTTTTCCTCTTTTTCAATTACTTAAAATAGCTTCTTTACTTTTTTCCAGTATCTCTATGCGGTCCTTATCAGTCTAATTATGTAAAATCCACTGTAGGGAAAAAAAATAAGTGGATAAACAGAAGATTAGAAATTTCCTTAATAATTATTTAAGAAATAAGTTACGGACTAAAATAAATAAATTTCCAAAATTTCCTTAACAACTTCATGTAAAAAGCGATGAAATTATGGTTTGATATAAGTAATTAAATTTGCAATTGGCTTGTTGGTTTACAAAAACATACCTCAAGTAGAACTGCACCAGCCCTAGGAGTAGATTTGAACATGTCCCCGCCAACATAAGTCAAATTGTTGCTTTCATACAAGTTTTCTACAACCTGTGCTGGACGGTCAAACACTATCATTTCAACTTAGGAAATGTATCACATATAATCTTGGCTGTTGTTTCAGTTCCACCACCTACATCTCCAATAGATTCTAGTCCATCAAAGATCAAATTGCAACCTCTCAATGCTAAGTTTATCATTTGAGAATCACTAGCCATTGCCTCATTGAATGATCTATTGTATTCAGGGTTTGTGTTAAGGAATTCATAGAAAGGGGATCCTAAGGTGACACCAAATAGTGTGAGATCTTCCTCATAAACCCACTTCTTCAGTTGGTGATATGAATTACCTGAAAGAGTTGGGTCAAGAATACACTCAACCATTGGAGCTAAACAAAGTTTATTGCTTTTGACAAGAAGGATTAGGATTTTTAGTCTAACTCATCCTTACAAAAACGGCTTGTAAGATGAAGGGTGCCTATTGCTCGTATAACCTTTTGATGTCTTACCTCTAGTCTATATGGGACTTGGCTTTTTTCCAATACACCCCTCACGCCCAGTACTATTGGGCTTGATACGTGTATATAATACGGTTAGTGGCCCAATGGATCTAGGATAGGGTTTGATACCATATTAGGATTTTGGACCTAACTCATCCTTACAAAACAGACTTGTAAGGTGATGGGTGCCTATTGCTAATATACTCTTTTGAGGCATTACATCTAGTATATATGGGATTTGGGTTTTTCCCAATAAGAAGTTCTAGTGCTGCAGTTAGAGCATAAGCTTCCCTTTCTTCTTGGTTGTTGTCTTTGATTTTCACTATCTCAAAGAACCCATTGTGTGTCAGAAAGCGCATGATATGCTGAACGTTACCAACTTTAGTTTGTGGAACTTGCAAAATTGACACCAACTCGGGAAGAGTAATGGAGTGGCCATGGTTGTGGATTATGTTTTCTATGTTTAGCTCAACGGTCCATTTAAGACACAGAGAGTCTATGAAAGCGTAGATGTGTATGTACAAAGAGAGCTTGGCTTGAAAGATCTCACTTATTGTACATTGATTGAAGACGCCATCCTTGTAATTTGTAAATGAATTTTGATTTGTGTTTTGTTGCTGTTTCATATTTTGATTCGCTTTATATAAACTTTCAGATGTTGGTGAGTTGCATACGGCATAACACACTTAACTGATCTCTCGGAAGCTCGATAATATTGACTCGTAGCCATAATTGCATATGTAATGTAACAATACGTCATTCTGTTTGGCCAACAAAGTTGAAAGCAGTTAGTTAAATGAGACTCACTTGCCTCTGCAGAAATAGAACTGGATATGTATGCATATCGTATCATTTCAGACTTCAAAATTTATACTCCACCCAATCATCAATCATAGTAACACTTTGTTTGATTATTCGGTGAAATGTCTGATGTCCAAAAATTGTTAGAATTTGGATATGTACTGTTGGTTCTAAACAAGATTAGGAAGGGAAGAACACCTACAAGCCAACCAAACAACCAAGCCAGCAAACAACCACAACAAAGGAATAAAAAATAGAGCAAAAACGGCACTAAATTCGTGCAGAAAATAACGCAAGAAAATCGCAATTAAAGGAGATGAGGGAGATGAGAAAATTGCACACAATATTTGTTGACGAGGTTCGGCCAATGTGACCTACGTTCCCGAGAGAGCAACCACTCCAATCCAATATGAATCAATGAATTTGATGAAGTTTACAGGATTTCCCCTTCTTCAATCTTGTCTTTTAATTGTTCAAGGTGAACAATTCCAAGATCTCAAAACTTTTCACTCTTCCATGAACCCTCTATCCCACACATTTAATGATTCTCTCACAAGATTACAAATAGATGAAGAAATAACCCTCTCTCATGAAACCTAAGACCCCGCAATGATAAAAGTGTTACAATGAAAGCGCCAAATCAAAAACTGACTTAAAAACACATTAGACCCGCGTGTGAATTGATTCACAGCAGCATGAATCAATTCATATCACTTAAAACTAATTCTACAGTTTCTGTGAATCGAAGTGATGAATTGATTCACAGTTTTCAACTTCGATTCACAAAATCACCCAAGATCTGCCCTGATGCTCCAAGACTCTCTGAATCGATTCAAGCCATGGATGAATCGATTCACCCTTCTGGAAAAGCACTTATAACATTCTTCAATGCATTCCAATGCTTTTCAAACTGATTTTAAGGCATTCCTTATATGTACTTAATAGCTGAATTAATTTTTGAAGACTACAACCATGAATTCAAACTAAATATGTATGGGTTATAGCTCTAGAGGATTGGAACAGTAAATGATACGAACATTGTAGGTACTTTTTTATGCGATACGAATTGTATTGATAATATAATTTAATTGTCGGTGCTTGAATGCCACTATATATCCGTGTATAAGTAAGTGTTAGGTCTTGAATGATTTGGGTTTGGTGCAGTCATGCGGTCAGCACATCTGCACAATTCGATCAAGATTATACGATCTGTATTTCAACTACACCAAATCATATTTAAATAAAACTTGAAATACAGATCGTCTTACTCCATGCTTTATGACGTATCTCTTCTAAATCCTAATTATTCACATTAATGAATAAGAAAACTGCATTATTTAAAAAAAATTTGTACGTATGAAATTTTTCCCAACTTATACTTAAAGGAAGGAAGGTATTTAAGTAGGGGCCCGGCTGGCGCTGCCTGGAGTATTCAACTGGCGGCATTATATTTGACCCAAAAAATAAAGCTGGTGGCATTATATACACTAGTACTTTGTCTCGTATGATGCACGGATCAGTTATCCTAGAATGACATTAAAAAGAGAGGTTATATGGGAATCTGTATTTAAGAAGATAAAATTATTCAAAAATCATTCCCTAATACTGAAACCAAATAGCAACCCGTAATCAGAAATCCCAAACGAAATACCATGTTAAATAACAAGTTAAATAACATACCAAAGTCATCTGATAACAGGTTGGTTTCAAATCATATAGTAGTAATTAGCAATTATGTGTGATTTTCATTTGATAACAGGTCATTGAAATGTATTGATATTTGTCAGACAAAAAATTCATTAAAACACAATAATCTTCACATAAATATAACATATGCTAAAGAAAATGAGGAGAAAAAATTAGAGGAAAAATTGGAGGGGGTTAATTCTTCAAGTCAGGTCCATCATCAATTAAGCAAACATGACAACAATACTCAAAATACTAGTCCAACACCAAGATAACTATTATTCAGCTTTGAATTGAGGATACATTGAAGTAAGATTCCGTTAGTTGTTGCTAGATATAGAACACAACTGATATAAGAATAAAATTGAAGATAGATGGTTGCTTCTAGCTAGACGAAGCAGAATATGACAGAGGATGCATCAAATGCTGTCAATGACAAAAATCCTTGTGCAGAAGTTTCATTACTGCTTGCAAAAGCTTGTAAGCCCAAAAATCCATCAGACCCAACAAATCCTTAGGAAGACAACTATGGTTTGGATAATTGGATCTCTTACCAAATTTCTAATGTTTGTTTTCTGCAGCCTGCAACACTTTTTCTGGTGTCCACTCACAGGATTAAGCTACAAACTTTGGTTCTAACTTGTATGACGGAAAACTGTCTAATCTAACTTTGGTAACTTAAATGTGTCAAATAGAATAAATAATATATAATATATAAGTTGTTATAATAATAGTTAGATGTATTTGGGATTTGAATTAGTTTGCCAGTCAGGATTACTTGCGACTTGATTATTTTTCCTACAAATTATATCCTACACATTGGCTTTTTATTTTCATCGTAAACACGTTTACACATTCTATCATTCAGATTTTCGATTCCCATTTTATCAATTCTTCTTTGACTGCAGCCACAATTTTCAGCGGATTATTTAGTTGGTGCTAACAAATTAATACATATTAGCACAACTTTATTTAGTAAAAACAGGTAAACAACTACTTATATTGGCAACTTCACTCTGATGCAAAGGAAGAAGTTGAAACAACAAAAAAAGAAATTTAAACTATTGAGTGAATAACTACACTAGTGCCGTTTAAGGATAGATCTCAATAAGAGACAAAAATCCAGTCAAAGGAGATATCTTGTAGTCTTGAAACCCTGCTTCCGTGAAGAGATTCTTCCATTCTTCTTCATTTCTCTCTATCCCATTAAGGCTTGCCATATTCATATCCATGAGAAGCTTGAGTTGAGTAAGACCATACTCATCTTTCTTTTCGTTTATCACAATATCTATGATAATCACTTTCCCTCTTTTTCCATCACTTGAAATAGCTTCTTTACATTTTTCCAGTATCCTTATGCAATCCTTATCAATCCAATTATGTAAAATATACTGTAAAAATAAAATTAGACGATTAGAAATTTCCTTAAGAAATACAAACTTATTGGAATTTGCAGTGGATTAAAAAAAAAAAAAGTTTGCAAAAGCATACCTTAAGTAGAACTGCATCAGCTTTAGGAATAGATATGAACATGTCTCCACCAACAAATGCCAAATTCTTGGCTCCAGATAAGTTGTCAACAACCTGTGGACGGTCAAAGACTATACATTTCAAGTGAGGAAATGTGTCACAGATAAGCTTAGCTGTGGTTCCAGTTCCACCACCTACATCTACAATGGATTCCAGTCCCTCAAAGACCAAACTGAAGTCTTTCAATGCCAAGTTTATCATTTGAGAATCACTAGCCATTGCCTCGCTGAATGAGCTGTCGTAATCAGGGTTTGTGTTAAGGAATTCATAGAAATGGGATCCTAAAGTGACATCAAATAGAGTGAGATCTTCCTCATAAATCCACTTCTTCAGCTGATGGTATGAACCTGAGAAAGTTGGGTCAAGATGAAACTCAGCCATTGGAGCTAAACAAAGGTTAGAGCCTTTGACAAGGAGTTCTGAAGCAGCAGTGAGAGCATAAGCTTCCTTTTCTTCTTGGTTGTTGTCTTTGATTTTCACTATCTCAAAGACCCCATTGTGTGCCATGTAGCGCATGATACGCCGTACATTACCAACTTTGGTTTGTGGAACTTGCAGAATTGACACCAAGTCCGAATGGGTAATGGGGTGGCCATGGTTGTGGATTATGTTTGGAATGTCTAACTCAACGATCCATTTGAGACACATAGAGTCTATGAACGCGTACATGTGTCTGTACAAGAGAGCTTGGCCTTGAAAGATTTCAGTTGCTTTACGGCCATTGATTGAAGAAGCCATAATTGCAAATGAATTCTGATTCGGTTGGGTGGTGTGGTGTGATGTTTTAGAATTTGCTTCGCTTTATATAACGCCAGCCAGCTTGAACTTTCAACAACCACTTGGTGAGTCACAAGCAGTTTAGCTCACTAATTGATCACTAGGAAACTCAATGATGTTGCTATATGTGACCATTGACTAGTCTAAATGAAATGCACCACACCATTCTAGATAAATGTGACATATTGTGTTTGAAATATTGTGGCTGGACAATGATTCATGCCGGCAGAATTATTTTTTAATGGGGCAGAAGTTGAATACGGGGTAAATGAGATCCGAGGGCGTCGTAAGAATAGAACTGAACATGTGGTGGAAGATCAATTTTCTAAGTTTTGCAGGAACTATGTATACAAAGACACAAAATAGTCACTGGAACGTGGAACACCTCAGTAGAATGGATTGACAGAGTGGATGAACCGTATTGTGACAACCACCCTAATATTTAACGGAGCTGTCACCAATATTTTATTTTTAGGAAAATATTGGAAAACCTATTCACATATTTACATAATAAAAAAAAAGATTTTCAAACTAAAAATGAGTTTGGGAGTTCATTACGCTTAGAAAAGATGTTAACACCTCTAAAATACCTATAAAAATAGTACCTTTAATCATTTGTAACAAGATTTAGGGGGCGTTTGTTACAGCTTTTTTTAGAATAAAATCACTTTTTTTATGTTAAAAATCATTTTTTTAATTTTAATTGTGTTTGTTTCAGATTTTTTAGAAAATGATTTTTAGGTTAAAAATGAAAAGCTGAAAAAAGTAGCTTCTCATTCATAAGAGTTGAAAAAATGATTTTTATAATCCTAAATAAACACAAATTAGCTTCAGATTTTTTTAAAATCTATAAAAAATAATCTCTAGATTATTTTAAAACATAATCACTTTTTTTAAGCCGTAACAAACATGCCCTTATTTATTTATTATTAAAAGAATAGAAAGAGCCCCAAAATATCTGAATTGTCGGAGTGTATTTTGTGGGCTTCTAGCCATAATTATGCTCACATAAAATGAAGGAAGAACCTTAAAAAAATAAAATAAAAAGGGTCAATCATTTGAAAAGACTCATTTTGATTATTTACAAATTGAATAAAATAACACAATACAAAGAAGTGGGCCGAAAGCCTAATTTGATTTGATAAAACTCCGTCTTTTCTTTTTCTGAAACCCAATCCATGTATGAGACTTAGGAAAGAAAGGGGGCGGCGTGGGGTTGCATGTTAACAAGGCGCGCGGTGCGCTTAGCAAGAGGGGAGGGAGTGCGCTGTAAATAAGGAAGTGGGCGGCAATGGGCTGGGCTGCTATTGGCACCACCCATATTTACAGTTTGCACCCCCTTTCTTCAAAAACAAATGATTTTATTTCTTTTCCTTTCTTTTCTTTCTTTTTCTCTTTATTTTCTCTTTATTCTCTCTTTTTTTTTCCTTTTATTCCATGACCAAAAATATATTTTTTTTACTTTTTATTTAATTATTTAATATTAATACTACTAATTTAAGCAAAATAGATAATAAATAAAGGCCAAACAAAATTGGGGTATGACATGTACTATACTTGAAAGAGTGAGGTGCATGTTATTGAGTGCTGAATTGCCAAAATCATTCTGGGGGGAAGCTGCCACCACTGTAGCATTCCTAATCAACAAATGCCCTTCTTCAGCTATAGGTTTTAAAACACCTATGGAATTATAGGATGGTAAACCATCTGACTACTCATTCTTAAGGGTGTTTGGATCATTGGCATTTGCTCATGTCAAGCAAGACAAATTGGGAATTCGTGCTATAAGGTGTGCTTTCATATGTTATCCTATTGGAGTGAAAGGATATAAACTATGGAGAATTGAACCGGGAGAGCCCAAATGCATAATCAGCAGGGATGTGGTCTTTGATGAACTTAGAATGGCTATGATGGAGAAGAAAAAATTGCAACCAGCTGATCAAACAAAATTAAGTGAGAGTACTCAAGTTGAGGTGGAGCTGCCTACAAAAGAAATTGAAAATCCTGCACAACAAACTGAAACTCAGCAGGATGAGGATCATCAAGAGGAAACAGACTTGAGGAACTATAATCTTGCAAGAGATTGTGAATACATGCCTTGACAGGATGATTTTGATGATTGACAAAAGGGAGTCTTGCAAATAGTCAACCGTGCAAAAAGTGGAAAAGAATACCAAGACGCGTATCAAGAATGATTGTTTCTCAAGTCTTTGGGTTCTGGGTATTTATTTATCTTTATTAAGACAATTTGTAAGTAGTAATAAAAAGCTCTCAATTAAAATTAAATCACACACGCACAAAATATTTTGACATGCATATCTCGTGTCGGATGTCGGTGAGGAACTTCGGATGTCGAGTGAGGAGGAAGTCGCGTGTCGAGCTCGAGGAAGTCGGATGTCGGATGTCGGTGAGGAGGAAGTCGCGCGTGTCGAGCTCGAGGAAATCGGATGTCGAAATGAGGAGGAAGTCGGATGTTGAGCTCGAGGAAGTCGGGTGTCGAGCTTATGAGGTCGAGTACCGAGGTCGCGCGGTCGAGCCGATGAGGTCGCTGCATCGAGCATGAGGGCCGAGCCGATGAGGAGGTCGATGCAGAGCCAGGTGCCGAGGTCGTCTGGTCGAGCCGTGTGGCGAGGTCGCTGCCGAATCGCCTTCGTGAGGTCGCCTGGCCGAGCCGCTCTTCGTGAGGTCGTGATGCCGAGCCGCCTCCATGTTTTCAATTTCTTTATTTCAAAACGCATACGGGCAGATTTTTCTTCCAACGGACAAATCAAAACGCATAGCGGCAAATGCTCCAACGGTCATTTCGACGCTCACCCATTGCCTATATAAACACAACTCGTGAGTGTGTAAAAACACAACAACGCAAAGGCTTAATTTTTGTGCCAAAAACTCACAAATATTTTTCATCACTCACACTTATTTGAGCACAATTTTCTCGAGAGTCTTTTTATTCTACATAATTTGAGTTGTATTATTTGAGCTTCAATTTGTTATATCTGCACTATTGAGTGTATCTTTTTCGCCTCATTTTATTTGTGAAAATCATTTATGTTTGGGTAAGAATCCCAAGGTGTTCATAGAGAGGTGATATCTCTTGAGCGTATTGCTCTGTTTAGAGTTGTAAAGGTTTCTAATGAACCTGATTTAAAAGCTAGTGTCTTAGTGAAAATCCCATAGTGGTTTGCTTTGGGGAGACGGGGCGTAGGCCACAGGGTGTTAGGTGGTCGAACCTGGATAATTTGTTGTGTGCTTTTTACTCCTTATCTCTCTACTTTTCACCAATTAAATTTACGTACTTTATTTTATTGTTATTTATATCTTACTATTTACTTTATTTTTAACTCGTTTGCAATTTATTCTTCAAGTGATTTATCTATTTCACATTAATATTTCCACAACTCATAATTAGCACTTATTTCTCCAAAAGTTTTTGAAAGCACAGTTCACACACAATTCACCCCCCTCTTGTGTTTGGAGTCACTTGTCAACAAGTGGCATCAGAGCTAGACTCTTGTATAAAGGACTTAACCGTCTCAAGAGAATGACTTCAAACAATTACGAGGGAACTTCCATGAATGCACCCTCATTTTTCAATGGTGAGGGGTATGGTTATTGGAAGGATAGAATGCAAATCTTTCTTGAGGGTGTTGATCTTGATATTTGGGATGCTGTGGAAAATGGTCCATTTGTCCCCACTCAATCAATTAATGATGCAGTGGTAGACAAACCAAGATCACTTTGGACCGAAGATGATAAGAAAAAGGTCCAATACAATTTGAAGGCTAAGAACATCATCACTTCTGCTTTAAGCTACGATGAGTTCTATAGGGTCTCAAATTGCAAGACTGCTAAAGAAATGTGGGACACCCTTCTATTGACCCATGAAGGTACTCACCGAGGTCAAGAGGGCTCGAATGAACACATTAACCCATGAGTATGAGTTATTTAGGATGAAACCAAGTGAAAACATACAAGATATGCAAAAAGGTTCATCCATATAATAAACCATCTCGTAGCTCTTGGGAAAGTCTTCAAGAATGAAGATTTGATTAACAAAGTTCTTAGATGTCTAAACAGAATTGGCAACCCAAGGTCATCGCTATAGCTGAATCTAGAGACTTATCTTCTATGACCTTGGCTACTTTGTTTGGAAAATTGCAGGAACATGAAATTGTACTAAAGCGGCTCATGGGAAGCGAAGAAGCTGATAAGAAAAAGAAAGGGCTCGCCTCAAAGCAAGCATTGAGGAAACTGACGATGACGAATGTGATTTCCTTGAAGATGAAAATAATGAGGAAAACATGAGTCTAATGGTTCGCAAATTCAAAAGGTTCATGAGACTTAAACAAAGGTAAGTTCCCAAGCTCTCAAAAGAAAAGTGATGAAACAACTTCTTTTAATCCTACCTGCTACAAGTGTGGAAAGAAAGGTCACATAAAACCCGATTGTCCTCAAAACCAAACGAGGAATGAGAAATTTGAAAAGAAACCACCAAAGGATTCAAAGGGAAGAAGAGCTTACATTGCCTGGGATGATAATGATATGGATTCTTCTGATGAATCTGAAAATGAAGAGGCTCACCTTAGTCTAATGGCAAATCATGATGAAGATGAGGTAAAGTTTTATGATCCCGACTCTTCTTTAACTTATGATGAATTACTTGCTGCTTGTGAAGAATTCAATAATGAAACGATTAAACTTGGAAAAATTGTTCTTTCTTCTAAGAAAACCATCTCTTCTCTTGAATCAGAAATTGAAATTTTAAACAAAGAGATAGTGATTCTTAAAGAAAAACAAGTTCTTTGTGATTGAAACTTCTCCTCCCATATCTTGTGAAAATAAAAAAGATGAAGTTTTAAAATGCAATGAGTGTAGTGTTTTGAAAAATAAGGTTGAGGATTTAAATAACACTCTTGCAAAATTTACGATGGGAAGAGATAATCTAAACATTATTTTAGGAAACCAAAAAGGTACTTTTAGAAAAGCTGGTTTAGGTTATCATCCAAAAATTCATGAAAAATCTTTTAAACTCTTCAATCACAACAAACCCTCAAGTAGTCCTTTCATTAAATGCTTTCACTGTGGTAGAAATGGTCACACTGCCTCTATTTGCAATATTAGAAAGAATAAAAATGTGGTTGGCAAAAAGATATGGATTCAAAAGGGTACTTTGCCAAAAACTAACTTATCTGGACCCAACTTAGTTTGGGTACCAAAGATTAAAAATTAATCTGTTGTTGTAGGTGTGCTTGAAAGCCAAGGACTTAAATTGGTATCTTGATAGCAATTTGTTCAAAGCACATGACAGGAGACAAAAGCAAGTTCTCCTCATTAGTACCTAAAAATAGTGGTTATGTCCGGTATGGTGACAACAACAAAGGTAAAATTCTTGGGATTGGTTCTATTGGTAAGAGTCCTAATCCCACTATTGAAAATGTTTTGTATGTGGATGGTTTGAAGCATAATTTGCTAAGCATTAGTCAACTTTGTGATAAAGGAAACAAAGTGGTTTTCGATTCTTCAAAATGCATGGTCATGGATTCTATAAATGAAAATGTTATTGTTATTGGACCTAGAATTGCAAATATCTATATGCTTGATTTAGATAAAATACCTTCAAATGATGCATGTTGTCTTATTAGTAAAGAGGATGAATCTTGGCTATGGCATAGAAGAATGGCTCATATTCACATGGATCATCTTAATAAGTTAGTTCGAAAGGACTTAGTAATTGGCTTACCAAAGCTTCGTTTTGAAAAAGATAAACTTTGTGATGCATGTCAAAAAGGAAAACAAGTAAAGGCATCTTTCAAATCTAAAAATATTGTTTCTACAAACCGGCCTTTACAACTTTTACATATGGATTTATTTGGCCCTTCTAGAACTAAAAGCTTTGGTGGCAATTACTATGCTCTTGTTATTGTGGACGACTATTCTCGCTATACATGGACTTTATTTATTTCTCACAAAAATGATGCTTTTAATGCTTTTCGAAAACTTGCAAAGGTTATACAAAATGAGAAGGGACTTAACATTGCTTCCATTCAAAGTGATCATGGTGGGGAATTTGAGAATGAAGCATTTGAAGCATTTTGCACAGAAAATGGCATTGATCACAACTTTTCTGCTCCAAGGACACCGCAACAAAATGGAGTGGTTGAAAGGAAAAATCGGTCTCTTGAAGAGCTAGCGAGGACGATGCTCAATGAGACTAATCTTCCTAAGTACTTTTGGGCGAATCTGTGAGCACCGCTTGCTATGTGATGAATCGAGTTCTTATAAGGCCGATCCTTAAGCAAACACCGTATGAACTCTACAAAGGAAGGAAGCCCAACATTTCCCACCTTCACGTTTCGGATGCAAGTGTTTTGTCTAAACAATGGTAAGAATAACCTTGGTAAATTTGATGCTAAAGGTGATGAAGGTTTATTTCTTGGATATTCCACTTCTAGTAAAGCTTTTGAATTTTTAATAAAAGAACTTGGACTATTGAAGAATCATGCATGTTTCTTTTGATGAATCTAACCCCAAATCTTCAAGAGAAGAAAGTGTTGATGATCTTGCGTAAGTATTTGGAGATACCTATTTAGAGGAACAAGAGAGATCAAAAGTTCAAAGGAGGATCAAGAGTCCTTGCCTCAACCTCTCAAGAACTCTCTCACTCAAATCTTCCAAAGGAATGGAGAGTCTCAAAGAACCATCCTCTTGACAACATAATAGGTGATATCTCAAAAGGGGTAACGACTGAAACTCTCTTAATCATGCATGTCATCATATGGCCTTTGTCTCTCAAATTGAACCAAATGACGTCAATGAAGCCATCTTTGATGAGTATTGGACCCTTGCTATGGAAGAGGAACTAAATCAATTTGAGAGAAATGATGATTGGGAACTTGTCCCTAGGCCTAAAGATCACCTAGTCATTGGGACCAAATGGGTCTTTCATGACAAGCTTGATGAAAACGGTATCATTGTTAGAAATAAAGCTAGACTTGTTGCAAAAGGCTATAATCAACAAGAGGGCATAGATTTTGATGAAACCTATGCACCCGTGGCTAGATTAGAAGCTATTCGCATGCTTCTCGCATTTGCATGCATCATGGATTTTAAACTTTTTCAAATGGATGTTAAGAGTGCATTTCTAAATGGTTTTATTCAAGAAGAAGTATATGTTGATCAACCCCCCGGTTTTGAAAATTTTGAATTTCCAAATCATGTTTTCAAATTGAAAAAGGCTTTATATGGTTTAAAACAAGCTTCGAGAGCTTGGTACGAGAGGTTGAGTAAATATTTACTTGAAAAAGGTTTTGAAAGAGGAAAAGTTGATACCACTCTTTTCATTAAACACAAAAATCATGACATTTTACTTGTTCAAATTTATGTTGATGATATCATCTTTGGTGCTACTAATGAGTCTTTGTGTGAAGATTTTTCCAAAATCATGCAAAGTGAGTTTGAAATGTCCATGATGGGAGAGCTCAACTACTTCCTTGGTCTTCAAATCAAACAAACAAAAGAAGGAATTTTTATAAATCAATCCAAATATTGCAAGGAGTTGCTTAAAAGATTTGGAATGAGCAACGCCAAAGAAATCTCAACTCCCATGAGCACATCATGCTATCTTGACAAAGATGAAGGTGGTAAGTCGGTCGAAGTAAGTAAGTATAGAGGTATGATAGGATCTCTTCTCTATCTCACTGCTAGTCGTCCGGATATTATGTCTAGTGTTTGTATGTGTGCACGTTTTCAAGCAAATCCTAAGGAATCACAACTCTTAGCGGTAAAGCATCATGAGATATCTCACCGCACACAAACCATGGGTTTATGGTACCCCAAAGTCTTGTTGCACACTTATTGGGTACTCGGATTCTGATTTTGCGGGTTGCAAAATGGACCGAAAAAGCACTAGTGGGACATGTCACTTACTTGGGAATGCCTTGGTCTCATGGCATAGTAAGAAACAAGCCAGTGTGGCTTTGTCCACTGCTGAAGCGGAATACGTTGCGTGACGATTGTTGTTGTGCACAAATTATTTGGATGAAACAACAGTTGAATGATTATGGGATTAATTTGAAAACTGTTCCAATAAAGTGTGACAATACTAGTGCCATAAACCTCACTAAAAATCCGGTTTATCACTCTCGGACTAAACACATAGAGATTAGGCACCATTTTATTAGAGATCATGTTCAAAAAGGAGATTGTGTGATTGAGTTTGTGGAAACATCTAAACAACTTGCAGATATTTTTACTAAACCTTTGCCTAAAGAAAGCTTCTTTTTTATAAGAACCGAGTTAGGAATTTTAGATCAATCATGCATTGAATGACTGCGTGTGAGTGCATTTTATTATGAATAAGTTCTAACTTGGGCGTTGGAGTGTGCTAACATTTTTATGCAGGTTCCGTTACCAAGACTAAAAGTGGAGAAATGCAACCGTCCTTCCTGTAATCGCTAAAATAAAAGTTTGTGCAAAGTTATGTTAGCTGCAAACAATTATGCTTCATTGAACCCTTGATACTCTATTATTTTTCCCTATCTAGCTACACGTGTATGCATCGCTTTACATGCCTTTCCCTTTATCTTTTCCGCTTTTGATGTTGCCAAAAGGGAGAGTTATATGATTCAGGGAGTGGTTTATTCCATGCATATTGTGAGGGAGTTCTTCACCAAAATGCCAAAATGCCTAAACTCGATATCTTTTTTTAATATTGTGAGGGGAGTTTTCTAAATATTGTGCTTAAACTCGATATCTTTTATTGAAAAACCATGCTTATATCTCATTGCTATATCATGATTATATTTTACTAAATTCCTCCATGAGATGTTTGTCATCATCAAAAAGGGGAGTCTGTGAATACATGCCTTGACAGGATGATTTTGATGATTGACAAAAGGAGTCTTGCAAATAGTCAACCGTGCAAAAAGTGGAAAAAGAATACCAAGGCAGCGTATCAAGAATGATTGTTTCTCAAGTCTTTGGGTTACGGGTATTTATTTATCTTTATTAAGACAATTTGTAAGTAGTAATAAAAAGCTCTCAATTAAAATTAAATCACACACGCACAAAATATTTTGACATGCATATCTCGTGTCGGATGTCGAAGTGAGGAACTTCGGATGTCGGTGAGGAGGAAGTCGCGTGTCGAGCTACGAGGAAGTCGGATGTCGGATGTCGGTGAGGAGGAAGTCGGATGTTGAGCTCTGAGGAAGTCGGGTGTCGAGCTTATGAGGTCGATACCGAGGTCGCGTGTCGAAATGATGAGGTCGCGTCTCCGAGCCTATGAGAGGGCCGATGAGGAGGTCGTCTGGCCGAGTGTCTTCGTGAGGTCGTATCTTGCCGAGCCGTCTCCATGTTTTCAATTTCTTTATTTCAAACGCATAGCAGGCAGATTTTTCTTCCAACGGACAAATCAAAACGCATAGCAGGCAAATGCTCCAACGGTCATTTCGACGCTCACCCATTGCCTATATAAACACAACTCGTGAGCTGTGTAAAATACAACAACGCAGTGCTTAATTTTTGTGCCAAAAACTCTGTCAAATATTTTTCATCACTCACACTTATTTGAGCACAATTTTAGAGAGTCTTTTTATTCTACATAATTTGAGTTGTATTATTTGAGCTTCAATTTGTTATATTTGCACTATTGAGTGTATCTTTTTCGTCTCATTTTATTTGTGAAAATCATTTATTTTTGGGTAAGAATCCCAAGGTGTTCATAGAGAGGTGATATCTCTTGAACGTATTGCTCTGGTTTAGAGTTGTAAAAGTTTCTAGCTGAACCTGATTTAAAAGCTAGTGTCTTAGTGAAAATCCCATAGTGGTTTGCTTTGGGGACAGGACGTAGGCCACAGGGGTGTTAGGTGGTCGAACCTGGATAATTTGTTGTGTGCTTTTTTACTCCTTATCTCTCTACTTTTCAGTCAATTAAATTTCTGTACTTTATTTTATTGTTATTTATATCTTACTATTTACTTTATTTTTAACTCGTTTGCAATTTATTCTTCAAGTGATTTATCTATTTCACATTAATATTTCCGCAACTCATAATTAGCACTTATTTCTCCAAAAGTTTTTGAAAGCACAGTTCACACACAATTCACCCCCCTCTTGTGTTTGGAGTCACTTGTCAACAGAGATAAGGAAAGGAGGACTATAGTTCAACCAAGGAGGTATGGTCAAGCTAACCTTATCTACTATGCACTGAACATTGGAGAAAAATTGCAAGCAGAAGAACCAAGCACTTTTCAGCAAGCTCTTGACAGTATGAATAGAGAAGAATGGATGGCTGCCATGACAGAAGAAATGCAGTCTCTTGACAAAAATGGCACCTGGGTTCTTGTTGATCTTCCAAAGAATCAAAGGGTCATATGATCCAAGTGGATATTCAAAAGAAAGGAGGGCATTCAAGCTGGAGAGAAAACCAGATTCAAGGCAAGGCTTGTTACCAAGGAATTCTCTCAACTTGAAGGAATTGATTTCAATGAAATATTTTCCCCTGTTGTCAAGCATTGCTCCATTAGAATACTTCTATCTATTGTCACCCAATTTGATCTAGAGTTGGAACAATTAGATGTCAAGACAACATTCCTTCATGGAGACTTGGAAGAAACCATTTATACGTCACAACCCGAAGGCTTTGCTAAAGGCAGAAATAAGGTTTGTTTACTTAAGAAATCCTTATATGGGCTAAAGCAAAGTCCTAGGCAATGGTATAAAAGGTTTGATAAGTTCATGATAAGGTTGGGATTTCAAAGATGCAACCATGATAGCTGTGTCTACATTCTAAAGGAAAATGGAGAAGCTCTAGTCTACCTCCTATTATATGTAGATGACATTCTTCTAGCAAGCTCAAGAAAGGAGGAAATCAGAAGGCTTAAGGCAAAATTAAGCACTGAATTTGAGATGAAAGAACTTGGGGAAGCTAAAATAATTCTTGGTATGGACATAAACAGAAACAGGTTGAAAGGAGAACTCTTTCTATCACAACAAGGATACTTGAAAAAGGTGGTTACTAGATTAAGAATGCATAAGGCAAAAGCTGTAACTACACCTTTAGGACAGCACTACAAGCTGTCTTTGAAGGATGCTCCTTAAACATATGAAGAGAAGGGAAAAATGACTTCTATTCCATATGCTACTGGTGTTGGAAGTATAATGTATGGGATGATTTGCAGCAGGCCTGACTTGGCCTATGCTGTAAATGTAGTAAGCAAGTTCATGGTTGACCCTGGTCCTCTTCATTGGTCAGCATTAAAATGGATTCTAAGGTACCTGAATGGTTCTCTATCTTCTGGTCTAAGGTTCAAAAGGAAGACTCAGAATGTAGAAGCTGTAAAGGGGTTTGTAGATTCAGATTATGCTAGAAATATTGACACAAGAAAATCATTATCTGGTTATGTGTTTACTATCTATGGCACTGCAGTAAGTTGGAGATCTATTCTTCAATCGGCTGTGGCCCTTTCAACAACACAAGTAGAATTTATAGCTCTCACAGAGGGAGTTAAGGAGGTTATGTGGCTCAAAGGTTTGATTGGTGAACTTAGAGTTAGACAAGACATCATTTCAGTGTTTTGTGATAGCCAAAGTGCTATCCACCTTTCTAAACACCAAGTGTATCATGACAAATCAAAGCATATAGATGTAAAGCTTCATTTCATCTGATATGTTGTGGACTCCAAAGAATTATCAGTTGAAATGATTGCTACAGAACACAATCCTGCTGATGCTTTCACCAAATCCTTATCACAATCCAAGTTTAAACACTGCTTGGACTTGATAGGATTTTGTGAAGAGTAATTATTGGCAAGGGAGCACATTCACTGAGGAGATTATTGATCAAGTGTCTCAAAATTTGATGCTTGCTAATCAACTAGCTGTTATTTAGTTTTTCAGTTATAACTAATTCTGGTAAATCGGTTACTGGCCATAACTGTTTAGAGTTAACTGTTTAGAGTTAGTTACTTTTTGTAAACAATTATTTATTTAAAATATTGTTATGGTGGTTGATTCGTTATTGCTGTCATAGGCATGGATATATGAGTATTTCCCTACTATCTGCCCTTGGAGGGATCAGATGGGCGTTGACTACATCGAGAGCATGGCACGAGCCTTTAGGTGGTCACCTGTTAGGGGTAACGGCCAGGTGGAGCCCATCAGGAGAGCACTGGATGCGTTGACACCAGATGATATTTGTTGGGCACCGTGGACTGCCCACAGGACGTAGTGTCATCCCGTGTCCTTGATTTTTGGGATACATCCGTTATGCTTCGTTTACAGTGTCGTACCTGCCTGAGAGGGTAGTCAGACAGTTCGGCTATATCCAGGACATTCCGCGGCCGCCACCACGACGTCCCGCAGCTGAGGAGATTACGGATGCGTAGATATCTTTTCCTCTGCACTCTATCCTTTACCCTGTTGCACTACACGTGGCCTCTCATCAAGTGGACTGCACTGAGAGATACATCAGTGGTACCGCATGTATGCATGTTTTCCTTCCTAGTAAGACAAACTATGTCTTTCTTCATATAAACAAAATTTTATTTTTTATAATTTTACAATTCAAATTCCTATCTATAAATATTACTACAATCTGTTCTCAACATCCACACCACCACTACCCTATTTCTCCTTCAAGCCTTGTGTGTCTTTCTTTCTTTAACTCACACAACTCCTTTGATTAGAAATGGCACAATTAAGGCCAAGAACAATACTTTTGTTGTTATAGTTGTGCATGTTGTAGTACAATTTCTCTTCATATTTAAACCAACCATAGCTATAGGGGAAACTTTAAATGTTGTGAATTTTGGGGCTAAGCCAGATGGTGAAACTGACTCCAAAATTGCATTCCTCACTGCATGGGCTAGAGCATGCAGCTCAACAACACCAACCACCATATATGTGCCAATAGGAAGGTTCTTAGTTATGGGTAGTTAGTGTTTAAGGGGTAGTGCAAGAACTAAGGCATCACCATTCGCATTGATGGTGCACTAGTTGCAACTTCCAACTACTAGTATGATGTTATTGGAAATGCAGGGAATTGGTTGCTTTTTGATGATGTTGATGGAGTTTCAATCATTGGTGGTGTTCTTGATGGTCAAGGCACAGGTCTGTGGGCTTGTAAGAGATCTAGCAAGAGTTGCCCAAGGGGTGCTACGGTATGCCTTTTATTCTTACAATCCACTACCACTACTAAATTAAATTAAATTAACGACAAAAATTAGAGACAAAAAAATATATATAAAATTTGTCTATAATTCTATTACTAAACTTATACCGAGGAGAAGAGACAATTCTTTTGTCACTAATTTTTGTCGACAATTAAATTTTTTTTAGTAATAATTAGATATGAGATTGGTTGTTAACTTGAAAGATATGGATTTAATATACAACATTGTTCTATATATCTTTCTTTTTTTTCTTTTTTTTTTCACAAATTCGGAAACCACCCTAATTAGCCATTTAGACCGAGTGAGTCTATTAGAGGATTCCTACGGCTAAGGCCATGCGGCTCGTTTGATACTAATATCTGGTTCGACTGACTCTTGGTTCTCAGCCTCTCAATGAGGTGACGTCACAAGGATCTGAAAATGGGTCATTGCCCATATTTTACTTATAGGGACAAGTTGTTGTGTCCACTCGACCAGTACACCATTAGTTGTTCCGTCTTTCTTCTAAACTTTTGCAATTGGAATAATTTGGAAAGAATTTGATTTCATATATCAATTAATTTATTTTACTTTATCTAATTATGACTAATGATGATTTTTTAACTTTAGTGTTAAGTAATGCCAACTCTTACTTGTGTATAATTACAGAACTTAGGATTTACCAATTCCAACAACATTGTTATCAATGGGGTAACCTCTCTCAATAGCCAAATGTTCCACATAGTCATAGATCGATGCCATAATGTGAGAGTACAAGGGGTTAAAGTAACAGCTGCTGGAAACAGTCGTAACACTGATGGTATTCATGTTCGACTCTCATCGAGTGTCACCATCCTCAACTCCAACATAGCAACCGGTGATGATTGCATCTCTATTGGGCCTGGAACAACAAATTTGTGGATAGAAAACATAGCATGTGGACCGGGTCATGGAATCAGGTAATTATAATCTATATTGTTGATTCTTATTGTATAATATATTCACTTCATAAATAGCTATAGAATAGAAGTAAGCATATTAATAAGTTTTGTACTTAATTTTGTAATTCAAGAATATTATTTGGTCAAGTATAATCCATGTGTATCACTACAGATTACTTGGATTTCATTAAAATTTGGTTCATTATTTGGTGGTGTGCAGTGTTGGAAGTTTAGAAAAAGAATTTGATGAGCCTGGTGTGCAAAATGTTGTACACGCGCAAATAAGCTATTTGCCCGTGTGATGTACATTTATGTATACCGTGTGTAAATAAGCTATTTGCGAGTGTACGAAAATTTTGTACACTCGCAAATAGCTTATTTGCGCATGTGACATAAATTTCTGTATACCAGGCGCAAATAACTTATTTGTACACTCCCAAATAGCTTATTTGCGCGTGGTATACAAAAATGTATATCACACACGCAAATTATTTGCGCGCGTACAAATTGTCCTTTATGTTGAAAAATATCAACAGACGAGATGCGACCGACACTTTTAACGGTTCAGATCACATCAAGCGTTCTATAAATAGAACCGTTTTCACACACCCAATTTCACGTAAGCTATAAATCAATTTCATCCCTTAGCCCGCTTGTGAGCCATGTCACTCACTCAGTCAACCCACTTGGGGTCGTTGTCTATTACGATGGCAGAATCACAACAACTGCGGATGGCATGGTTTTTGAATGCGAGAAACAAAAAATATTTAGGCTGAAGACATCCATTAGCATTGAAGAACTGAAGCAAACGATTCGGCAAAAGCTCAGAGCTGGATCACATACAGTGGCAGAGATCTAGTATCGATACCCTGTTTCGGTAGGTAGTGGTTGTGTTCAGTATATGAATATGACGTTTCTAAACGACGGTGACATACAAAGTATGTGGAAAGCATTTGGTGATCATTCTAGCCATGGCCCAATAAAGTTGTATGTTGTGCTTGGAAGATCGATCGATGAGATCATTGAAAATTGTCGTGCACCAAGAACAGTTGATGAGATCCTTGCAAGGTGTCGTCAACCATAGCCAAGGATTAGCACTGGTGACTAGGTCATGTAATGTTGTATTGTGTTGTTGTTGAACGAGTAGTTGCGTTTAATAAATAGTTGGGTTTGGTTTTTTTAATGTTGCAGTTGGGTCTTGTAGTTGTATTCGGTGATTATGTAATGTTGTTTTGTTGTTGTTAAATGAGTAGTTGCGTTTTGCACCCATGTCTTGTTTTTATTATTTTTTATTTCTTAACTCACTAATGATAATAACAATAATGATAATAATAATAATAATAATAATAATAATAATTACATTCATGAAAAACAGGTGTTTGCATATAATTAAATACATAATAAACATAACTACTCAGTGACCCTCCGCTATCCGAAGCACCTCTCGAAGGTAGTCACACATCTCATCTTCCTCCAGTGTATAATCAACGACCTGATGTAGCATGGCGGCATTTAATTTTTCGTACCCGATATCTGTATTACAAAACCTAACGTAAGATACTATCATTTAGATCATATCTATAAAATTTATATTAATCTAAAATCAATTGATACGCCATTGAGATGCATCAAGATTAACATCGTTTAATAAAACGTTAATCTTGACATACCCAATAATAGCGAATATTTTCATATTAATGTAAAATTTTATAGATATAATCTATATGATAGTATCGTTCAATCTAACGGTAAGTTTTGTAATACATGTATCTAATACAAAGTTATTGAACAATGTAACAGTACCCAAGTATTACACACGATTCTTTTAAGGTGTACAATATTGCACGTGTTAAGGCTCATTAATTATCTATTTTTTTCTTTATTAATTAATCGTTTTCTTATTTACGTGCATAAAATAAATAGAAAAGTAGGTAATTAATGAGAAAAAAAGTGAGTAATTAATGAACCTTAACATGTGCAAAGTTGTACACGTTATACATGTTCATTTGGTGCTCTTTTATTTGTTACTTACTAGTATGCACATGGCATATATTGGCTCCTAAATATTTGTATAAGATATTAATATTTAAAAAATTCTACAAAAAATTGAATGTGGAAATTCTACATGCATGTTACTTAATAGTATGGAACCCATCCTCTGCACGGAAATATTTTTATATTTGGTTTAAGCAATTTTTCACCAATGTAGAAATATAACAAAAATTATGATAATATATTTTAAATTTTGGTGGGATGATAATACTACCGCTACTATTATTTATAAATACAAAGACCTTAACGTTTGATACGTAAAAAAAAAATTATATTACTTAAGTTGTATAAGACAGAAACAAAATATATTACTGCAAACAACCGAATAGAATTAGATGAATAGTAGTATATTTAATTGTTTAAAATCAAATAGTATAATACATGTTAGTTATGAGATATTGTTAGATTATATATTCAAAAAATAAATAAAAAGATTTGATACAATGAAATGGTTAATAATTTATATATATGTGTGCGTGTGTAAGATAATTTATATGTTTAAATACATATTAATGTATAAATAACAAATGTATATGAAGTATAATTTGTTTTAAAGTAACTACATTTATATAACATCATGAAACAAATAACACATCCACAGAAGTAAAATCAAAACATACGTATCTTATAAAATGTTAAATAGACTTATTTGATTTATTTTAAAACAAATTTTGTGAATCAAAATCTAAGATCCACTTTTGTTTGTTTGTTATAAGATCAACTTATGTAACTTCATGGAAAGAGGTTTATATTAAGTTGGAACATATCTATTTATTAAAAAAGAACATATCTTAATTTATTTAATTTATCTTAATTTATTTAATTTAAAAAACTTAAGATAAGTATTCAGAGGTATTTGAACTATAACCAAATAAATATGTATTTATTATTCATATTGTGTATAATGTGTGTGTTTTTAGTATATAGTTAAGATTTGATTTGATTATATGAATTTATTATTTATGCCAAATAGATATGTTTTATATATTGGTAAAGATTAATGTATAATTTATTATTTAATATCTAAAATATAAATAGATCGCATGTCCGGCATGAGCCCACACACTGAACCCTAATTTGGAAACCAAATCACGGAAGACACATTGGAGGCGAAGAAGAGGAACCGAACGATAGCGTACGACAAAGGCGACGATACTGGTTCGTCTTCCTTGTTCTGACAACTTACTCGTCTTGTAAATCTCTATTACTACTCATTGGGTTTGATATATTCTTTTGTTGAATATAAACAGACCTAAATTTGATTTTCTTATTTTAACAAACGGTAGTTTGTCCCCTAAGAATGGTCTGAAACTAATCTAAGATCTTATATCAGTCATCTGTTTGATTTAATATCCGTTAGTTGTTTAAATATTAGGAACTAAGTTAGATTACTACTTGATTTTCTACCAAATACGTGATTTTTAGATATATGTGTTTTTATTTTTAGTTAATTTCGTGTGAATCAGAGGCCTAATCTTAATTGTTGCTTCTGGAAATTTTTAAAAAAAAATAGAGTTACAATACTTGTGATAGATATTTGAATAGTTCGTGGTCAATCAATATTATGCATTTAGTATATAATTTTCATATTTACCAACCAAATAGCTGCAGTCAAATTCATTAGAAAATATCTCAGTAGTGGGTGTGAATTTGAAAATAGTTTTGGGTACAGACGTTTGTGGTTGTTTAGCAACTTTAGTATTCTTCTCAAAACTCAATTTATAAGGGTGTCATGTTGACCGCTAATCACCGCTATTTGTAATAATTTTGAATTTTGACAGCACATGGATCAAATCCTCATCAAATTTGGATTGAAAAATATAAATGAGTTGCTCACGAATAAAAACGCATATTCTATCACGTTGTATGATGAAACAAAACAGTGTTAAATGTTATTGAAAAGAATCACGATGAAAAAAATTTAAAATTTATTAAAAAACTTACCTTATTGTCCATAAGGACAAACTCTAGGGAGAAAACTTTTTCCTTGTCTTTAGGATCCGATATCTAACCATTTGTGCATAACCCTAACCAATAATAGTAAATTTAATTGTTTGACATCAATATTATCTGAGACTTGTTCGTACTTTGGAGCCGTAGAAGATGGTAAACAGGTATGAAACAGGTAATTAGTTAAAATATGATTTGTTCTTCTGGTCTAATAGGTATATATATAATTAAAAGTGTGGCAAATTAGGATAAATGATGGGGTATTACGGCCGAGACTATTGAAGCCTTACCCTAAAAGTGATTTGGGTAAATCGTGATTAATGTAATTATTTAAAAGGCTTAATTATAGTTTTGGTCCCCTTCTTTTCACTAATTTACGATTTTGGTCCCCCTATTTCTAAATTCAGACATTTGGTCCCTCAATTTTCAAAAATTCAGACATTTTGCCCAAATGCTAAATTGATCCACCAGAGTATTGACGTGGCATCACTTAATCTTATGTGGCACATGCCACATCATTTAATTAGCCATGTCACTAATGACCATCCAACATGTCACTGATGACCATACAGCATGTCACATAATTGGTATATATTTAATATATAAGAATTATAAAAACAAAAAGAAAAATTAAATTTATAAAACGGAAGGAAATAAATTAGAAATCAAAAGAGGGATTTGTACATGATATTGTGAAACTGTGAAACCCTAAACGATGGATTCCCAGATTCGCTCAAAGGATCTGTGAACCATTTCTTCTTTGTTGTCACCATCTCTTGTTCGTTCTCACCGTTTCTTCTTCCTTCTCACTGTTTCTTCTTCCTTCTTCTTCACTGTTTTCTGTTTATCCTTCCTTCTTCATCGCGACCAATGGTTATGGATAGAAAGAAGATGGCGACCTCTAGACTGGATGCGAGGACTTTCGACCCACCACCCCTGTCTTCAGTCCACAAATCGAATGATAAGTTTTGTGCCAGTTCGGTTTGCTTTAACTTTAACTTTGTTTCCTTTTACTTTGTTGCTTTTTATGAAAGAGAATATTTTGGTATGTGTCATTGTCAGTATTTATGTCATGAATGGTGGGAGGGAAGTCACATGGTCATGTATGCATGTTGTGTTTTATAAAAGTCATTTGTTTAGTCATATATGTCCAAAAATGCAGTGGTATGTATCATTGTTAGTATTTGTTGTAGTGGTCCAACTTAGGTTTTGTCCACTAATGTTTAAACATGTTGTTGCTGATTTGTATAGGCCAGCAGAGGTGCAGATGGTGAAATTAAGAATACACCATGGGGGTATATTTGTAAATTATCCTTCCAAACTGTACATCAAAGGACACACGGATGAGAAGAATTAGGTTTGGGATGTGGATCTAATGTCCCATATGGATGTGTCTAAATTGGTCAAAAGTCTTGGGTATGTAGGCTTCAAATGCTTGTGGTACCAACACCCAATGCTGTCTTTAGCCCGTGGATTAAGACCACTAAATAGTGACAAGGATGTATTGCAACTTGGCAAAGATTCAAACGGACATGAAGTCATTGACATATTTGTGGAACACCTAATAGACATTCCAGTCACTGCTAAAGATGGAAGTAATGACAACGACAAGGAAAATGTCAAAGACAGTGTAAATGAGAAAGCTGATGTTATAGATGATGATATATTGGAGGTAACTTCAGATGATGAGGCAGATGAGATAGTTGTTGATAGTGAGGGTGATGAAAAAAATGAAGGAAATGGAGGTTAGGGAGTTGTTGACAGTGAAGGTGATGATGATGAAAGTTCAGAAGAGGCTGACAGTGAGGGTGATGATGATGAGAGTTCAGAAGATGGTGATTATGTTGCAGAGGCTGAAATGGATGAAAACATGGATGATAGTGATCTTGATGAAGATTGGGACTGGATGAGTGTTTTGCCTCCAGAAACTGTTGATGAAGTCAAGAATGAAGTGAGAAATGCTAGGACTAGATGGGCAAACCAAAATCCAGAAGCTGCAACTGATTTTGAGGGCCTAACTGATGATTCTAATCAGTTAGATACTCCTCTAGACAGTGATGATGATGAGGAATGTAGGGCTAAATTTCCTAAGTTTAGAATACCTAAAGGTCGTTGTGCTAATGTTAGGTTTAAGTTGGGGCTTATGCAGTGAAGGAGTATGCCATGGTGAATAAGAAAAATCTGTATTTCAAAAAAAATGATAAGAAACGAATGGTTGTGAAATATATGACTGGATGTCCTTTTTATATGAGGATTAGTATAAGGAGTGCAAGTCAACATTGGCAGATTATTAGTTTAACTAATAAGCACACTTGTCATAGAACTGCTAGAAATAGGCAGGCAAAGACAGAATACCTTGCCAAAAAATTCATACCTATATTGACTCATACACCTGAGATGAAGACAAAGGGGCTGATTGCTGAGGGTATTCAAAGATGGGGTGTGAAGTTGACACATAATGCAGCATATAGGGCAAAGAAAAGAGCATTAGAAAAGATACAAGGGGCTGGTAGTGACCAGTATTTACATTTGAGAAACTATGCAGAGGAGTTGAGGAGGTCAAATTCTAATAGTACAGTGATTATTCAATGCGGGCAAGGAGAAAAAGGACCTGTTTTTTAGAGGATTTATGTATGCCTGGAGGCCTGTAAGGCTGCATTTGCCCATACATGCAGACCTTTAATTGGGTTGGATGCTTGTTTTCTAAAGGGAGAGTTTGGTGGGCAGTTAATGGCAGCTATTGGTAAGAATGGGAATAATTAGATGATTCTCATTGCATATGCAGTGGTAGAAGCAGAAACAAGACAATCATGGTCTTGGTTTATTGACCTACTGCTAATAGACCTACATGGCATAGAGCACAAACAATATGCTTTCATTTCAGACCAGTAGAAGGTAATTGCATTAATTTCAATATTAACTTGTCTGTTATTCTATATGTAATTGCATTAATTTTTTCTGCATGTTTGAGAGTTACAGGGACTGGTTCCTGCAATCAGAGAGATAAGTGACCATGTGGAACACAGATTATGTGTAAAGCATCTGTATGGCAACTGGAAAAAGAAGTATCTTGGGGTAGAGATGAAAGAAGCCTTATGGATGGAAGCTTGAGCCACAACTGTTCCGGATTGGCAGAGGGCATGAAAAAACTGAAGGAAATGAATGAGGCTGCTTGGAAAGACATGATGGACCTACCTCCTGGTATGTGGACTAGGTCAGCATACAGCACCAACAGTCAGTGTGATCTACAAGTGAACAACATGTGTGAGGCATTCAACAGTGCAATTTTGGAGCATAGAGACAAGCCTATAATTACATTACTTGAAGGGTTGAAACACTACATCACAAATAGGATTGTGACTCAAAAGTTACTCATGCAAAGGTATAAAGGTAACTTATGCCCTAGAGTTCAAAAAGTTCTAGAAACGAATAAGAGGGATGCTGATGGATGGACCCTAATTTGGCATGGTGATGATGATCATTATGCTATTTTTGGTGTGGAAAATGGTGTTGACAAATATGTGGTCAATTTGATCCACAAAACTTATGCTTGTAGAAAGTGGGAATTGACTGGCATTCCCTGTTGCCATGCTATTGCTTGCATGTGGCATAAGAATGTGGCACCGAAAGATTTTATTTCCTCATATTATAGGTATGCAGTTTACTACATGATTGGTTTGTGTCTTGCTGTTTCCTCATTATGAACCATAATTCTGACTTGTTTTTTGTGTTTCAAGAAATCTACATTTTTTGCTACATATTCTCATCTGGTTATGCCAAACAATGGCCCTAAACTTTGGCCTTTAGTAGATAGTGGCAGTATGATCCACCTTCTATGAGGAGAGCAGCAGGCAGGCCGAAAAAACAAAGAAAGAAAGCTAATGATGAGCCAAAGGATCTTCATAAACTACCCAGACATCTATCAACTGTTAGGTGTAAAAAATGTGGCAAGTTAGGTCACAATATCAGATCATGCAAGGGGAAAATAGCTGCAGACAGAGAGATTCCAAAAGGAGGGAATAAGCAGAAGCAGAAGATGTAGAAGAGGAAACCTGCAACAGCTACTACATCTCATCAACCACCTGCAGAAGATGCACCTACTATTATAAGCTAAGGATCTCAAGCACCTCAGCCAACTCAAGGATGACATGCACCTGTTGTTGACAATTAGGACTGGTTTAGGTTCATTTTATATGTAACTCAGTGTTATTGGAGCTAGTTTATTTTGTATGTATGTAATGTAATGTTGTAGACCACTTGTGCTGGAGCTGGTTTATTTTGGGTGTAACATTTTGGTTGACACCTTAGTTGTCAAATGCTTGTTTAGGACAAACTTTTGTGGACCACATTGTGGTTGTCTGTAAATGGCAATATGTATAAATGAATTGTGGTATGTCTTTATCAATTCTGTTGTGGACCACTTTGGTTGTCTGTCTTGTTGAATATCATGGCTATATTTTCCTGGCAAAACCATGTCAAACAAGGGAATGCATGAAACCAAAATGACTTGTTAAAATGTCTTAGATTTCTAACAAATGTGAGTCATTAACAGTGAAGGCATTAAAATGTATTTGGTTGTCTTAGATTTCTGAGCACTATAACAATGTCAGTCATTAACAGTGAACGCATTAACAGTGAAGGCATGATTTAACGGTGTGAGTCATTAACAGTGAAGACATGATTTAACAAATCACAAACACCAATTCATTGCACTAATTGGATGATTTAATACAAACACCAATACCACATACAAGGTGGATATATCAAAATAGAACACTAATCAAAATAAGCCTAAACTCCAAACCTAAACTAAACCACAAATTACATCAAAAGGAGCTTACATCAATACCACATACACTAATCCATAATCCTAAACACCAACACTAAACATTAGCACCTATTTGAGCAATTGTGTTGCCAATAGAGCAAACACAAGCACAATTACAATTACCCAAGAAAAAACCATCAAACCCAGAAAAACTTAAGCTTCATCTTGAATTCATCTTCAATCCTCTTTGCGTGTTCATCCTTTTTCTCCAACTCACTAATAAGCTTCATCTTCAATTCATCTTCAACCCTCTTTGACTGTTCATCCTCTTGTTCTAACTCAGTGATCTTGGCGAGTAACTCCAACATCACAGTCTTCTGTTGTTCATTCATCTCCTCATCAACCCAAACAAAGAAATTGCAAACTTTCCTCCCATATAGCTGCAAACAGAAACAGATTAAGATTTGAAAAGCCAAAATCCATATAAAATTTAGTGTTTCGCGTACGAAACTCACCTTAAACAGACCACATCCGTAAAATCTTCGGCCATAGTTCTCTAGGGTTTTGCATGTCAACAATGGAGATTCAACATCGCACTTACAGCGATACTTTCTTCTTCGCGTGACTGACGAATGGCTTGAAGATGAACCCGAAAACTCCAAACCACTTCCCATGTAGTGTTGCGAACCTGACATTAGCCGACCAAGGCGCGATGATGGGTCTTGTTCGCAGATTTGGGGATTTAGGGTTATCGAAAGGTAGAAGATGAAGAAGATGGGTCAGGTTCGATTTCAGATTTAGGGCTCATCTTTCTAATTTATTCAATTTTATAAATTTAATTTTTTTTTGTCTTTATAATTCTGTTATATTAAATATATACCAATTATGTGACATGCTGTATGGTCATCAGTGACATGTTAGATGGTCATTAGTGACATGGCTAATTAAATGATGTGGCATGTGCCACATAAGATTAAGTGAGTAATACTAAGGATGGAACTGAATATTGGGGATGGAATAATATTGTGCATTAGTAGTCGCTAATGATGGACTAATATCGTGCTGCATTTTTTTCCTGGGAAAGGGGTATACGTGAACTGAGATCACGTACATTTACGTGAACTGAGATCACGTACGCGTAAACCAATTTATTAGTGTTACATGAATTAAAATCACGTACGAGTACGTGATTTTAGATCACATAACACCCAAAAAAATTGATTTTTACTTACGTGATTTGAGATCACGTAGCACCCAAAAAATTGGTTTTTACCTACGTGAATTAAAATAACGTAAGGGTGCGTGATTTGAGATCATGTAGCACCCAAAAAAATTAGTTTTTACTTACGTGATCTCAAATCACGTACACGTATTAGCACAAAAAAAATGGTTTTTACCTACGTGAATTAAAATCACGTAAGGGTACGTGATTTTAGATCACGTAGCACCCAAAAAATTGATTTTTATCTACGTGAATTAAATTCACGTAAGGCTACGTGATCTCAAATCACGTATACCCCTTCCCCAAAAAATCTGGCTGAGGATGAGGATGCACGCGAATCAGAATCAAAGTTTCAGTGCTAGTGCTTGATTCAGATTCGCATGTTGACTATCTAATAATCGCGTTTAATATTTTCGTTGGAAATAAGAATACGCTCACACAAATATCAATCACACATATATTCGTAGTAGTTCAAGAATAGACTATTGCGAAAACACAAATGTTAGTGGCAACCATGTCACATTCAGAAAATCATGAAATATTTTTGATTTTCCAATCTAGTACGAATCAAAATAATTCAAACATCGCACACTGTGGTTTATATCTAGGACCACTAATATTTCAAAGATCACACTATGCAATAATATTAATAATGATAATAAATATAATAATATCTTCGACAGGAAATCCCTGCCTCAGCTTGGCTATCGGAAGTCTCTAATCCATTTCTCGAACTATCCGCTTCAGTAGGAAGAATAACTCGTCTCAAAGGTATTAGACTCCCACAAGGTTTTTCAACATATTCAGAACCCCACAACAATTTTCGTGTCTCAAGACACATTGTTTCAAATAAGAAACAATCCAAACAATTACAAGTAGAATTACTTCACTTGAGGAACAACCAAAACACATAAGCATAATGTGACCCCTCACAATCTATTCTCTACAACACCCGACACTTGACCAGCCATAGTTTCCCAACTTACAGTCTGGTTAGAACCGAACTGCTCTGACACCACTATTGTAATACCCTGTTTTCGGAGCAATACTAAACTATATATTACTCTCGGCATTTCAAATACTTTCGAAAATGGAACACGCTGTTGCATGGTTTTCAAAAATGTGAGTCTATTTTTTTTTTCAGCTTCTTTTAAGAAATTGGCAATCAGAGTGTTGTAGCATTTTCGAAGGCAGTGAATAAATAAAATACCATGTCCAACTCAAAAAACCATACCAGGAAATTTATTTAAAACATACACATAACATAATTCAAGTCTTGAAAACAATAAGCACTTATTACAACATTGTGATTTAAAGTATCTGACACCCTATAGCAGGTCAGAGCACTACAATGCTTACTAGTCCTCTAGTAAGTTGCAACAGAAACACAAGTAGGAAGTCAGACCGGCTATCCTTAGCTACGCTTCTCCGCAGTCCCAAACACACCGCTTTCCTCGTCATCTGGGTTATATTCATTAATTGAAAGAACCACGGACAAGGGTCAACTTCTTAAAATAAACCAGATAACACAAGAGTAGCAGATACACAAGCCTACCGTTATACAAACATCACATAACATGAAACTGCATACTCCAGCACATGTAAGCAATCATGTCAACAGCATTCAAAATAAATCAATAAGGATGCACCCAAATCCTATTGACTCAACTATAAGCCAGTGTAGTTTTAATTCTGGATTCCATACGCCACGGTCAAGCCTTTCTATACGTACCAGAGACGACCCTTTTTCATGCGATGGTAAAATTTAACGACGTTCCTGAATTCCTTTGGCCATGGGCATTTCCACTACCCAGGATAGACAGGACGACGTTACCACGAGACACAACACAACGATGCGTTTAACCACCCCCAAATGAATATATCACCACATTTGATATTTCAGTCATGGCATAATCAATAACATCAATTATCCAATAAAAATCCACAGCATATATCTCAATCACAATTTAAGCATATACGCATCACAATACATTTCGATTCAAAAACATATATCAATCCATCAATACGTGACAAACCAACAACACAACAATCAACAACATCAATCAAGTTCGTCCCTTTGCAACTCGGTGGAATTAGTGAAGAGGTAGTCAAACAAGTGTAGGGGGTTGGGGGCAGTCGCCAACCACTTTTGCCAAGCCCACGAACAATTCAATATAAATATTAATCAATAAAAACGAAGGGGTACGAGACCCTCACTTCGAACCCTGAGGTTCTCAGACTTCTTCGCTATACCAAAGGTCGCTAGGACACGTATCAATGCACGTCTCGAACTCACGCCGCTCGAACTCGGGTTTTCAAGTCCTAACACACAGAACAAGCTTAGCACAATCTAAGGACTGAGTCCTAATACCTTAAGGCTCTCATAACCCAAAACCCTTTTCCTGACCAAAACACTTGTACTAAAAATACACACTTTGAAACACTTGTTTTGAAGAATTACATACACTTTTAAAAACTAAAAACAATTAAAAGAATACAATTTTAAAGACTAAGAATTATTTTCTTTCAAGCTTAAAACATGAGACACATTATTTATCAAATTCGTTATTTATCAAATTCTTTTTCTCAAATACTTAAGTCAAGGCTCACTCGATTTCTTGGGTCTCAAGGAACCCATTTTACCTTATGTGCTTCATAGCCTAAAAATCCAAAACAACTTCAAATTCCAATCAAACTCTTTCTAAATTTTTTCCAAAACCTAACAACAATCCAATGCAATTAATATAAGCCAAAAACATCAAATCTCCTCCTCCAAACCCTCTAGGAGTTTGCGGCCAACACCCAAAAATTGGAGACAAATTGTAAAACTTTCAAACCAATTTAACAACACCATTTCACATGAAATTCCTTTCACAAAACAACAATTAATTTCCAAAACACAACCCTAATTCATAGTCAATCCCAACTTCAAGAATCAAGGGTTTTTTATAAAAATTACTCAATCGAAGTTCCAAATTCAATCAAACATTTTCCAAAGTTTTCCAAAGTTTAAACACACATCAATTCAACTAATATAGACTTAAGAACACAAAATAATTTTCCCTCAAAACTCCTAAGTAGCTCGCAGCCATACCTCCTATTTTCAAACAAAATTTGCAAACCTATACTAATTCAAGACAACACCATTCCAAATCATTTATTTCTTTCACCAAAACAACCAATAACCTCAAAACATAACATTAATCAAATCCATTTACTCAAATCATGCTCTTCAAGAATACAACGGTTTCATGAAATCCTTTCTACCTTTGAGTCAAATTAAATCTAACAACTACAATAACAATGTTAGCACTTAAGAAGCAAGAAACACAACTAATTAAATTGATTCACATCAAGATCACACAACCCCTCTTTCCCTTAGGTTAGGGTTTTCAAGAATTTGGGGATTTAAGTGCTCATTTCTCTCATTGATCATGATCAAGTAAAATACAAGGCATAAAAATAAGAATGAAGCAAGAAAAAACCATGATTACCCACATATACCCACACCCACAATTTGGGCTGAAGTGGAAGGAGAGGGAAGTGGCTTGCAACTCACTTACAAGGTTGAGAAGAAGTGATCAAGGAGAAGATGAACTTCAAAAAAAGACATGGTGAAGATTGGAGATGAAACAAGTCAAAAAAGGTGGAGCATGGAGGCCATGGAAGGTCACCATTTTTGGGGCTGTTTTGGTGAGGGAAATGTGGCTCCCAACTTGCTCACATGCTGTAATAAATGGTAGTGAAGAGAAGAAGAAACAAGGTGCAAGGAGTGTGGAGGAATGGAAGTGAATAAACTCAAGAAATGGTGAAGGAAATGGCTATAGAGTTCCCAAGCTTTCTCACACTAGAAATAAGAAGAAGAAGAAGAACTAATAAGAATGAGGTAAAAGGGGAGGGGGTCACGGCTGCAGCCCCTTAAATGGGTGGGGTTAATTTACAAAAAAAATAAAACACATGGTTAGGAATTAACTAGGAAAAGTAATAAAGTGTTAATCACCCAAAAAGTGACACATATACTATAAAGTAAGATGCTAATCAAATCCCAAGTTTAACCCATCTAATCTCCCATCTCTCATGATTATCCCCTAATTCTAGAGTCTTAAAGGTACTAAAAACACGGCGTCGAATAATCGCATTACCGATTAATTCTTTTGTCGATTATTTCACAAAAATTAATTTACTTATAAATTAATTCACCGCGTGATAAAATATTATCATAAATAATAAAAACAATATAAAACACCCAAAAATAATCACAACAAGTTACGATTAAATTTTCATCGAAATCAGAGCTCGTTTAAAATTTTATTCGCGGATAAAAACTATTCGGTGATTCAAAATGCGACGAAACTTTGTTAGAGTTTCCCGATGATTTTTGAACCATGAATTAATATGAAATATTAATTCTTAAATTTAATTTGATCCTAATTTAATTCAATCATTTTCTTAGTCAATAAAAAATACGCGTTACCGCGTCAAACAGAAAACTCATATAATAAGTACAATTGCCGAATTCACCTTAAAAGCAGCATACGTCTATGCTGTCAATTAATTTGAATTGACATCATGAATAATAATTATTTATAATAAATAAATTATTCAAAATAAGCTAAATTAGTTCCTCGTACTCTTAGTGAATCGATGAGGTGATCAGTCTCTAAGACTTACTTCTAAGTAATTGGAATTTTATTGCTAAAGTAATTTTTCGTAAAAATTGGGATGTCACAAAATGCTCCACTGTATCTCGTTTTCTCAAGATACGATCCAAAACATCGCAATTACGCAGTTTTAGGCGTAGAAAAAAGCCTAATTATTTTCTGTCGTCCAAAAATTTCCAAAAAATTTCAATAAATCATAAATATTCTGAATTTTTAAAAATTGAGGGACCAAATGTCTGAATTTAGAAATGGGGGACCAAAATCGTAAATTAGTAAAAATAGGGGGACCAAAACTATAATTAAGCCTATTTAAAAATACGGTTGCCTTTTTCTTTTTGATATGGTTAAATATATTTAACATGTGTTTTAATTGTGTAAAATTAATATGCATAGATTTGTAATATAACCGCATTATATTCATCATTTTACCATGAACATGCTTTTTTTTTTTCAATAATTCCATGTAATATTGGTTTGAATTTGATACGGTTAACATTACCATGTAATGGGTAATTAATGTTCCCGATTGCAATTATTTCATTGATTACTTAGGCTATTTTCAATGGAGTACCCATAAAATGGATACTTAAAGGGTCTCACACATTCACATCACTTATTTTTATTTTTTAAATTTGGGTACCTAATAGGTACATATTCCCTCCAACCCAGCCTCTAAAAAAATTATTAAATGACTCCCACCAATAACTTCACATCATCACATATTAACAAAAAATTATTTAATAATTACATGATATATTAAATTATTAATTATTTCAGTTTTTTTTTAAAATGACATGTGGGGCCCACAGAAGAAGAGAGAGAATGATACCTATAAAGGTACTCAATCCCAATAGGTACCTAAATTTTTTTCTAATTACCTATTAGGTACCACTCTGACTAGGTACCCCATTAGAGATGCCCTTACATACCATTTGTTCCAAAAATTGCTTTTTTTTATAATAGCTCCACAAATTGCTTTATTTGGACGATTTTGGATTTGATACATTAATTGCGTTTGATTGTTTTTCAAATTGGTGATTCAATGTCAGTTGATTATGATGTATAAATTGGGTTGATTGATGGCACGTTTTTATTTTAGATGTTCTATGTGTAGTCGAGATTTATGTGTAGTCGAGATTTGCACGTAGGATGTCAGTTAATTTCCTTCATTACTTCCATACCATTTTTTTTCAAAAAATTTCTTTATTTAGACGATCTCGAATATCAAACAATAATTACGTTTGAATGTTTTTACAAATTTAAATTGTAATTCATTGTAATTATGATGTATAAATTCGATTGAATAATTCCTATTTTATTTTTAAGAAGTTTCCTGGTGACTTTAGATTTCCACTTAGGATTTCATTTGATTACGTGGTGTTAGTTATTGCATTAGGAAGCGACATTTGTCAAATTACCTTTTTTAATCTCTTCATGTTTGTATGGCTAAGAAAAATAAGCCAAAGGTATGATATTGGTTTTATTTGGTTTATTAAGTTTTTTTTTGACTGGATTATTAAGTTTATTAATGAGTTGTAAATATAATATTTAATACTTATATACTTTTGTATTTTTGTGTACTGAGGTGGACAATATTTTGAAGAACACTATTCTATCAATAAATTGACGATGACAATTTAAGTAGCTTTTGTTACTTATATTATGGAAATTAGTATAGAACCCGTGCCATGCACGAGAATATTTTTATAAATGGGCTTTAGTTCCATATTTGGTTTCAACAATGAAAGATAATAAATATTATGGTAATAATTATTAAATCTCAATAATATTATAAGGAACCTAACGTACGATATGTAAACAAACTAATATTTATTGAGTTGCATACAATACAAACAATCTGATGATGCATACAAACGAATTGAATTAGATAAAAAATACTTTATTAACTTAATGAAAATAAAAGAATAGCCATATGTAATTTATGGGTTAATACTACATTATACATTCATTGAAAACAATTTAAAAAATTTATAGAATGAAGTTTCCTCATAATTTGAATATATATATATATATATATATATATATATATATGTATAGTCAGGATCAAGTGTAAGTCAAAACACATACATCAAATCTGAGTGGTTAAAACCAATTAATAATAACCAATTATTTGATCAAAACACTTACACCAAATTTGTTTTCTTCTTCTGCAATGATGAATAAGATCCTTGATTCTTGTTTTCTTTGGTGATGAAAGCAACCCTATGAAATCGTATTAATTTTAATATTAAGACCGAATACTAATATTTAATTTTGTTTTTATACGGTTATCTTTTCGATTCACAAGTATTGCTTGTACATCGTATTTAATTTTGCATTGTTATAATTCCATTTTTGTAATTTGTTGCTATATTTAGGCTGATAATTAAATGTATTTGTTAATTCTGTTTGACATTTATTTCGTTATTATTTTTTTATATTTTTTAATTGGTCCTTCTTGTATTCCATGTCTGCACTTTTGATTGACATGACATTTTACTTTTTTTGACATGATGCCATTTGTTTATTTATTTTTTTCTATTATTCATGTTTGTATATAATAATAGTAATAATAATAGAGATAGATATAGATATAAATATAGATTCCAAAATGCTAGAATGTAGTAGCTTCATGACTTTCATCATAAGTTAATATGCAATGAATTTGAATAATGTGTTCTTTATTATTATTATTATTATTATTATTATTATTATTATTATTATTATTATTATGAGGAGGGATATAGTTACTGCAGGAGTAACTCTTCTAAGAGTTACTCCGCTTAATAACTCTCTATAAACATTGAATTTAATCAATCGAATTGTTGAATTATAAATTCTTATTGAGTATATCAACTCCATAAAATTTCATGAAATTTTAAAATTATTTGATAAATCATCGAATAACTCCAATTTAACATATGATATACTTTTTAAAATACAAGTAAAATGTTGATCATCTGATCGCATAGCTACGAATGTCCAATTTATCTAAAATTTGTTGTGCATGATCTTTAGTATAACATGACGATATTCAACGGCTTGATTGATTAAATTCAATGTCTATAGAGAATTATTAAGCGGAGTAACTCTGAAGTAAATATTTAAAATTTGCTTAAGATATCATTTTAACTAAAAGTAATTGGTTACTGAAGCTTTGAAATAATTCTTTTTGAATTGTTTTTCAAATAACCCATTATTAATTTCATTTTGCTCGGAGATGTTTCTCAATGCTTCACACTATAAAAAAAAAAAACTATTCCAGTTGAAGTATTCCGGCCTTTCATAGCACATGAAGAACCCTCTAAGACAACACAATATGAGCAAATGATAGCACCAACAGAATTAGGGGTCTTCTTTACATAACATTTCATGCAGTGCTTTGTCGACTAATGGCCCGTATAACAGATAATGTCCATAAAAACAAATTTTAGAACATTCGAATCCTGTATCAGGACCACAAAATTTGTCATTATAATTTTTAAAAAAATGGAAGCAAGAAGAGCCATGATAAACTATATACCTTGGCATGAAAAATGGCAAAATAAAATAAAAAGGAGAACAAAAATATACTAAAAAGAGTACCTTAGTCTTGTATCAAGACACTGCTTGATTTTATCCTCAATGAATTTTTGGTGTAGCCTGAAACACGTCAATCGTGATGAGTTAGGATTTAGAGTGGACGATATATCACAATAAAGAGGTTTGAACTATTTTGCTTTTTCTTTTGTTGGAGAAGCAAAGGAAGATATAAAAATATAGCTTAGATTAGTACTCAAGTAACTAAACTCTGTTTTTTATTTTGGTGGAAAGTAACTAAACACTGCGTGGTAGTGTATGATCAAAACAATATAATCATAAACATATATATAATATTAGATCACAATTCTAATGTATTAAAAATTTATCTTACTCTGTACCCAAAATCTATTTCATCAATCCTGCAAGAGGTGAACATATTGTCTTTAGTAGTTATTACACATTTTTCAGCAAAGACAACACCTAAACTTTGTTCTTTTCATGGTGTATTTTCACTGTCATCAACCTCTTATGTCTCAAATACACATGAACTCAAAGTTTGCAATTTGACCCATCCTTTTGTAGTCATAAAATAAATTACCGACACGCTAATATTGTTGGCATGACTTATGAACTTAAAGACTGATGTGGACTAATTCCAACAACTTCTCCAAAATCAGAATAGTAAATGGTACATGGTACTAAATTTAGCAATAGAATGGATAGCAAAAGATGAAAGCTTTAAACCAATGAACAAAACAAAATGTGAGTAATCAAGAGCTAATTATAATATTTTTTTAGTAGACTGAAAAGGAAAAGGTTAGTAATCACGTTATAACATGTAATACTATTAGGTATTGGCAAACCTGACTAATATATACATCTCAATTAGAGTCTGAATCCTAGAGAAAAGCTGACTGCCTGAATTAAAAGGAAGTAATTCCCCAATTGTTTGTCATGAAAAAATAGAGGGGGTATCAAGTATGAGAAAAAAGAACTTTGGTAGATGTTTCTCTGGCTTTGGTGATCTCTTAAGCCACCTGTGAGGTTGTGACTCAATATCAGAGAGCACCATGGAATGTTTAACGGCTTGGTTCTCATTTTTAAGTAAAACCCTCTTATGAGTTGCTATTCTCCTGTCCTTGTCTCTCTCGAACCACACAAGAAAAAATGAGTTAGACAAATAAATAAAAATGTAAACTTTTCAAACTACAGATGACAAAATTTCATAAAAGTCGAAAATGCAGACACCCAAATTAATCCTACATGAATTCGTAATGGGATCTAGGATAAGAAGCAACAACATAAGGAAGATGGGTGGCGCCATAACAGATCGTAGAATAGAGAGAAAAAACATACTTGATTCATCGTGTTTATATAGATAGATAGATACAATTTTCCGGTGAAGATCACCTGCACCCAATTCTCAAGTCAAATCCCTTTCCAAACACCTAAAAATTAGAAGACTAAAAAAAAAAGGAAATTCTTCTTCTCCATATAAATTAAAAAAAAAACCATGCCAACTTACGTCAGCATATTAGAAGAGACAATTACAAACATTCAAAAATCGTAAAAGTTGTACGTTTGTGTGTGCCCATGAGAAGCTCACAACCTCTTGGCTAATAATTCTCTAATTAAACCCTTGGCCAATACATTAGTAGAAATGGATCAACAAATTAAGTCTCAATCTGTCGTTTGACTAATATTTTCAGAAATTTACATATAAATGCTAACGGTGTCAATATTATCATTGTTTGCATATTTATGTTAAATATGTCTGATGCAATTGGAAGTAAATGATACTAATAAATATATACACATTAATTTGTTGAATCAAATTCAAACATGTTCTTTTTTTAATTTGTTTGTCATTTACCACGTATGTAATTTTATTTAGCATTTTTTTTACCAAATTTAGCCTTTTAATTATTATTTGTGTCCATGTATGATTTTCTTGATTACATGGCAATTAACTTTGTATTAGATTATGACACTTGTTTAATTTCCTATTTTAATCTATTCATATTTGTAACCCCTGCCATGCACGGGGAACATTATATAGAGTAACAGTGAACACAATTTTCTTGTAAGATGTCGTGTTGAATGTAATTTTATCTATGTATTTCCTTGTAAAATGTTTATCCTGTGTCTTATGTTTTATATATTATATTAAAAAAAATTATGTTTTCTTAGTTAAAATTTTCTGATGTGTTCTTCTATTAAAATATGTCTTCATACTAAATAAAATAATAGTGTTTTTTCATGTAAAATGTTCAATATCCATGTAATAAATTTTTATCGTATAATTAAAGTATCAACATATTTGTATGGAAATATGAATTTATTATCATGTAAAATATTCGTCTCTTTTTTATACATAAAATATTAATCTATGTGAGATATATTTTTACTATTAGATTATCATGTTTTATGTATATTTACTTCCATGATTTAAACATTACTGTGTCTTCGTAGGAATTAAGATTAAAAATTAAAATAATTTAAAATAATAGTCATATTCAATAATTTATATTACACTAAATAACAATGACATCATATCTATTGTATGATGGCCCGTGCATATACAGTATTAAATTAAAGTGTTATTTCTTTTCTTTTTTTTTTGTTCCCCTTGTGTTTTATATGTCATAACTTCCCGATGATATGATTAAAAATAGCTAAAACACCGATCCTTCAAACTATCTTTCTTAATTAGCCATTGTTTAACTATTTTATTTTTCTTTTATGGATCTTTCAACATGGTTCATATATGTTTTAAGCATTTTCAAATCATATTGAAATCGATTTGAACATAACTTATAAATGAGCTGAAACAAATAATTTGAAATTATATTACTTTAATATTTTGTCTAATTGATGCCTTGTTATTGCTAAACTCACTGCAATCTCATCAAAAAAAAGTTGATTGATTTGTTTTATAAGCTTTAGTTTTGATTTGATCACATCTTAGAATTACATGTGAGATGATAGTTTTATTTAAAAAATTTCACACATATACCAATTATTTTAACACAACATAGTTAAAAATTAATTTTTTTAATTTTTTCTTCATTAGTCATAGAATTTTATTATAATTTTACTTTATTAATTATAGAAAAACTGTTTGTTAATTAATTTTATAAAAATCATTTGTAGGATATTATTGAAAAAAAATCAAAATATTGATATTCATTTAGTGATATTTGGAACAAAAATGTTATGGCAATTTTGATTTTCTATATCTGAACATTCTACAATTCAATATCTTTATGAAAAATTTTCATAACTACTGTTGTTAATTATTAGGTTTATGTGGCATTCAAGTAGGTATTAAAGGTAATTTATTTAAATACTATTTATTTAAAAAATTTGAATTTCAAACATTGGTTAAATTATTTTGTGATGACTCGAAAATATATATAACTGATATCCAACATTGATTAAATTATTTTGATAAGATAAAGAAATCAGAATTACGTAAGCATTTCATTGTTACAGCAAACACCATCAATATTTCTAATCATATGTTAACTATAAAACACAAATTCCTATTTGAGAGCAATTATGTCCTATTTGTAACCAAAGTGAGTGATGACCTTGTGGCTTGTAGCCTAATGAACTCCTTACCAAAAATTTGATGATAATAACGATGAAAGCAAAAAGATAACGTTGGGTGGAGATTTTGTTTCTATAGTATTGTGCTAATTAAATCTAGATCGAACATAGCATGTCCAAATTTTTTGGGAATGAGAAACTAATGTTATTACTTAAGGTTTGAGAAATTCAAGTTTGGACACGCCTCTATCAACCTCAGCCAGGTGCCACCCACGTCTGAGTCATGACCCTTTGTGAAAACACAGGAAAACCATGTGTAACAATTAACAATATATATTTTTGCTGTGAAAGGCATGAATAAATAAAGGGTAGATCTAGAAAGCATTGTTTTTTTAGGCACAATGATGACTAAGTTATGCAAGAAGAAGCCTATAATAGTTAGATGCCTTAAATGACAAACTAAAATAATCACTATGTCCTCTGGCTTCAACTAAACAGGATATGTGAGAAGATAAACTAAAATGACAACCAAACATAAACTAATTGGCAAATTAGTAAATATTAAATTCTATTGTAGTATAGTTTTAACTGTAAGCTTTTAACCAAAAAAATTGTAAAATATTGTTGCCTTGTTGACAGGTATTTGGGCATCGGTGGGATAAAGAAACCAGTTTTGTTATACATTACCCAAATCGTTTAAACCAAAGCAAAGTCCTGTAAGATTAGACAATAATATTTTACACGTTATAATGACATAGCAATATAGTTTTATATTTTGATCAAAGAAATATGGCATCAAATTTGTAATGGCCTTTGGAAGCATTCTTACAAAACCTGTAGTTCGTTAAACCAAAAATTTGATACTTGAAACGAAAAAAAAATAAGGAATGAGAGAATGAATACCAATTATGGAATTATGGAATTAATTAAAAAATTAATAACCTTATTCTCCATTAAATAGATCTAGTGGCTTTGCACGTAGGAATCAAATAACTAATTAGCCCACGGCGCCAAACCATTAACCCCGATTGTCGATCGACCATCTGCAAAAGTGAATATGACCAGGTGCTTCCTCTTCTTCCATTTCTCCTCCTTCTGGATGACTGAAAATGGGATTCCTCAATGAATCAAAATATGCATTAGGTAAAAGGGAAAGAAAAATAATCAGAAAAAAGATCTTATATTTCAATAGCATTACTTTCCTTACAGCCACCATCATCAAACTTTAGAGTTTTCCAATTGAAGATAGAATAGAACACTACCGCTAGCTATACTTCATTCTGCATGCAAAGGAAAAAGTAAATAAGAATAAACTACATGAACTAATGCTTCTTTGTATACTTCATGGTTTAAACTATATCCAGGTGAATAGGAAATGCCCAGAATTGAAAAGTCCCGAAATTTCAATTTTGCATGTGAACCTGCATAAGATGCAGGTGTTCTTAGAAAACACTGTTGGAAAAAAAAACTTAAAGAAGGAAATTAATTAGCAAAAAAATTTAAAAAACTACATACCACAAATACCATGAATGCTTTTCCATGAACACGAATATAGAACTTTAGGGTGTCCAAGTGAAGAGTAATAAAGGTGTGACTGCGAATAATGAAAATGAAGACTTCCCTTTGAGAGAGCGACAGACGAATGGGTTTTGCAAGACTGCAATGACTCTGCTCTAGTGTAGTTCAATGTATAATACATGGAAGAGGACCCATTCATCTTCGAGTGATCAGGAGGAATCAAAAGAATAAGAATAGGGATGCATATCAATTGGCATAACAATTTCCATTTGAATGGTTTTTATTGTGATGGTTTTTATTTTATTATTAATTGAGTTGGCCGAGATTTTTTTGATTAAAATCTTGATATAGTGTGTATTTAAAACTTGTCAAATATGGTATTGGACTCTACAGAATATTCTTTGTTATACGGTTTCCTTGTATACATGATGTGAGTTTAATTTGATGATTTATTGTGTTGACTGAAAGTTTCCTTATTCAAATGTTTCTGGTATATATTTAAAATGTGTAATACATGATGCAATATAATTAAGTATATCCCATTATATTGTTCAAATTTTATTTTTTGAGGAGGAATATGCTGAGTAATAATCGCGTATTTAATTTTGCAATGAACACTTTCCATGTTTGTAACAATTGCTATATTTAGACGGATCATTAAATGTTATCTTTATTTCTTTTATTTTTATTTTCATATTTTAGTTCTCTATATTTGTGACTCAGCTCTTCCATGTAATCAATTAAAAATTGACGTGGCTCTGAAGTTTTTATCTCGTTATGCCATTTGTTTTGTTTCCTTATTTAAATTATTCGCGTTTGTATATAATAAAGATAGAGAAGAGATTTCTTTTTACATACTAAATTAATCTGTTTAGTATTAAAATATAAAATAAATATCCTGGTGCATGCTGTGTGAACACTGAAAATGCAGGTTCGAACCTGCAACGCTCTATTTCTCCCCCTTACCATATGTACTAGTAAAAAAAAAAAAAACCTTACCTACAATGTTCAAGCAAACTCGCGGAGATTCATCCAATTTTAAGCCACTTAGATAAGAACAAGTTTTCCCTTTCAAAATGTGGCCTTGATTATGAAAAAAAGTCGAAAGGTCTTGAGCACCCTTTCAACAGGTGACGTTTAACCTAGAGAAATTGAAAATCTGTCCATGATGGTCAAAGATTTCTTTTTACTGGCACCAAGCTGTTATACTGGTTTATTAATAATTATACATTTTGCCTACAGCTTCATTTATTCATAGATGTAGCCCTTAGTAATATTTCTAGACGTTCACGTCACTGTCGCTTATATGACTTATACTTCCTTCCATGACTTATATCGATACAAAATTAAAGGTCAATACACTACCCCTTTGATTGCGAAGAGAGAGGTTTTGACGAGAGAACTTGAAGAGAGACTGTCAACTTCTATCGTTTGGTTCTGCCGAGAAAGAGGAATGAGAGAAGATAAATGGTGGGGCCATGGCCTTTTTCCAATTTTCGCAATCTTGCGAAGAAAAGAAGAAGAAACTGCTTATTTTTTTGGAATTCCAATACCAGCCTTTCGAAAAGTTGCATGATGCTATATTTAATTAATTAAAATATTTATATATTAATTTTTTAGCTAAGGACACATTTGTCTTTTCATAAATAATCAACATCTCTCTCTTCCCTATTTCTCTTTTTTTCTCTTATTCCAATCAATACCCCAAATCTACCCTATTTCTCACATTTTTCTCTCTTCTCACACTCTCTCTCACCTATTTCTCTCTTCACAATTTCTCATCAGAACTAAACATAGGCTACATGAAAATCTGTGTTTAACTATGACAGAAATAGTAGCTAATTTTTAGCAAAAAATATTAGCTATAAATTAACTATGGATTAACTACAACATGAGTCGTAGCACAAAATGAGTAGCAAATTAGCTAGAAAATATTTTTCTAGCTAATTTGTAGCTAATCTTAAAAAAATCATAGCTATCTTGTAGCTAATACATAGCAAAAACTTGTTTAAACAATGTATATCCCTAGCTACATAGCTATGATATTAGTGTATCAATTTGGTAGCAAACTTATAGCTAAAATTATTAAATATCTATAGCAATTTCGTATTTATTTCCTAGCTAATTAATTCATAGCTAAGGTTTAATCTAATTTTTCATTTTTAAGCTATTATTAGTAGGTAAATTGCTGGAAAAAACAATTATTTCATTGGAAAACATCCATCTAACCTTACAAATTAATCATGAGTCCAAATATTTCCAACATTGAATGCAGTAAATGTTTACAATACTTTGAAACTTAGCAATAAATGCAGAATCCTGATAAAAAAAAAATGCAGAATTTTTTCTTCACTTGTATCTTCTCCATCTTCCTCAAGGCTAAAACTAACATTTCCACTATCATTACCCTCAGCAATTAATAAGATGCCATCACATTCATTCCCTACCAGCACATCAAACTATAGACATTAAAATTAAAATTACATACATTCAAAGCAATTCTATTAATATTGAATAAAATAAACTTAACTTACGTACACTTGCTACCAAAACAACTATTTTATACATTGCCATGAGTATACCACTACTGCTAACTTATTCACACACACACACATTTAAAGCGACATCACTATATCGGTGCAGCAATCTCTCAAGTTCTCATTGGTTCTGTTGGATCAAAAAGTAACAAGGTGTATTATGTTAAAGACCTTCTAAGTTTCTTAACACAAACATCCAAACACTTCAAAATCAGTGGACTCCAACACAACACCGGCTGTCTCACTTCAAAAATAACAGATTGCAACACCCCGTCATAGAGCAACTGCAGTAAAACCAACTACAGCAAAACCAAAATAATACAGAAAAATAGCTATTATTTTTAGGTTGCATTACTACAAAAGGAGAACGGTTACCTCAGAACACTCAATCATCATCATGCATACTCTGAAGATGAAGTAGGATGGGCTCTAGCATAGGCACCAATTGCGATTGGACAAAAGGCGTCATTGCTATATTTACGGCTTCCTTAATATCTGCTTGTGTCATAGCTACAGTGCGGGAGGGACCAATGACCTCTGAAGATGAAGTAACAATAGATCGATGATTCCCAAAGTTGTGACCCCCAAAAGCTCGCTTCTTATTGGGACCTGATACTTCTGCCCACACTTCCAAATCGACCACATGATGCATCGAACAGTCCTCTCCATACTTCTCTAACATTATGCTATCATATGACTCCTAAAACAACACATCAAGAATATTATATATATACATCAAGCATCCATATCATGCATTAACTTTTACTAATTCTAAAGTAGCTTACAATAAAGGTCTTCGAGCGCTGAGAGACATATTCTCCATCTTTCTTCCTATGAACACGATCGTAGACATCTCTATAGGAAATTGCATGCTTCAACTCTGCCTCCTATAATAAAAAATAATCAACATTAGTAGAATAAAATAAATGTCAAAATAATTGTATATAAAATTTGTATCTTTACCATTCTCCGCTTATGTTCCCTAAAGCTTATCGATCCTCCGGTATGCAACACCGAATCAGCTAAAACTGCCCTTTTACTTCGATTAGCATCAGACTGCTTCTTCCACTCCGGCTTCAACCATATGTCAACCAAACCATCTGTCAGCCAAGTTTGTTGATTTTACTTGCTTTAAGGCTGTTTTCTTGCATTTTTCAAAGTGTCGGGATAGCGGTCCATACATGTTCTTTCCCACACTGTTCTTGCCATGCTACGATCATAATCTGATGCAAACTGATATTTATCCTACACCAATATAATATAAATATATAAATACATTTATCTACAAATATAAATAATATGTGATGATAGAAAATTTATAAACTTACCATAAAGTCTTTAAATAGTTCATCCTTCATTTTACCCGAATAATTTCTCTACTTTTCGGATGGAGTAGGCATCCGCATGATCAGCATAGATACAATATCACGAGTCACACTTTGTGGAATAAACCTCCTCCTACAATAAAATATGAAATTTTATAATATGTTGAAATACTCAATTATTCATCTTTTCACAGTTGAATATGCTATTGATATATGTGTGAAACAAGCAAGAGTGAAAAAACCATAATTACTAGATACTATGATCAAAACTATGTTTTCAGTTCAATTTCAAACCGGCAGCCTGACGGATAATCGGGGAAAAAGCAGCATTGAAGTTGAAACCAACCAGAAAATGAGATGGAATTCAACAAGAAAGAAAAAACCATCCCCAATAATAATAATAATATTATAATAAAATATACAAAGATGCAGTACACAACAATATTAGAGCATAGTGGTTTGCAATTGGGAAGTAAATAAGCTAAAACTATTGCTTTTGTTTATTCTCACAAGGCCTAGTGGATTTCTTTATTCTAATATCAATTTGGAGGCATACCCTGTACTGATTTTCGTGAAAACACTCTTCCAAAACTCTTGGTGAATCAAAGCATAAATGATTGAGAGAAAAAAATTTTGATGCCTCCTGTAAAATAGTTATGTTGAGATTGATTAAAAATATCTGATCAAACTCAAATATTTTGTATCTTTTACTCATTTATTTTTCTTGAGTAAGCACTTAAGCTCTTTTATTTCCTTTGTTCTTTTGAAGTTGTTCCAATATTTTTTCAGTTGTCTCATTTCATCTTTAACTTGGCTAATGTATAACTCTTGCGAGGTTGTTGAATGATGCATGAGTTAGTTAACTTCCTACTTTAGAGTAACTATGACTTTATAAGCAAGTTGAATATAAGCATTGATATGTGTTAGGTACCAGAGTATCGGAATGGTGTCACACAACTAAAATAAGAGACGAGAAAATAAAGAAATGAACACACAAAATTTACATGGAAAACCCTCAACAAATAAGGGAAAAACCACGGGGCAAGACCAGAAGAATTTCACTATGTGGGAAAATATTACAAGAATACCTCTCACAAAATACCTCACAAATACTCTCACAATACTCTTGTTGAGTATAAGAAATAATAAAAGAGGAAGAAGAGAAATGTTTGGGATGATTTAAAACATCACACCTTGGCCTCCTTTTATACACTACAAAGGGGCCAACCAAACAAAATCCCACCGATGTGGGACTTGAGGTTCAACAATTCTCCCACTTGAAGATTTTGATTGAGTCAATCATATCTTCACACCACTCTTTCTGCCTTGCCATTCCATGTCGCTTACGTTTCTGATAGGCCATAGGAGGATCGACACCAAATAAACTTGTCAGCATTGATTGGCTTCGTCATCACATCTGCTAGGTTATCTTTGGTGTGAATCTTTTGCATATCCACGGTTCCTTTCTCTACCACTTCACGAACAAAGTGATACTGGGTATCTATATGCTTTGTCCTGGAATGAAAAGCTGGATTCCTTGCAATGTGCAAGACACTCTGACTGTCACAATACACAGTAATCATCTGTTGCTTGTGCCCAAGTTCTTTCATTAAACCTTTAATCCAGATAGCTTCCTTGCAAGCCTGGGTAGCTGCCATGTACTCAGCCTCTGTAGTAGACAAAGCTACAACAGTCTATAACTTAGATAACCAGCTCATCGCTCTCCCTGCAACTGTGAATACATACCCAGTAGTGGATTTCCTTTTATCAAGATCACCTGCAAAATCTGAATCAACATAACCCCTGACAATGAATTCTGATCCTCCGTAACATAATGCAACATCTGAGGTTCCTTTGATGTATCTAAGGATCCTCTTAACAGTATTCCAATGCTCTCTACCTGGATTTGCCATAAACCGACAAACCACTCCCACTGCTTGTGCAATGTCTGGTCTTGTACATATCATGGCATACATAAGGCTTCCCACCGCTGATGCATACGGTACTCGAGACATTTCCATCCTCTCCGCTTCATTGCTAGGACTCATACCTGAGGATAATTTAAAATTGACAGGAAGCGGTGTAGAAATTGGCTTACAGTCTTGCATGTTGAAGCGCCGCAAGACCTTCCTTAGATAATTCTTTTGAGAAAGCCAAATCTTCCTATCATTTCTGTCTCGGTGAATTTGCATCCCTAAAATCTTGTTTGCGGGTCCCAAGTCCTTCATATCAAACTCCCTAGCCAATTGTGCCTTTAATTCCTGGATTCGATCTTTGTTGGGGCCTACCACCAACATGTCATCCACATACAACAGCAAAATGATGAAATCATTATCATCAAACCTCTTATAGTACGTACAATGGTCTGAACTCAGTCTGTTGTAACCAAGGCTAATTATGAAGGAATCAAATCTCTTGTACCAACATCTGGGCGCCTGCTTTAGGCCGATGTAGATTTGGTCAACCTACAAACCAAGTTTTCTTTTCCTTGTTCGTTAAAGCCTTACGGTTGGAGCATATAAATTTCTTCTTCAAGCTCTCCATGAAGAAAAGCGATCTTTACATCCAACTGTTCAAGATGTAAATCAAATGCGACACACATTGCCAACACTACCCGATAGTAGTAAGTCGACAACCGGAGAAAATATCTCGTCAAAGTCTATCCCTTCTTTACGAGCATAACCTTTGACTACAAGTCCGCACGATACCGTTCCACTTGATCATTGCCGCCTCGTTTGATTTTGAACACCCATTTGTTCGATGGCTTTCCGACCCTTTGGAAGTTCAACAAGTTCCCAAGTCTTATTTCTATGCAGGCTTCCATTTCTTCTGCATTCTTTGTCATCCATTGAGAAGCATCTGAGCTGTTCAACGCTTCTTGAAAAGGCGATGGTTCACCTTCTTCGGTCAAAGACGGTATGCATCATGGCGCCATAACATAGTCCGAGTGCCACGATGGTGCCGTTATCGGCGTGTTGATCGTCGAACTTCTTCATCATTGACCTCATCTGGTTCTTGTTCTATGTGTTCTGTTACGCCCGGAAGAATCATCTTCTTGAGTCTTTCTCTCCAACTGCAGTATAGTAGTCTCTTTAGAAGTGCTGTCATTTTTCTGCTCACTTTGTAATTCATTTTCTGCAAAGACTACATCTATGCTAACAACAAGCTTACGGGCAGTGGGGTCCCACAAGCGATACCCCTTGACATTGTCAGCATAACCCAAGAATATACATTTTCTGGATTTTGGATCCAACTTTGTTCTTTCTTGGGAGTTGTACATTACGTACGCAGGACATCCGAACACATGTAAAGAAGAATAATCTACCGGCTTTCCTTTCCACATCTCCATTGGTGACTTCAAACCAATCGCTGTTGATGGCGATCGATTTATCACGTAACAGGCAGTTTTGACTGCTTCTGCCCAAAAAGATTTGGCCAATCCTGCTGTTCTCAGCATAGCTCTTGTTCTTTCTAGGAGAGTCCTGTTCATCCGTTCTGCTACACCATTCTGCTGAGGTGTATGTGCAACAGTGAATTGTCTCGTAATACCCTCTTGCTTGCAGAATGATAGAAAGTTACCATCTACATATTCTCCTCCATTGTCTGTCCTCAAGCACTTGATTTTCTTCCCAGTTTCAAGCTCTACTTGTGCTTTGAACTCCTTGAATACTGGAAACACATCTGACTTCTTCTTGATCGGGTACGCCCACAATCTCCTAGAGTAGTCATCAATGAATGATACAAAATACTTTGCTCCCCCCATGGATGTTTCCGGCGACTCCCACACATCAGAATGTATCAAGTCTAGTATGTGTTTGCTTCTGGTAGTTACTTTTGCAAATTTCAATCTACTCTCGTTACTTGTCACACAGTACTCACAGAAGGGTAAAGTTACCGTCTTGAGCCCGGGTAAGAGACTGCGTTCTGCAAGGACTTTTAAGCCACGCTCTGACATATGGCCTAGCCTGCGATGCCACATCATCGTTGATTCTTCATGGCTCGCTGATGCAACTGATGCATCCGCCTCTTGTAACGTATCTCCCAAAAGCATGTATAGATTGCTTGTGATCTTTTCTGCTTTCATCACCACAAGATTGCCCTTCACTACTTTCAAGATTCCACCTTCAATATGGATCTTGCACCCGAGGTCATCCAATTGCCCAGTGGACAATAGATTCCTTTTCAAGCCCTTCACATGTCGTACCCCTTGTATCTTGCGAACAGTACCATCTTGCATCTTTATTCTGACAGTACCGATTCCAACAATTTCTAAGGCGTGATCATTTCCCATAAACACGGATCCTACCGAGACAGGCTCATAAGTACAAAACCAATCTCGGTGTGAAGTCATGTGCCATGTCGCACCTGAATCCACTATCCAGACATCATTGAGCTTCCTTCCACCTTTAGAACTTGTTGCTCTGCTATACAGGATTTCTCCATCATCTGAGGTACTTGCAACACAACCTTGCGAGGTTGATGCTTCTGAGGTCTTCTCTCCATTCTTCTTGTTCCAACACTCCTTCTTCAAGTGCCCTCTCATGCCACAGTTGTAGCATTTGAGATTCTTTCTTCTTCGAGATTTTGATCTACCACGATCTTGGCTCCTACTGGGGCCACGTTCTGTTGATCTGCCTCTCGTCATCGTTAAAGCTTCTGCTTGCTTCGAACTTTCTGACCTTTCCTCCTTATTCTTGCGCCTGGATTCTTCTTCAAGGATTGCACCGGCAACATCATCAAAGTGAAGAGTGTCAGCAACATTGTTGTTTGTAATGTTGATGATGAGTTGATCATACGAATCTGGTAAACTCTGAAGTAAAAGTTCTGCACGTTCATTTTCTGCTATTTTGAAATCAGATGCTGTGAGCTGAGCCAATAGCGTGTTCAGGGTGTTAATGTGATCCGTCATTAATGTGGATTCACTCATTCGAAGAGTGTAGAGTTTCCTCTTCAAGAATATTCTTGTGTGAAGTGACTTAACCTCGTACAATTTGTTAAGTACATCCCAAATCTCCCTTGCAGTCTTTTTTTCTGCAACACTTGACAAAACTGAATCCGCCATTGCTAGGTGCAAATTGGCAACAGCATTGTCATCCTTCTCTTTCCACTTTTCATCAGTCATATCTGTGGGTCTACCTTCAATTGCTTCAAAGCAATTATCCTTCCTCAGAACTGTCGCTACCTTCAATTTCCACAGGGAGAAATTACTCCCATTGAACTTCTATATCTCAAATTTTGCTGCCATGGTTGTACACGAACCGAACCGGATTACACTATTTCACCGTAAATAGCCAAGATATCGTGAAACGATTATCGTATCCCATATACAACAAATCCAAGTATATGTTAACAATTCTTGTAAAGATACAACCACACGTGTGAATAGTAACCGTAATGCGTGAATAGTACTATATACCAAAAAAGTGATCAGAGTCTGTAAAGAGTGCACCAAGTAAGTTCCCAGAAAGAGAGGTGTCGCTAAGCGTGCTTAAAAACCTTGTCTTTCCTTAGCGTAACTTTACTAGACATACACTTTTACACTACCACACTATTTCCGGTAACAATTCTTTTACGATGTGGCGGATCGGACAATGCTCGCAACCACAGAGCATACTAAGAACCAACACCTTCCTAAAGTGACGCTTGGAATAGTATCACCAACCTTGGAGCTCGATACCACTTGTTAGGCACCCAGTATCGGAATGGTGCCACACAACTAAAATAAGAGACGAGAAAATAAGGAAATGAACACACAAAATTTACGTGGAAAACCCTCAACAAATAAGGGAAAAACCACGGGGCAAGACCAGAAGAATTTCACTATGTGGGAAAATATTACAAGAATACCTCTCACAAAATACCTCACAAATACTCTCACAATACTCTTGTTGAGTATAAGAAATAATAAAAGAGGAAGAAGAGAAATGTTTGGGATGATTTAAAACATCACACCTTGGCCTCCTTTTATACACTATAAAGGGGCCAACCAAACAAAATCCCACCGATGTGGGACTTGAGGTTCAACAATATGCATGATTTCAAAAGAAAACAGATTAGTTTATACGTGAAATATTCGTGAAGGGCACTTGTTTTGACACATGCATCGACCTCACCATCCCCCATGGACAAAAGAAGAGTAAGTGATTGGATTTCATGTTTAGTCCATACCATTTGTACGTGATGCTAGATTGAGTAAGTGATTGGATTTCAAGACCAGCTGAAGATCGAATGCTCTTATATTTAAGCTCTTGCATGCAAGAATCAAGGTACCTTCTTATTTTCAAGTGATTTATTTGTTTGTTATTGAAAAGGTTATACACCACTGAAATTTCATGCACAAATGTATTAAATATATGATATATAGTTATATGCTGCTGGACCAGATTCACTTCCACTGGACTACAGTACAGAAATATATGTATGCATATATACTACTAGAATACTAATAAGAGGATCATTTTTTGCCACAGAATATAATTTATTTCCATCACAAAAAGGGAACAATATATATATAGATGTATATATATTTTGGGAGAAGTGTTTTGTACATTAGTTGATGGTGGACGACATTAAGCTTTGTCCACTTTCCTTACACAGAAACACATCGCTCAATTTCATCCTCCCATTGGGTGGACTCTATTGGTTCGTTTTAACAATGTCACATAGGCAACATCAGGGAATCCAAATCCCACTGAAGGATGTGGAGATTATACTGCTGTCAAGCAAGAGAAAGGTTTAGAGGCATACACAGTGGCAACAGAAAAGTAAACATTGATGAGTACCAAAATTTAAGTCCGAATAAAATGAAAGCTTCGGCAACTGGTAATTATGATTTTAGTTTCTTCTTAATATGGTGTTGATATTCGTTTCTGGAATTGCTAGCTATTTTCACTTCAAAGTTAAAAAGTCTAAAGTTTTGTAGTGTAAAATGGTACCACACTTGGAATGTATTTTTATAATCATTTGATTTATCTCATTCAAATGAAATTGTAAGTATTATGGTTTGCAACATTGTAATTGTGCTCTTCCAAATTATCTCTTGTCTTGGGAGAGACATTCCTGGTATTTTGATATTTGACTATCTATTGTTACCATGCACAAGTTGTATAAGCCTACCCTGCTGCACAACAAATACTTATATTCATAAGGTGGAAAGTGCTTAACAAACTTGGAAGAAAATAAAGTTGCTGAGAATAGTTTTGTGCTGCCCATGTTAATCGAGGTGGTGATGTTATTTGGGTGCTTTTCATGTTTCTGTCATCTTATTTTTTAGGAAGAAGGGGGGAGTACATTTTCTCTGTTATCATAATGTTAATTATTTGATTTAATTGGGAAGTCAAAAAGCACATATAATTTTCAAACACACTTGCTCACATAGTCACATCTCTACTCCGAATCCAACAGTGTTGGACATACAATTTGATAAATCTTAGCACGCATCGTATAATTTGGTTTATATAAATTTCATGTTCTGCATCCTGTAAGTTTTTGTGGGTCTATTAGTTTTAGCATGGTCTTTTCTTGTGAGTCTAATAGTTTTAATAGAGTCGTTATGAAAAAAGATCTTTATATTTGGATATACCGAGAAATAAGGAGGAAACTCGATAAGAGTAAATAAAATCATATACTATAAATGCTTATATAAAAAAGACATCAATGTATAAACGATAAAATAATGATATCATTATCATTAAACAAAAATTAGAGATTACAAAAACTATAATATTACATACCCAAAAAATTGAAAACACTCCACATCTACGAATTATAATTGCTTTCTATGTGTCTTCGTATTTTGAAATTGTTTTATGATTTTTTTATTTATTTTCAACACTATTAAAAATCTCTTTCTCTATGTATGTGACCGGAATTGGATTCTCTTCATTTACGCATTCACGTAGCCGGTAATTCCAACAGTTGGATGAAAATTGAATGGTCCATATTTCAAGTTGTATTTTAAAGCAAATTTGACAAAGTCAAAATACGAGTCGTACGATCATTATATCTTCTGAATACGTGAATACGTGATTTTTCCCAAATGTAGGGAATCAAACAATTAACAAATCATCTCCAATAAGGTTACACGTTTAATTCTTCACAAAATTGATTGCAAGAAAACTCCTTTTAATCGTTTAGGCAAATGACCAAACACGTGTTGCACATATACGAAACATGGTGTAAAAGAAACTTACTCAAGCAACAAATGAGTTGTAAATAGAACCCAAAGAATAAAAGATTAAAAATGAAATGAAGAACATATGAAAGAAAAGATACCTAGAAATGGAGTAAAAAGGGTTAGATCTCTTGTGAAATATTTGGGTTGATGAATTTTGACTTTTGAGAATGAAATAGAGTAGAGACCAGAGAGTATTTTGAGAAGTAAAAATAGAGAGCCTGGGATAAAAAGGAGTTAAAAAGATTTCTATTTTCTCTTAAAAATAGTGTAGACGTGTGTTAACACTTAAAAGAGGATAACTCAAATTCTATTTTTCGAAAAGAAAGAGACAAAAAAAAGTAAAAATAAAAAAAATAAAAAGAAAGGGAAAAGGGTAAAAATTAAAAAATTTGTGGATTATTTAATAGGAAAAAGATAAAAGAAAAATATTAAAACCTTTTTTTTTGTTTAATTGTGTAAAAACCAGAAAAATATATGTTTATGAAATAACATTAAAATCCTAATTAAAAACGAGAAAATTTATGTTTGAAAAAAAATTGGCTCCCATCTTCTTTCCTTCTCGACTAGCGAAAAGACGGGCACTACTATACCTGTCTATCTATATTTTTTATTTCTTTTTTGCTCTCAGAAATTTGATTATGAACAAAATTTATGGTAGTGTTTAAAGTTAGTTTGTTTAAAAATTACAAAACCGTGGTAGTGATTTTTTGTTAAAATTTTCAGTTTTTTAGAATTACAATAGTGTTTAGTTTGTTTAAAATTTCTGTTTTGTTTAAAAATCACAAAACTATAACAGTGTTTTTTTATTTATTTAAATTTCAGTTTAGTTAAAGGCAAAATATAAAGAAAATAATCCGACACCAAATTTTAAATTTAATAGAGATAATTATCTTTATACATAGGTATTGACTATTGATAACAAGGAGAAAATGTGAAAGCAAATGAGTTGATTGAAGGCAAAAAAAAATAACAAGGAGAATTTTTGTTTCCTCAATATAAAACTCATGTAGTGTTATATTTTTGTTTTCTGTTTTTCCCTTAACCAAACAAATTTAAAAAGAGTTTTATTTATTTTTTTGCCAAAATTACTCCAAATGACCTTTATCTTAATTTAAATTTTCAAGTTATTCCTTTATTTATTTTTTTGTTACAGTTTAGTCCCACATGTTTTGAAATGTTAATTTTGAGACAAACTATTGGTTAATTTACAACGAAAAATACATGTTTGCCACAAACACAATTTGTTGTATTAATTATGCCACAAATTAGAGCCCAAAAAGATATTACAAAAAGGTTAAAACATACTAATTTGGCCAACGTTGTCAATACCTTAAAACATGTGGGACTAAATTGAAACTGAAATTAACTTTAAAGGACTAACTTGACACAAAAAAATGATAAAAGACTGAAATAAAACTTTAAATTAAGATAAAAGACCTCTCGTGTTATTTTGCCAATTTTTTTTGGCTTAAATCCACTTTTGGTCCTTTAACTTATTTTTTAGATTTAATTTAATCCTCTAACTTTATTTTTGGTCAAATAAATCTTTCACGTTTTTAAAGTAGGCCAAATAGTCCATCAAGCCTAAAAACTCATTTGACCGTGACGGACATATTTTGTAATTTCTCCAGGTTAAACGCCACCCTTTCAAAATGTGGCCATTAACTATGAAAAAAAGTCAAAAGCTCTCAGGCACGTACGTAAGCAACTTCTGAGTCTACGGTCTATTGCATTCTAGATTCCAGCTTCTTTTTTTTTTTTTTTTTTTGGGTGGTCATAGATTCCAGCTTCTAACAACGTAAGCAATGACCCATCATGATTTGGATTTGCGTCGCCCATTCAATTGTTGGTGTTCTTTTATATTACTATCTAATTCATTTTTTTGATAAATTAATTCATTTTTTAAATATAAACGTGGTATAATCTAGTCTGATTTAAATTAACTTAGATGAGTTGATTTCCAACTATTTGCTGAAATTTTGTGAAAAAAACAAACAGAAATTAATTCTATTGCAAATAAAAATTTGAGATTAAAACAAAAAAAAATACATTATGAAGGACCATATTCCAGATGGTCCGCAACAAGAATTGCCTTTGTTATTGTTTTATGGCAATCCCGATTATAACTATTTTTTTATCAAAATGAAAACCAAAACAAAAGAAAAAGACTAAAGTCTAATTCTGATGCATCCTAAGGCATATTAGTAACAAGATAATTAGAAATCTGCGTTCTAATTAATTTTATATTTATCAAAAAAAAAAGATAATTAGAAATTTGAGGAGGCCAAGCACTTCAAATCGTCATGCACTGATCCAAGGAATCTAATGATGCGCTAAATTTAGCTAATCAATTTGCATCTTTATTACCTTCTTGCAAGGTATGCCGAAAAACAACTGACTAGGGTAGAATAACGTAACCGCGAATGCGAGTTATCAAATGAGCATAAGGGTGATGAATTGTTAAACTAACAACAATCAGATCCAAAGCAAATTGAGAATCTAATTCTAAAATGATTTCTTGAAACCATAATACTAAGAAAGTTGCGCGTAAACCATTCGAGATTGCAAACCAAAATAAAAGATAACTATGTGGCCATTATAAAAGATAACCAAACAAAAATCTAGGCTCTTGAACAAGACAAAGTAAACTAAATTACTAGGCATCAATGAAGCAAAGAAAGACACATGCAATGACCCATTTATTTCACTATGTTTTTTTTTTGTCAGCTAGTAAAAATGGTAAACAACAAACACACACACGTCTAAACAGCAACACCCGGGTTCGAACCTCGGTTCCGGCGTCCCCATATCGCTGAAATTGCCAAAGCAACCAATAGTGGGGGACATTTATTTCACTATGTTTAGTTCGAAAAGAAAGAGACAAAAAAAGTAAAAATAAAAAAATAAAAAGAAAAGGAAAAGGGTAAAAATTAAATAATTTGTGGATTATTTAATAGGAAAAAGATAAAAGAAAAATATTAAAACCTTTTTTTTGTTTAATTGTGTAAAAACCAGAAAAATATGTTTATGAAATAACATTAAAATCCTAACTAAAAACGAGAAAATTTTTATTTGAAAAAAAATTAGCTCCCATCTTCTTTCCTTCTCGACTAGCGAAAAGACGGGCACTACTATACCTGTCTATCCATATTTTTTTATTTCTTTTTGCTCTGAGAAATTTGATTATGAACAAAATTTATGGTAATGTTTAAAGTTAGTTTGTTTAAAAATTCGATCTTGTTTAAAAATTACAAAACTGTAGTAGTGTTTTTTTGTTAAAATTTTCAGTTTTTTAGAATTACAATGGTGTTTAGTTTGTTTAAAATTTCTGTTTTGTTTAAAAATCACAAAACTATAATAGTGTTTTTTTATTTATTTAAATTTCAGTTTAGTTAAAGGCAAAATATAAAGAAAATAATCCGATACCAAATTTTAAATTTAATAGAGATAATTATCTTTATACATAGGTATTGACTATTGATAACAAGGAGAAAATGTGAAAGCAAATGAGTTGATCGAAGGCAAAAAAGATAACAAGGGGAATTTTTGTTTCCTCAATATAAAACTCATGTAGTATTATTTTTTTGTTTTCTGTTTTTCCCTTAACCAAACAAATTTAAAGAGAGTTTTTTTTTTTTTTTTTGCCAAAATTACTCCAAATGTCTTTTGTCTTAATTTGAATTTTCAAGTTCCTTTATTTATTTTTTTTTGTTACAGTTTAGTCTCATATGTTTTGAAATGTTAATTTTGAGACAAATTATTGGTTAATTTACAACAAAAATACATGTTTGCCACAAACACAATCTATTGTATCAATTGTGTCACAAATTAGAGCCCAAAAAGATATTACAAAAAGGTTAAAACATACTAATTTGGCCAACGTTGTCAATATTTTAAAACATGTGGGACTAAATTGAAACTGAAATCAACCTTAAAGGACTAATTTGACACAAAAAAAGATAAAAGACTGAAATAAAACTTTAAATTAAGATAAAAGACATCTCGTGTAATTTTGCTAATTTTTTTGGCTTAAATCCACTTTTGATCCCTTAACTTATTTTTTAGGTTTAATTTAATCCTCTAACTTTATTTTCTGCCAAATAATTTCTTCACGTTTTTAAGGTGTGCCAAATAATCCGTCACGCCTAAAAACTCATTTGACCATGACGGACAACTTTTGTAATTTGTCATGTTAGACGCTACCTTTTCAAAATGTGGCCATTAACTATGAAAAAAAGTCAAAAGCTCTCAAGCACGTACGTAAGCAACTTTTGAATCTACAGTCTATTGCATTCGAGATTCCAACTTCTAGATTCCTGAAGAAGTGAAGTGGTGTTAGATTCTAACTTCTAACAACGTAAGCAATGGCCCATTCGTCAGGGGGTGCTTGGTCGACGTGAAGTGGTGTTTCACATTGAGGTTGACAAGGTTCTTGCGGAATTGTTGGTCGATGAATTATGTGACGTTATCGGTCACAACGACGTCAGGAATCCCGAATCTGGTTAGAATTTGGGTGTTGAAGAACTTGATCAGGTTCCTTGCTGTTATCTTTGCAAGGGGTTGGGCTTCTACCCACTTCGTGAAGTAATTGAACAACTACCGTTAAGAACTTGATCTGCCCCAGAGCCAAAGGAAAAGGGCCCAGCATGTCAATTCTCCACCAGGCAAAAGGCCATGGTGATGACAGGGTAGTCAGCTCGGCTGGAGGAGTGACATGGACATCGGCATGTCTCTAGCACTTGTCACATTATTTCACATACTCCATTGTGTCGACCCCCATTGTTGGCCAGTAGTATCCGGCTCTCAATGCTTTCTTTGCTAGGGCTCTTCCCCCTAAGTGTTGCCACAAATGCCTTCATGGACCTCGACTAACATGTATTGGGCCTCCGATGTGTCGAAACATTTCAGTAGGGGCATGGAGAATCCCCTTCGGTAGAGCTTCCCTTCGATGACGGAGAACGAACATTTTCTCCTACGGAGTTTGGATGATTCTTTGGGGTCCGCCGGTGACTCCCCCAAATAAAGGAACTTCAAGATCGGTGTCATCCAAGAGTCTCCAAAGTTGATGGGGTCTGAAATCGACAAGCTATGCATGTACATCGTCGTAGCGACCTTCGACGCTTCGAGTAGCTTTTCGGAAGGGTGTTCAGTGGACACTGGGAGAAGTCAGCGTCTCCTGGATAACCGATCGGTGCGAGGTTGGCATCTTCGTGCTTGTGAGTTTGGAAAGGATATTTGCTCGTACGTTCTGCTCTCTCGGCACGTGTATGAGTTCGGCACGTATAAATCGGCCCATTAGTGTCTTGAGTTGGGTGAGGTAATTCTGTAGCAACAAATTCTTAGCTTGGTAATTGCCATTAACTTGTGAGACGACGAGTTGCGAATCGAAGTGAACGATAACTCGCGTTGTGCCAAGTTCGTAGGCAAAAGTAAGTCCAGCTATGCATGCCTCGTATTCGGCATGGTTGTTTGAGGTTGGAAACGCGAATGCCAGGGAGTATTCAACAACCAAACCATCCCAATTTTCAAGAATTAAATCGGCCCCGTTCCCCTTTGGATTAGAGGATCCATCAACAAAAACTGGCCATTTTCCTGCTGGTGATGATGACTTCGAAGTAAGCACTGCCACGAAGTCTGCGAGCGATTGTGCTTTAACCAACTTTCTTGGTTCGCAACTTATGTCGAACTCAGAAAGCTTGATTGACCACTTGATCATACGACCTAAAAGATCGGGCCGATACAATATTTGTTTGATCAGCTGGTTGGTTCTGACTACGATGCGGTGAGATAGGAAGTATTGGCGAAGCCTTCGTGCCGAAACAACGCGAGCTAGAGCCACCTTCTCGACTCGCTGATACCGCAGTTCAGGTCCTTTGAAGGCTTTGCTGATGAAATATACCGGTTTGTCGATGTCCTCCCTTATCAGAATGGCGCTCAAGGCCTCTTCGGTTACAGACAAATAAAGATACAATGTATCCCCTTCCTGGGGTCTGCTCAAGACTAGTGGAGTGGAAAAGACCTCTTTCAATCGGGCAAAGGCCTTTTGGCATTCTGGGATCCACTGGAAAGTGACCTATTTGGGAGAGGGCAACTCTTTTTTAAGCAGCTTGAAGAAAAGGAGTGCCCGTTGTGCCGATGTTGATATGAACCTGGTCAGCGTTGCTATCATCCCAGTCAGTCGTTGCATTTCTTTCTTCGAGGTTGGTTCTTTCATCTCGGTGATTGCTCTGCACTTGTGCGGATTAGCCTCAATTCCTCTTTCGGTCAGGTAAAATCCGAGGAACTTTCCTACCCTCACATAGAATGTACACTTGTTTTAGTTCAAGCGCATGTTGTGTTTGCGCAGCTCAGAGAAGATTTCGGTAAGATCAGTGATGTGGTTTGCATCCTGGACAGTTTTGACGATCATGTCATCCATGTAGACTTCGAGCAATTTCCCAATCTACTTCTGAAAGACCTTGTTCATCATTCTTTGGTACGTGGCGCCTGCATTTTTTAGGTCGAAGGGCATGACTTTGTAACAATAGTTCGCGTCGTCGGTCATGAAAGTTGTCTTCCCTTGGTCGGGTTTACACATCGGTGTGTGGTTGTAGCCCGAGTAGGCATCCATAAAGGATAGGAACCGAAAACAGATGACTTGTCGACAAGCTTGTCGATGTTGGGTAGTGGGTATGTGTCTTTCGAGCATGCCTTATTGAGGTCGGTATAGTCCACGCACATCCTCCACTTCCCGTTCAACTTTTTGACGAGTACCACATTCGATAATCAGATTGTGTACTTTGCTTCCTTAACAAAGTTAGCTTTGATTAGGTCTGATACAACTTTTTCAGCGGCTTGGGCTTTCTCAGGGGACTATTAGTGTCGCCTTTGTGAGACCCATCGCGCCGATGGGTTCAGCACCATCTTGTGGCATGCCATGTCGGGGGATATTCCGGGCATTTCATCAGCAGTCTAGGCGAAGAAGTCGACATTGTCCTAGAGAAACTTAATCAAGTTTGCTTTCATCTCTTTGGGGAGATCGTCCCCTACTTTCGTTGTTCGCAAATGTGAAAATTTTAAATTTAATAGAGATAATTATCTTTATACATAGGTATTGATTATTCATAACAAGGAGAAAATGTGAAAGCAAATGAGTTGATTGAAAGCAAAAAAGATAACAAGGAGAATTTTTTTTTTCAATATAAAATTCATGTAGTATTATTTTTTGGGTTTCTGTTTTTCCCTTAACCAAACAAATTTAAAAAGAGTTTTATTTTTTTATGTCAAAATTATTCCGGATGTCCTTTATTTTGATTTAAAGTTTAAAGTTAATCTTTTATATTTTTTGTTTTAATTTAGTCTCACATGTTTTAAAACGTTAATTTTGAGACAAACTATTGGTTAATCTACAATGAAAAATGTATGTTTGCCACAAACACAATCTGCTGTATCAATTATGCCACAAATTAGAGCCAAAAAAGATATTGCAAAAAGGTTAAAACAGACCAATTTAACTAATATTGACAATATTTTATAACATATAGAACTAAATTGAAACCGAAATTAATTTTAAAGATCTAACTTTATTTAAAAAAAAACGGAAGTGAAAGTTTAAGTGTCTGTTTGGATCGCCGTTCTCATCCCGTCAACGTCCGTTTCCAACGGCGAACTGATTTTCCTCTTCGTTTGGACGCCCTCAACTTCCGTCGATGAAACGGAATTTGCCATCAAACGTTGGTTGGGATGGAAGGAATAATCCCCTTGCTTTTCCTTTTCCCGTTTTCCGTTGGGAGATTTGACTCCCGATTTTGCCCTTCATCACCTATTTTATTTTGTTGTCACCTCATTTCTTTTATATTTAAATAAATGTTGTACATTAATTAGATATTGAAAATTTAGAATATCTGAAATTTTCTCTATATTTATTTTTTTGTTATTGATTAAATTTTTTGCTCTATATATTTTTCTTGTTATTTTATTTTTAAATTTGGGGCATATATATTAGCTTGTTGTTTTATACTTTTACTAAGATTGTATTGGGAATTTCCTCACCTGTTAGTGGAATTTATTTTTTTAACAAAGCAATAAAAAAATATTATTAATACTACATTATAAAACTCATACCTTCTTTGGTAATTACACATTTAAAAGTACGTTTGATTAACATCATCCAAACAATTTTCATTTTGTCAAATGTATGTTTGCGAAAAAAGTATCCAAATAGAAATCACGTTACGGTAAACTCAATTTTAACCAAACGTCCGTTTACAAAATGACGTTGAATCAAACGTCCGTTCGTAAACTTTAATCCAAACGGGCCCTAAATTACGATAATAAACTTTTTTTTTTTCCCTATCTCCTCTGTTCCCTCCTTTTTTCTCCCTCCGTGTATAAATTTGGCGGAGCGAGCGACACCAGATTCTACAGACACCAAGCCTAAGATGGCGAAAGTGAGGAACAAGCAAGTGGTTCTGAGGGACTATGTGTCTGGTTTTGCTAAAGAATCCGACATGAACATCGTTGAGAACACCACAGCTCTCAAGCTTCCAGAAGGTTCCGACGAGGTGCTGCTAAAAAATCTTTACTTGTCGTGCGACCCCAAAATGAGAATCCTCATGAGCCAGACACATAGTCCCTTCCAACGAGGCCTCGAGGGATTTAGTACCTACACCCCTGCCTCTGTAAGGTTCCTCCCCCCCCCCCTCCTTTTTATTTTTATTATCATGCTACACTTTAATCAACAATGTTTAGAGTATTGAAACTACATTTTAATCATAAATTTATATAGCTACTAACAGTTGAGTAATCGCAGCCATTAACAGGATTTGGTGTGTCTAAAGTTGTAGAATCTGGACATCCAGATTATAAGAAAGGCGATTTAGTTTGGGGGATCACTAAATGGGAAGAGTACAGCTTGGTCTCTTCCACTCTAATACTTATCAAGATTGAGCACACTGATGTTCCGCTTTCATATTATACCGGAATTCTAGGTATGTTTAGTTAATTCAAATTATTTTGATTCTTATAGAATGATGTCATTGATGTCAATATGATCTGCAAGCCTCAACTTATGAAGTTTTTATGTGATAAATTGTCCTTTAAGATAATTAATGAGTTAACCAACATATTGCATAGGAGGTGGTTATCTAGCTCAGTTGTTTGTTCCTATATTCCTTTTTCAAATTTCTTATTTTCTAAGCGTACATTCTGTTTCTTCAGAATGAATCTTTGCAAGCTTGCAACCAAGCATGTGATCTTAGAGTAGCATCAATTTGTTGTGCCTTTTTTGACCATGTTATTTTCTTCTCTAAACACAGGTGTACCAGGAATGGCTGCTTATGCTGGTTTCTTTGAATTAGGCACTCCCAAGAAAGGAGAGAATGTTTTTGTTTCAGCTGCGTCTGGTGCAGTTGGTCAACTTGTTGGCCAATTCGCTAAATTGACTGGTTGTTATGTCGTTGGAAGTGCTGGAAGTAAAGAGAAGGTACATGTCTAATTATTGCTGTTATGTGTGCCTGCATAAATGATGAAGCAACATCAACCATTTGTTATTTATTCTGCTGTTTATAGTACCATTTTTTTTCAAGCTTGGCTTTTATCTATAACCAGCAATAGTACTTGCACAATTGCACTTCTCATGAATTTTGGAATAGGAATGCTTTGTTGTAACTTTTAGAGAAGTATGCTTAACTACTTAAATAAATGCATGCCTTTTGCAACCAGGTGGATCTATTGAAGAATAAATTAGGATTTGATGAAGCTTTTAACTACAAAGAAGAGCCAGACCTCAATGCAGCATTGAAAAGGTTAGTTTTAAAAAAGTTGTGATAGAGAGATTATAAGTTTTAAGTTATTGCAACTAGTAACATAATAAACACTAGTGACTGGTGGATATCAAATTTATATAAATCAGGTACTTTCCAGAAGGCATTGACATATACTTTGAGAATGTTGGTGGCAAGACACTTGCTGCTGTACTCCTGAATATGAGACTCCATGGCCGCATACCCGTCGGTGGAATGGTTTCCCAGTATAATAATATTGATCAACCTGAAGGTATAACGAATTTGGTACATCTCATATATAAGCGGGTTCGCATGCAAGGTTTCCATGTTGCTGATCAATATCCCTTATATCCCAAGTTGTTGGAGTTTGTTCTGCCACTTATCAAAGAAGGGAAGGTTGTGTATGTGGAAGACATTGTTGAGGGCCTTGAGAATGGCCCCACAGCCTTGGTTGATCTCTTTAATGGTCGCAATGTTGGTAAACAAGTGCTTCTTGTTGCTCGTGAATAAAAAGCATTTGCTTTTGCTATACATGGCTTTCTTTTTGTTGTTGCTCGTGAATAAAAAGCATTTGCTTATGCTATTAGCAATAATCTTCCTCAGGAGTCAAATGTGTGGTGTTTATAGTAGTCCTTAAAATGTAATTCCCTCTTGGGATTTTATTATAAAACTTTTTGCATATGCAATTGTATTACTTCTAAGTTTCATGTCACGAAGATGAGAATGAAATAAAAGCAACTTTTATATTTAGTGCATGCTTGGTTGATGATTTTTGTGAAATAAATAATTTTTTTAATAGTTCTTTTAAGAAGTTGAAAGAGAAGTCCTCAGAATAAGTTGTTTGTTAGGTACATTTTGTTCTGGTGTGTCCAAAAGGCTCATACCCTACCATCAGACATGTTCTCCTTTTTTTTGAGAAGAATATTCTCTCATAGTTGTTTTATCATCTCACAAAGACATAGTGGTCTAGTTTCCAAAGGCCACCCACATCACAAGGCTAGTGTTTGGAGTACGACCCCTGTTCCGGGTACTATTGCCATGTCCTCTAGGTAGCTTAGGGAGGCGTGTTTGTCCTTCACAGTACAAATATTACAGGGCAAAACGACACTTAGCAATCGGTCTATCCACCACACTACGCCTATATATATATAGAGAGAGAGAGAGAAAGAGAGAGAGAGAGAAAGAGATCAAACATCTCTCTGGTATGCCTTGTTCATCACACAATCACCTTGCTAATTCTCTTACTTGGGCATTGGAGTGCATTTACATGTACCCACTCCCGCATACTATTGTGTTGCACCAATAGAAGGTAACAACAACCACCAAAGCTCAGCGACCTCACGCCTCTAAGGATTCTGGAAAGAGTATTGACAACATATGAGAAACATTAAACTTATTCCCATCTCACTTTTCTTTTTTGGGCCTAAATATGGCTTAAATTTTGTTTAGATCAGCTCCAAGTTCCACCATCGTCCCCATTAGCTCACACTTGTGAGAAGCATGCACAAGCTGAGAGGTCACCATTAAATTAAGGAGGTCCTCCGCCAAGTTTCCATGTTTGGTAAAGAGTGAACCTTGGATTTTTGCATTTAAGATGTCTGCATCTTAGCCACCATGAGAAGAGCTCACTTACCAAGTTCCCAAGCTTGGATGATAGTGGACATCAGATTTATGCATCTGGGCCACCATTAAAGGAGCTCCCCTGCCAAGTTTCCAAGCTTGAACAAGCGAACCTCGAATTTTTGCATCTCGGATGTTTGCATCTTCGCCACCGTTGAAGGAGGCCCCCCTAAGTTTCCAAGCTTGTTAGAGAGTGAATCTTGAATTTTTGCATTGCAGATGTCTGCATGCCGACCACCCTTAAAGGAGGTCCTTTACCAAGTTCACAAACTTGGATGACAGTGAACGTTAGAATTATGCATCTCGATCACCAGTAAAGGAGGTCTCCCAACAAGTTTCCAAGCTTGAATGAGAGTATACCTCAAAATTTTACATCTCAGCTTTCTTGCATCTCATATCGGATCTCACCTCAGCACCTCATCTCAGCCTCAGATTTTTGCATCTCACCTCAACACCTCATCTTGGATCTTGTTCCGGATACACAAAAAAGTCACACATTGCTTGAGAATCAAGGTCAATGGGAGTTTATAAACACTCACATGCCTTAACCCACCGAGGCGTCTTTTAAGGTCAAAACCATGAGGGCCCATATCACATGTGACCCAGAGTGGGCAATACTTCGGAAAACGATGTTGTGGACTTGAGGTCGGAACATTGGGGCTAAAAGGAGGGCCTAAGCCACGCACGAGGGCTGACGGCCCTTTAGCCCTTTGGCCTTGACTGGGGGGCTACTGTTCCGGATACACCAAAAAGTCCCACATTGCTTGGGAATTAAGACCAATGGTGTGTTTATAAACACCCACATTGCTGCGGACTTGAAGTCGGAACAGATCTCATCTCACAATCAGATCTCTACACCTTGTATTGGCCTCAGACCTCTTGGCTATCACTAAAGGATGCTCCCATTGATTTTCCAATCTCAGATGAGAGCATATTTCGAATCTTGACACTTCTAGAAAGGATACCTCCCAAAACTCTTAAGATTGAAAGCGAGCAGATTCGAGATTGCACCTCCTGAAAAGATCCCTTCTAAAACCCTTAAGTTTGAGTGCAAGCGGATTTGGGATCGCACCTCCAGAAAGGATTCCTACCAAAACACTTAAGTTTGAGAGCAAGCAGATTTAGGATCACACCTCCTGAAGGGATCTCTCCCCAAACCCTTTAAGTTTAAGAGGGAGAGGATTTGAGATTACACCTCCTAAAAGGATTCAAATCTTGGTATCTCGACCTCATTTGAACCTGATTCCCCTCCAAGTGAAGAACTTGGACAAGAGTAAATCTAACTATCTCAGTCTCAACAAACCTCCTCTATCAAGGGTTCCCCACCAATTTCATTGTTTGTAAGTAAGAAATTCATTTAGCAGAAGTTCCCTATTGAACTCTTAGCGTGTGTTTGGTTTAAGCGATTTATGTACGAGAGAGCCAAGCGAGAGAGAGACAAGTGAGAAATAAGGAATCTCTGCTGTTTGGATTACCAAAGAAATTGTAAAGAGAGACTGAAATGTGGTGGGTCCACCAGCTTTTTCAATCTTCGCTCTACAGCGAAGAAATGGCAAGAACGTGGCTTTCTTTTTTAACTTTCCATCATTAGCCCTCCATTTGTTGTTATATGCTACGTCCTCTCATTTTTTTTCCGCTGCTACGTCCTCTCATTCTTTTTTTTTATTACTTGATATTGATATGTGATTACTTATCCTTGAACGCATACATGATAATGATACTTCCTCCTTGATATTTATTTTATGTCCTCCGTTCAAAAGGTGTGTATTATTTGGTTTATTAAATTAAACAAATTTAATTAAAATTAGACTAATATATTAATTAAGTTAAAATCAATAATTTATTTATACTAAACTAAGAAATTAAATTATTTAAGAATTAAGATAAATTAAATAAAATATTACATAAACTAAATTAATTATTTAAAATAAAACAAAATAATCAAATTAATAAAATAAACTAAAATATACAATAAATATTTTAGTTGGTTTTTAAAGTTAAGGGCATTTTTGTCTTTTCAAAAATAATCAACACTTCTCTCTTTCCTATTTCTCTTATTCCAAACAATACCCAAAATCTACTCTATTTCTCACTTATTTCTCTCTTCCTACTTTCTCTCTCACATATTTTTCTCTTCACAATTTCTCTTCGAAACTAAACACACCATTAATCTCAAATAAGTGTGAACCTTATCTATCAAAAGCTGCCATAAAGCTTCTAAGCTCTAACGAGGGTGAGTTTTAGAGTGACAACCACGAAAGCTTCAAAATGTTCCCCACTAAAGACATAGGTGAACTTAAATTAACCAATGCTTTCCAGCAAGTTCCTAAGGTTGGACATGAGTCCGATCACAACAAAGGACCTCACCGAGTTGTTAAGTCCAGAAAAGAGCAGGCCAACAACAAATTTTATTTCAACGCCTTTGTAAACATTGATGCCGAGCTGGGGGCAACTATTCTAGCATGGCCAAAAGGCCCTTGCCCCACCACCAGATGTGCTCTCATTTGTTGACGACAATTTTCCCTTGTAATTACTGTATTAATTCACAATGAGACCACAGTCTAGCATCTAAGGCTACCTAAATCCCAAGTGATATGTGTAGCGACCGAAAAATCGAGATTAATGAAGCTACCACTAATAATTTATTTTTTCGGGGAAAAATATTAGAAAAACAATTTTTTAAATAAAAAGGTCTTTGAGACCATATTTGGGTTCGGGAGTCAATTATGTGTAGGAAATGTGTTAGCACCCTACCACATCCTTTCGAAAAATGTTAACTCTAATTAATTGTGCAAAATCTTCTAACTTCTGAAAAAATATATATTTCCCTTTTTATTAAAAAAATAAGAATTAATAAAAAAAAACTTAATAAAAGTTATTTATTTTTTCACTTGACAGGAGTGCGCTCCCGCTCCTACGTATCTCCGGGTGCAATGGAGAAATCAAAGGCTGCGTATTTCTTAGATAAAAAATGATTGTGTGTTGGTTGATTTTAATTATTTGTTTATTAAAAGAATATGATTTCGCAACGTCCAAACAAGAAGTAGATCTGGAGTGGCCTTCACTAACAATGTTTTTTTGATATTTGAAAATTTAAGGATATTTGCAATGACGAAACGGAAAATAGATTTCGACTAATCATTGTTTAGCAATTTTTTTTTTAACCTCGAAAAATCAAGAGTGTTCGTGATGATCAAACGAAAAGCAGATTTCGAGTGGTCATTATTAATAAAATATTTTTATGTTTTGGAAATTCAATAGATGCTCGTGATGGCCAAACGAAATGCAGATTTCGAGTGGTCATAGCTAATAATTTCTTTTTTATAAATAACTTAAATAATTATTGCGACTTAAATAATTATTACATAGTGATTAAACCAAAAGTGGATTTGGCGTAATCATTACTAATGTTTTAAGTTAGATTTTTATTAAGACTTGACCTTCGGGTTTTTTAACAAATACAATCTAAATAAAATGAAGAACAATTAGAACATAAATAACCATGAAAAGGAATGGGCCTTAAACCCCGAAATCTAATCCGCACCCAGTTTTGAGAAAGGGAAAAAAAAATAGTAATAAAAGGAAAAAGAGAAAGGCAAGGAGTCTCTAATGACCTAGAAGATTCTAGAGAGAGAGAGAGAGAGTGTTTGGTGTTGTGTGTGTGTGGAGATGGAGAGGGAGCTATGGTGAAGGCAGAGGTCGACCAATGACGGCATGGAGGCCGCGCACCACGCGGCGAAGGGCGTCGCGAACAGCGCCGGAGGTAATTCCGGCGGCGCCTGAAAAGCAACCGCGTTGGATGACGATTAAGGGTGGGTGGTGCTCGCACACATACAGTGGGTCTGGGGAGTCATGTGTCTCTTCTCTCTATTCTATTTTCTTCTTCTATCTCTACTGATTTTTTGTTTTGCCTGGGAATGAAGTGGGTTGCTATGTTTGCAGGGAGATGGATTAGGGATTAGCTATGAAGATTTTCTGGTTTATGGAAACTTTCTGTTTGTGTTTGGTTGCAAAATTAATTCTGAGCAAACATTGGCTTTCATTTTTTATTCATTTACTTTCATTGTGTATTAGTTGTGGTGTTCAAAATTTATGTGTATAAAATTTAATCAGTGAGAGTGAAAACACATAGCATGTTATCCAAAAGGGAAATCATATGACTCAATACATGTCTATCAAACAACCAAACTATTGCAATAGAAATGTGTTCAAAGTTTTACTTTACCACTTGCTGCACACTTGGAATAAATGATTCACTGCATCCTCTATGAACTCTTAACCATGCGAATTGTTCTTCTCTGCAAACTATCCCTTTCTTCTCTCAAAACGCGTCTATTTGGATATTCAAAAATTGGAACATCCAATTATGAGATAAGTCAGAAAATTGTCCCCTCTCCCCCTCTTCTCTACTACTATTTATAGGGGAAAAAAAGAGGGTTCAGTTTATCCACTTGAGGTTGCAACGTTTATGCTAAATAAATGTGTGCTGAAATGAAATGATGTTGAGGAAATGGGGACGTGTGTAGAGTTTGAGATAGCTGTAATGAAAAAATTGCAGTTAGCCGTCATGGTTTTTGAAAAAATTGCACCTGGTTTGTAAAAAATTGCAGATAGCCGTAGCAGCTTTAAAATATTGCAGAAAACAACGACTTCAGTGGCTGAGCGGTGCTCCTTGCTTTTCTCTTCTTTTTTTTTTTTAAAAAAAAATTGTTATTATTTCTTTTGTTTTGCTTGGGCTTTTCTTTTATTTGGGTTTGTCCAAAAAAAAAAAGGGTTCCAATAACCCAGTAGAAACGGATCTTTTTTTTTTTATAAAAAACAATACAAAAACTAAATGGGCTCCAAAGGCCTAAATTTTGAAAGGAAATTCTGTATTAACAAAACAAGGCCATTATTAAATGCACCTCCCACCTGGTAGGTACTCCCCTTAATTTGCAAATTTTTCAAAATACCCCCGAATAAAAATAGCAAAAAGTCTTTTTTTTTTTTAAATTCTGAATACTTTACCGGAAATTGCAATTTTCGGTAACAAATTTTACACACAATTTTACCCAAAAGAGATAATTCTCTTTTGGGGGAGAAACTGAACCCTTTGATTAAGGATCTTCACCCATACTGTCAACAATCTCTCGATGCATTCGGACTAGCTTACTTTGCATCGAGGATTAGCTTACTTAGCAAAGTAAGCTAGTCCGAATACATCGAGAGACAATCGTTGATAAACAGATGCCGGCTTATGATGGTCAAAAGAGCTTATTTACAACAGGTTCATTCCCCTTTATATCAAATGATTTTGTAGTCAAACACTCATTTTTTATTTTTTTTTCACGAAGATTTGGTGCAAAACGCTCTCATCGTACCGGAAATACGAATTTCCGGTACGTACTTTGTTTCGTTTTGAACTTTGTTCCGGAAATTGCAATTTTCGGTATACAATTTTTATACCGGAAATTGCAATTTCCGGTATACAAAAATAACGTACCGGAAATTTGCAATTTTCGGAAAAAGATTAAAAATATTGTGTACCAGAAATTGTGAATTTCCGGTACGTTATATTTTTAATCTTTTCCCAGAAATTGCAAATTTCCGGTACGTTATTTTTTTTTCAAACTTTTTTTTTCCACGTAATAATCTATTGTTTGTTTCATTTTGGTTTCATTGGAAATGGATGATTTTAGTGGCTTCAATTCTGACGAAGCTGACAAGCTGACCGACGTTTCCCAACATTTCGATTGTAGTGATGTATTCACTACTACACAGGTAATTTAATTATTGTTTGATATTGTGAATATGTCGTATTTTTTTTAGCAAAACATTAAGATTAATACTTTTTTGTAGATATTTCCTACACGAGATGACCTTTTGTATTGGGCTCGAGAGGTTGGGAAGGAAAACAATATAGTTGTTGTCATTGTAAGATCAGACACAGAAACAGGACAAAGAGGAAGAAAAACAAAAGTCATTCTGGGTTGTGAAAAGGGTGAAAAGTATAGATCAAAGTTATCAAGTTCTTCAAAGTCAACTGGATCTCATAAGTGTGAGTGTCTGTTCGCGCTTAAAGGAAAACCTCTGTCAACGGGTGAAGGCTGGATACTTAAGGTCCTCTGTGGAATTCACAACCATCGGATACCTGAAAGCATGATGGGTCATCCATTTGTTGGTCGTTTAAACCAAAATGAGAAAGAAATTGTTCATGATATGACAAAGAACAACGTAAGGTCGGGAAGCATTCTATTGACACTGAAAAGTCGCAATGTGGCCAATCTCACTACCATCAGTCAAGTATATAATGAGCGGCGTAAGTTTCGATCAACACAGAAAGGTCCAAGAACTGAAATGCAACATTTGTTGAACTTAATCCAACGTGATCGATATGTGTCCTGGTATAGAAGACATGAAGGTTCTGACGTTGTTAGAGCTATTTTTTGGACACATCCAGATGCCGTCAATTTATTGAATACATTTCACGTTGTCTTGTTCATGGACAGCACCTACAAAACCAACAGATATCGGCTGCCACTGTTTGAAATTGTTGGTGTTACCAGCACATCCCTTACATACACTGTGGCATTTACCTATTTGGATTCTGAGCAGCATGATAACCTTGAATGGGCACCCTTAAAGTTAAAAAGTTTGTTTGTGCGACAGGAATCATTTCCTCAAGTTATTCTTACTGATAGAGATCTTGCTCTGATGAATGCAATTGCGTCTGTTTTTCCAACTTCGGCCAATTTGCTGTGTCAATGGCACATAGGTAAGAATGTCTATGCGAAATGCAAGAAGTTGGTATTTCATGAAGACAAACATGAGGCAGTGAAGAATGCGTGGGATGGTGTTGTTGATGCAACTGACGAGTTTGAGTATCAGCAACGGTTGATGACTTTTGAGTGTGTCTGTTCAGAAGTTCCTATTTTTGTTGAATATGTCAAGAATACATGGTTGAACCCCTTTAAGGAAAAGTTTGTTGCGGCATGGACCAACCAAGTCATGCACTTCGGAAATACAACAACAAATATGTATGCTTAAACCAGTAGATAAAATTATGTTGATAATTTTGTTTTTAAATGGTGTCATTGGTATTTGATGTGGTTTAATTTTTGTTTGTTATTAGGGCTGAGTCTGCACATTGGACATTGAAGAGGAATCTACAAAACAGTAGGAGTGACATGTGTCATTGTTGGGAAACTATGAACAATATGATTGCACTGCAACACACTGAGATAAAAGCATCATTCGAAAGAAGCATAAACGTAGTGGAGCACAGGCACAACAACCGTTTGTTTATCAGATTGCATGGATTTGTATCAAGAACTGCACTACAACTTATTGCCGACGAGTGTGGCAGAGTGAATTATGTGGGTATCGATAAATCTACTTGTCGTTGCCTAATCAGAATGACACATGGGTTACCTTGTGCTTGTGAGTTGGCGGGTTACATAAGACTGTTTGCACCTATTCCATTGGAGGCAGTTCACTTGCACTGGAGGAGTTTACATTTTGGTGAATACCAATCGCAACAACACAAAGTTGAGACAGAAGACGGGGTGTCAGAGGAAGAGCTTGCGCTTCAGTGGGATGCATTGGTAAATCGATTTCGATCACTTAATGTTATTGGCAAGAGGACATTGTTTGCCAAAGTGCGTGAACTTGTATTTCCGGACACAACTTCAATGTGTCCACCTCCTCAAAAGGTGAAGACCAAGGGAGCACTGAAAAAGGGTAAAGGTAAGGCCCCAGCAATGGATGGATATGATGTTAGGCGCGACCCATCATATTTTGAGCATGTGGACAACATGTATTCTGAGCATGTGGGCAACATGTATTCTGACGTACCATCTGGGAATACATCAAAGGCATCTAATCTACCATCTAATGTGCCTACAAGAAAAAAGAAACGGTCTGATGTGTCATCTAATGTACATCAAACGCCTTACCTGAGCCAATTTCCTCCACAGTTTCATCCATATATTGAGCAAATAGTGGATGTCGAAGATGATGGAAACTACGGATATCGTTCCATTGCAGCATTACTTGGTAAATCTGAGGACGGATGGCCTATAGTCCGGCAAGACTTGGAAAAAGAGATCAGAATGCATTATGATTTATATGGCCGACTTTTTGGAGGTCAATATCAAGCATTGAGGGAGTCATTGATAGGTGTAACTGGTACCAGCTTTCGTGACAAGTGGATGACCTTACCAGACATGGGTTACGTAATAGCAACCAAATATAAATTGGTTCTAGTCTCTTTGAATGAGTGCAGTCGAACGTGTTGGACATTTTTCCCTCTTAGGGGCATGTGTCACCCAACCCAGCCAAACAACGCCATAATTTGTATTGGGTTTGTCAACAAAAATCACTGGGTACAGGTAATTTTTTTTTAAGCAATGTGTTTTAACTTAAATTTATCTTTTTTAATGTAAAATTAAATAATGTGTTTAATTAATCTGTATTTTTTCATGTATTTCTTAAGCCCGGATGTCCATTGCCTAATGTCGATCCGAATTGGCGTCAATATGCTTATCCGGAGGCTCACTCATGGGCAACACTGTATGCTGCTCGATTGCAAGAATGGTTTACATTATTTCCGCCGTTGCGTCATACTACACGACAATACCCAGATGACCGTGTACGATTGGACGACGATTGACTACATTGTAGTGATATGTAGTACACTTTATTATTTTTAAATGTGGGTTTGGTTTTTTTTAATGTTGAATTGGTGGCAGAGTGAATTATGTTGTTGGTTATGCAATGTAATGTAATGTGACGTTGGTTTTTTAGTGTTGAATTTGCGGTCAAATGTATCATTTTTTCTATAAACCTCGTGAAGTTGGTTCATTGTTGGGAGCATAGGCTACGCGAATAAAAAGAACGAGCCGATGTACGATTAAACAACATCAAAAAGAAGCGTAAATATAACAACAAAAGATGTCCAAATATAACAAAAAAACATAATAAACATAAAAACCCTATCTTCTCCTCATTGCCGACGCTTCGCCGGATGTGGTCGCCTCAGCCCCACCTCCTCAAGGCTATCTGTAGTGCCTGGAAAATATACCCTAGCGAGAGAGGGTCCATCATCTCATAGTCGGTCTCGGAGGTCGTCTAGAGAATCTTTGGTGATCGAGGCCGACCTCTCACCATATCATCACAATGCGGCTGCAAATTATAACAAGACATCAGAGAGACATAAGAGAAAATAAACAAACACAAAAAATACATAATGTATATCTAAACACTTACACAATCAGGAGCAGCCACAGCCTTAGGAGCATCCAGATTGATCAGGAGTGGATGCGACATCCTGCGATACCACTCCATGTACCTGTAGTGCACTCTGCTGGATACTAGGCCAGGTATAAATCGGGGACAGTCGACATAATAGAGTGCATAGGAAACTGTATCCATGCATCCATCATCTCCGCAGCTGTGGGACGCGGTGGTGGTGGCCGGGGAATGTCCTGGATGTAGCCGAACTGCCTGACTACCCTCTCAGGCAGGTACGACACAATAAATGAGGCACACCGGATGTACCCCAAAAACAGGCACGCCGGATGACAACCCGCCCTAATGCCCTCCCACGGTCTCCAAACAACGTCATCGACTGCCAACGCATCAAGCGCTCTCTTGAAGGGCTCCATCTGGCCGTCACCCTTAACCGGCGACCACCTCATGGCTCGTGTCGTGCCCGGGGTGATGTCGTTATCCTTCCTCTTACAGAGACGAGGGAAATACTCATATATCCATGTCTGTGACAACAATAACGAATCAACACGCCATACAATGTACTTTAAATAAATAATTATTTACAAAAATAGGATGCGTACCTGAAGAAGTGTCATGTATCTGCCAATCTGCTTAGTGTCATGCAGGCTAGCGTATCCCAGATATCCGTACAAGAAGGTTAGTGCAGCACTAGCCCATGACACACTACCAACCGCCCCCAAGTCACGTATCAGGTCCAGGTACTTGATGTCAATATATACATGACTCTTGTCTGCCAAAATGGTACAGGCCAACAGCAACATTATCATGGCCCTGGCTACACAGTCCCACTGTCCATCGTAAACGCGTTGGTCATATGTCTTCATCAAGAAGTCAATACTCATATGAGCGCCCCTCATATTTGTCGTCTCCTTGTTTGCCTCTTCATATGTACACCCCAGCAATGTCTGTAAATAAGATATGGAAATGTCTGGATCCATCACTGGGGGTACATAAAAAGAGCCGCTCACTTTAAGGCCTAGGAGGACAGACACATCATCAAGCGTGACTGTCATCTCTCCAAAGGGCAGATGGAAGCTGCTCGTCTCCCGATGCCATCTCTCTGCAAAGGCTGACAGTAAGGCCCTGTCAACCATCCTGAAGCTGCAGTATAGCAAGGAGGTTAGGCCGGCCTCCGAGAGATGCTCATTTACATGAGGAGGCGGTGGTACTCTTCCACTCAACCATTTTTGCAACTTCAGGCCGTGAGAGGCCACCTTAAGCGCATCACGCTCCTGCACACAAATAAACATCATTGATCATATAAAAAAAATAAACATTTGATCAAATAACAACCAGATATATACCTGCCCCTGCCATATCTGATAGGCAACGTGATGCTGATAATCTGTAAGCAACCACCCATCGTAAGGTCCTCCAGGAAAGGGAGCCTGGTCTCCAGCTATACCATGGTCTCCTCCAGCTAAATCCTCTGGAGTCTCGTATACAAAATGGGGATCCTGGTGGCTAACTACATCCTCATGCGGCAGCCTGCTAGCAACACGCCTCTGACGCTCAGAGACAATCACAGGCTACCGTTGTCTACGTGGGGGCGCACTACCAGGAGTGGAAGCTACTCCTCTCCCTCTCGACTTAGGCATATCTGAAAGACAAATAAATCAATTATATTAAAATGTAATATAATAAATTCTGTACCGGAAATTGCAATTTTTGGAACTCAAATTATCACCGAAAATTGCAATTTTCGGAACAGAATTGTAAATCACCGAAAATTGCAATTTCCGGTATACAATTTATATACCGGAAATTGCAAATTCCAGAACTATGTTTAAAAAACAAAAAAAATGCGTACCGAAAATTTTCAATTTCCGGTAAGAACAGAGCGTTTTCAGTTTCAAGGATTTAGAATTTCCAGAAGCGTGAGTGTGAGTGAATCGGGGTGAAGGTTGAGTTTTTGTTATGTTATTCAAGGGGGCATTATGGAAATTTCGCAAATTATATACAGGAAATTGCAATTTTCGGTATACAATTTGTATACCGAAAATTGCAATTTCCGGTAAAATGTTCAGAATTAAAAAAAAAAGGAATTTTTGCTGATTTTATTCGAGGGGTATTTTGGGAAATTTGCAAAATGGGGGGTGTACCTACCAGGTGGGGGGTGCATTTAATAATGGCCACAAAACAAACTGATTGGGTTTTCTAGCCCAAATTCAAATCCTATGAAAAATTAAGGGAAAAATATGCTTTTGGTATCTGTAATTTGACCAAAAATCAGTTTTGGTTCCTGTAAAAATAATTTTTTCAAATTTGTCCTTGTAATTTTATTTATCTCACTTTTGGTCCTCGACGTCACTGTTCTGTTTTAAAAAGTTGACGTGGCAAATGGTAGACACACGTGGACACTCACTCAGCCAGACTGATCCACGTAATAATTTTTTTAATTAAAAAAATAAAAAATCTGGATCACCAAAAATTAAAAAAAAAATATCATCTTCTTCGTCGCTCCAGAAACTGCTCAACAAACCCAGAAATTCAAGCAACAACAACAATTGATTGAGAAACTAAAACTTCATCAACAATAAAACTTCAACAACAATAAAACTTCGTCTGCCTCTGTTCTTCTTCTCTGAGCTTCGCCTCTACTCTTCTTCTTCGCTGAGCTTCGCTGCCTCTGCTCTTCTTCTTCACTGCGACCTCGTGCGGCAGCTTCTTCATCGCTGCATTTGGGTTTTTTTTTTGTTGCCGCAGCACTAACAAGATGTGGGAGATTTCTTTAACTCGAATTCAAATCAAAACCCTAAATCTCCAAATTTTATTTTCTGCAAATTTTCTCGGGAAGGTGCTCGGCGACAACATCCAGGGCATCCAAAGCCAACGATTCGGAGATTGACGAGAAGAGGATCAGTGGTTTGATCTATGAGGAACCCTTTACGGTTTAGGGTTTAATCTGTGTGCTGGTGAAGAGAAAAAAAATTAAATGGAGGAAGAAGGGAGGTTAAGGTCGTCGCGTTCATCATTGGTTGAAGGGGAAAGCGTAATCTTGAACTCTCTCTCAGATTCGTCACCATTATCATCGTTGTCATCTTCGTTTGGATTTTCACGAGAATCAACAAACCCTAAGGCGGGATTGGGCAGAACTGGGTGTGGATCTGTGTTTGATTTTTTTGTTTTGGTTTTTCTGGGTTAACAGGGATGTTGTGGTGGTTGGTTTTTCTGTTTTTTTGGCAGATTCTGTGTTTGATTGTTAGAAGAAGATGATGGTGGTTGGTTGGTTTTTTTGGGCGGATTCTGGGTGCAGGGTGTTAGAAAATGATGATGTGAGAAGAAGAAGAAGAAGAAGATTATGGGCTGATTCTGGGGTGTTAGAAGAAGATGGTGTGAGAAGAAGAAGATGATAGTGTCACTTGCCATGTGTGTCCATGTGGTGCCACGTCGGCCTACCATTTGCCAAGTCACGTTTTTTAAACGGACCACTAACGGGAGGAACCAAAACTGACGAAAAATGAAATTACAGGGACAAGTTTGAGAAAAAAAAATATAGGGACCAAAACTGATTTTTGGTCAAATTACAGGGACCAAAAGCATTAAACTCAAGATGGCCCAATAGTAAAATGAAAAAAATGCAAAAAGAGGACAAAATTTGGATGTAAGAAATATTATTTAACCATGGTTAAATAATTATGAAATACCAATTTTCTTACGGTGAAAAATTTGCGAAATATTGTATGTTTATTTTGGATTTTAGCTAACCTGATTAACCCAAATAATTCCAACAAAATAGGCAAAATTATGAGTAAATTCTTTAAAACTATGTATTATAGAATTAAAATTACTTTGGCATAATTATAGTTTTGGTCTCCCTATTTTGACCAATTTATTATTTTGGTTCCCCCATTTCTAAATTCGGACATTTGGTCCCCTAATTTTAAAAAATTCAGACATTTTGTCTATTTGGAAATTTGGCTCTCAATTTTGATGACATGGAGCTTATGTGGACTTCATTAATCTAACGTGAAGCTCATTAATCCAAGTGAAAACTGACTGGGAGACATATGTGGATGACATGTCATTTAATGGGTGCCATCTCACTAGCCATGTCACATACTCATTCCATTTTAAAAAATAACCAATAAAAATAAATTCTGAAAATGATAAAAATCAAATTCTGGAAAAAATACAAAAATCCCCAATTTGTTATGAACCCTAATCGCGATTTCTGCTTCTTCTTCTCCTTTTCTTCTGCTTCTTCTACATCGTGGTTCCATTAAAAAAGTGGGTATCATGGCTGATCTCCTCCACCGCTCACCCCCATTCTTCTTCCCTCCTCAAAACACCACATTCTTTGCCATCAAAGACTCCGCCCTCAAAAACTCCACCCCCCTCTTTAGCTCCTCAAAAGCCTCCTCCTTTACCACACCACCACCTCCAAATCCTCCATGCAATACCTTCTAAAGAAACCTCAAGACACTTGCTTCCAAACCCTGTTCAGCCAAAAAAAGTCTCATTCACAAAAATTGACCCTTCACAAAAACAAATAGAGTTCAACCATGTGTTGATATCAAACCCATATATCTACCTTGGAGATGAAATCGCCACTCACGGTGTTCTTGCCATTTTTTCTTCTTTGTGTCTTAAAGATCTTCAAGGTGGTGCAGATTTCATTCATTCAGCACCCCGCAGTCGTTTACGAACACTAATTCATCATATGATGGTTCCAATTTCAAGAATGTTGTTCATTTACTTGGTTCAGGATGAAAAGAGATGAGAAGAACAGCGGTGAAGAAGAGGGGTGAAGACGCGATTTGGGGATTTAGGGATTTCTTTCCTTCCTGCCTTTCTAATTTTGCAGAAATTGTAGTTTTTCTTTTTAGTTTTTAATTGTTATGTTTTTTAATTAAAACGAATTTGTAACATGCCAGCTGACTTGGCACTCATTTAATGACTTGGCAACCACATGTATGTCTTAGTCAATTGCTACTTAGATTAATGAACACCACATCAGATCCATGTCATGTCACGTCATCAAAATTGAGAGCCAAGTTTTCTGTTGGGCAAAATGTCTGAATTTTTTTAAATTAGGGGACCAAATGTCCGAATTTAGAATTGGGGGACCAAAATCGTAAATTGGTCAAAATAGGGGACCAAAACTATAATTTAGCCAATTATTTTTTATTAAAATTTTAATTGATGAAATTATTAATAGTATTAAATAACGTGATCTTCAATAAAAAAAAAGTTACTTCGACAAAAAAAAAATGAAAAAAAAAAACTCCATGATTTCATAATTAATATCTTCGAGCTACTGGCTAGAAAACCTTAAAATGTAAGCCACAAAAATTAAATAATAAAAGCTAAATCGTTTAAAATGTGGCCACCACGGAAAAAATAAAAAACCGACAAAATACGGCGGTTTGTTTTGTTAAACGGAAGCAAACATTTTGGCATTTTGCCTGTTACTACGTTACAACATTGATTCCACATTTTGCATGTTATTTATATAAATCATTTGCGTTTAACTTCAAATTTTACTCTCTTATTTATTTTATTTTTGACTATAATGTGTTTTATACTCTTTTTGCCTAATGATAAAACAAAAGGGGGAGTAAAAGTAAATATTTGATGAACGCGTGCCTCAGTATCACGTATCATGCATAGCATCATTCATCATGCTCTGATACACATAGTGTAGTTTAAAGCTCTGATACTTAGTATATTTAACTCAGCATTTGATAATTGAAAATTGATACATTGATCTCAGCATCCGCTCTTAAATACTTATATATGAAAATGCTCTGATACATGTATGTATTGTCTTTTAAATACAAACATTCTGATACTTAGAAATATTTGATAATATTTTTGGTTGTTGAACTCAGGGGGAGGCCCTTGTAGTTATTTTTGAAAAAAAATTGTTCATCAACCCTTTAGTGTCATCATCAAAAAGGGGAAGATTGTTGGAACCTAAACAATTAAAAAGTTTAGACTCTCAATAATTTTAATTATAACAAAGTATCTATAAGAGAACCATTTAACTTCTGATAAGTCTTGAAGTGTGTAGATATTAAAATCTCTTATATTTTATAACTCACTCAAGCAAGAAGAAGAAAGCCACAAGAAGATAAATATTTTCACAAGTGTCTGCATCCGGTTCACTCCAAGTGTCTGGTACTTGAACTACTAGCGAGCATCGGGTATGGCATTACTTATGACACGTGGAATACATATTTGCAGCGAGCGTCCTATGAATTCTGAGCAAACATCCGGTTTATTAATAAAACACGTGCTAGTCACGTTTATTCTTTGTGCTCTAGCTCTTTTGGAACAAAATTCGAATTCGATTTTGTACGCTCAATTTTATGTATGATGAATCAAAGGTGACACCTTTGGGATAAGATAAAATTCGTACATTGCAAATGATTGAAAAGCAGATAGTACAAAACGGTAAAGTATACTATTCTGAAATTCATTAAAAAGGAAGATAATAACGTACTTCAAATTTCATCACTCAATGATTTGGAGATGTGTATTTCTGCAACTGTAATATCCTCAAAGACTTCTATAAATACTCCAAACTCTTCATTGAAGAAGGTTGACAACACTGCTAGAAACGATATACTGCTAAAGTTATTATTCAAGTTAGCAATCAAGTTTTTGTGCCAAGTATTCTAAGAACCAGAACTGAACTCCAGCGTCTTACTCTTTCTTTTAGAAAGCTATTTGTTTTGAGTTTAAGTTTTTCATCCTCTCTTGTTGGGAGTTATTTGATTGTATTCAAAACTTCTCTTTGAAATTTGTATTACCTCGTAACAGGCTTGTTTCCTCAAAGGCTCGAACGTACAGAGTCGTTTTGAGAAGTTAAGAGTATTGTCAAGTTTGTGACAGTAGAATACTCTTAAGGAATTTGTAACCAGTGTGATTATAGTGAAAATCCTTCAAGAACGAAAGGATTAGACATAGCTACCAGTTTGGTGGTGAACTAGTATAAATCTCTGTTCTCATTTTTTACTGCTTTATCTTTACTTCTGTCTTGTGAAAAAAAACAAGTTTTCGTTAACTTCACTTTAGCGTCCGGTCCTTTCCCAGCTTCCGGCAACAAACGTTTTTCAAACAAACTTGTTTTAAAGTGTTTTTAACTTAAAGTTTGCCAAAAGATTTCAACAAAATTCAGCCACCTTCTTGTGTTCATGTTCAATCAGGAGAAAGATTGTAAGGAGTGACAATAACTGGCCAACAAGAATACGATTTAGTCGACGTCTGGATATACAGTGTAAACCCATCAAAGCATAACCTAAGTCGGACATTGCATGGATCCATGGCAAAATTAGGATGTACCCAATCAAAATGCTTCCATGCCTCACCATCAGACGGGTGGCACAACTCACCTGAAGATCTTCTATTATCATAGTGCCACGTCATTTTATCAGCAGTTTGCATTGATGCAAATATTCTTTGCAGCCTTGATACGATAGGCAAATAAAACATTGCCTTCCTTGGAACTAGTTTACTCCTACTTTTCCCTGTTTTGCGAAGACGATATCTTGGCTCTTGACAAAATTTACATTCAGTCAGCGCACCGTCATTTGTGCCAAATTCATTGTCGTAGTATAACATGCAACCTTTCATGCAATAATAGATCCTCTGAACACCTAATCCCAGCTTCGACACCAACCTTTTAGCATCATAATAATTTTGTGGCAAACCAGCTTTAATAGGTGTTGCATCCAACATCATTTTGGTCACAAATCCATACAAAGCTTGGCAACATTAAAGTTTCCTGAGACCCAAAAGTCTCACACTCATTGATAATGTAGAGTGTTCAGACCTTTCATACAATGACTTATTTGTCTCTATCAATAGATTATAAAATCTTTGTGCTGCCTCATTCGGAAGTTCCTCCGTGTCATCATATTGCAGCTCTACGAATGGCACATTCACTCCGAGAGCATCGAAAATCATCCCCTGCAACACGTCAAACTGTTCATAATTTTGAAATCCCATATCTGTTGGGCCACTGTCTTCAACATGTTGTAAGGTAACAGTGGGAAGAACTTCACCATGATTAGTCCAAATCAAATAATTAGGCTGGAACCCATACATATACAAGTCATGTGTGACTTCATCTGCAGTTTTAACACTTTTACACTTGCAATTCTCGCATGGACATCTAACCCCTCTTCAATAAGGAAACTATCATGGCGCATTGCAGCCTTAACAAACTTATCAACCCATTTTACAAAAGGTTGTTTCAAACCCCTTCTTCCAGAACAAGTCTTATCATACATTCAACTACGGTCTATTTTCTGCATTTTACAAACACGCAGATCGAAATGTATATATAAACATATGTGTGTGTGTGTAACAACAACAACATTTAATTCTAAACATATAACATAATAAAACCTAGTTTATCAAAAAAAAATTAATAAGACCTAAAACTATCATAAATTCATTAAAAAACAAATATTTAAACAATTAAAAACATAAATAGCGTTCTCCTAAGGTGTATTTCTCATTTTATAAAAAAACAACTATATAATTTGATAAAAACATATTTTAAATATATATATTCATATATTACTAAAAACATATATTAATTACAACGTAACCCACGTTTTTCCTAACAGATATTTTTAAAACATAATATAATCCTAGCATAACAATAACATTTAATTCTAAATATATAATATAATAAAACCTAATACTATCATATATTCATTAAAAAATAAATATTTAAACAATTAAAAACATAAATAGCGTTCTTCTAAGGTATATTTCTCCCTTTATAAAAAAACAACTATATAATTTGACAAGCATACATTTTATATGTATATCTATCTATCTATATATATATATAGACACACACACACACACATATATTACTAAAACATATATTAATTACATCATAACACACATTTTTCCTAACAGGTGTTTTTCAAAACATAATATAATCCTAGCATAAAAATAACATTTAATTCTAAACATATAAAACAATAAAACCTAAAACTATCATATATTCATTCAAAAAACAAATATTTAAACAATTTTATGTATGTAACATTCTCATAAGGTATATTTCTCTATTTATAAAAAAAAACAACTATTTAATTCGATATTCAGATTATTCTAAATATATATATATACACACACTACTGTGTGTAATTAATATATAATATAATTCTGAATATATTAATAACTATTATGTCAAAAAAATTAATAAATTACTAAATAATTATATAATAAGTATTCAGTCAAAAAAAATTATAACCTGTGAATAAGTGAGTGTGGTTCTGGTGGTAGTGATTTTGTCAAGGTGACTTCAGATCTACTAAAAAACAAATAAGAATGAATGTATGTAATTTTTCCATGACATAGAGAAATATATATAGTTATAGTGAGAAACTTACCGTGAGAGGAGAGATCGAATCGGACGAAAAATAAATGCAGAGGAAGCTTACTGTTTTTTTTTTTTGACAAAAAAATGTTGTATAACGTATAATACCTACCACAATGGAAGCTTACTGTAATAACGGAAGAATGCTGTATAATACCAAGTGAAGCCTACTGTAACAACGTAATAGAGAGGAATGACAAGTTAAGAAGGAAAGAACGAAGCAGGCAAGAAGAGGAGCTTGCGCGCGGTTTTATAGACGCTGCTCATTACCATGGGCCGTGGGCCCTCACTAAACCAGAGGAGAAATCTATGTTGCAGGTCCCGTGGGCCTTAGGCCCTCGCTATTGGGCGAAGAAATCTATGTCATAGTACCGTGGGCCACAGGCCCTTGCTAAAGGGGGCGGTTAAAACGAAGCAATTACCGTGGGCCAAAAGCCCTCGCTAAGGGTCAGCATAATTTTTCCTACGTCTCAGGCCCTCGGTACCAAAAATAATACCTACCACCATGAAGCCCTTGCTAAAAATCCGCAGGTAAGTAATGAAATTCTTGTAGTGTCAATGGCTGCCTCAACAACGGCAGCCTCCACGTGCGGTGGCTCCTCATGGGCAGCCTCATCTACGTGTACAGGCTCCTTGGGCACATCTCGCAGATGTTGACGTTGTTTCGTCTGTACTTTGGTGACGACGCAGTGGGCCTTATCCGAGTCGGGCCACTAGATGAAGGAACACTGGCTGCTTTAGAACCACCCCCGATGCGTGCCATATCTGTGGAAAATGCAACAACCAAATCAGCCTCCATGTCAAAAGTATGAAAATCTGTTTTAAGAGCCATTCCGGAAACATGTTGGCGGAGACATGTTCAACAACCAGATTCTTGTTTCCGGAATCATCCGTCAACATGTTTCCGAAACGCCCTTATTTTTTAAAAACTATTTTCAAGTCCGGAAACTTGTTGATGGAAGATTCTGAAAACAAGAATCCGGTTATTGAAAATTTGAAACTAATATTTCAAACGTCTGGATTCTTGTTGACGGGAGTATCCGTTAACAAGTTTCCAGAAACATCAAATTCGCAGAATGCGACCTCACCTGAGACTGCGAGCGAGACGGAGATGTGCGACAAAGAAGGAGATGCGACAGAGAGAGAGGGAAATGCGAGGAGGTAGCTACATGGGGGAGGTGAAGTGAAGAGAGGGATGTTTCAGAGCGAGAGAGAGGTGAAGTGAAGAGGGGGGAAGGGGAAGGAGGGGTAAGGGAAAAATGAGGGGTATTTTGGTCTTTTTAGAGGGAGGGGAGGTGAAAAAATAAAATTGGGGAGGCCCGTTGAACATTGATACCGAGCTGGGGGCAACTATTCTAGCATGGCCAAAAGGCCCATGCCCCACCACTAGATGTGCTCTCATTAGTTGACAACAATCTTCCCTTGTAAATTTGTAATTACTGTATTATCTCACGATGACACCACGGTCTAGCATCTAAGGCTACCTACATAGTGATATGTAAGAAATATTACCTCCGTTCTAATTTATAAGAGACGAATCACTTTTTTGGTTTATTGAATAACTCATGTATCATTATAGACCAGATACATGAGTTATTCAATGGAAAAAAAAGTGATTTGTCTCTTATAAATAGGAACGGAGGTAGTATTAATTAACCATGGCTAAATAATTATGAAATGCCAATTTTTTTACAGTGAAAATTTTGCGAAATATTGCATGTTTATTTTGGATTTTAGCTTACCTGATTAACCTAAATAATTCCAACAAAATGGGCAAAATTATGAGTAAATTCTTTAAAAGTACTTATTAAAGAATTAAAATTATTTTTTATTAAAATTATAATTGATGAAATTATTAATAGTAATAAATAACGTGATCTTCAACAAAAAAAGTTTCTTCGTCAAAAAAAAAATCCATGATTTCATAATTAATATCTTCGAGTTACTGGCTAGAAAACCTTAAAATGTAAGCCTCAAAAACTAAAGGGTAAATAGTATTTTTAGTCCATGTAATTTCAGAAAAATTCAGTTTTAGTCCCTCTAATTTTTTTTAAATGGTCTCTGTAATTTCAAATTCCGTTTTTTTGTCCCTGGCATTATCTCTCTGTCAAAAAAAGGTGGCGTGGCAAACGACAGGCCACCTGGACTGTGACATGGTTTTTTTAATTGATTTGGCAGCTGACTCAACATTTTATATTTTAAATATATTAAAATTAAAATCGAAATTAAAAGATGAACACACAGAATCAAGCCAGAACCCAGAACCATCATCGTCTTCCACCTAAAAACTCAGAAACCCAGAACCCACTATCATCGTCTTCCACCAAGCCCCCTTCTCCCCCATCGGCCACCCACCCCATCCATGTCCCTCTACCCACCCCTTCCATCTGTTCTCACACACAAAAACATAGAGTCACAACACCAATTTATCAGAACCCCATTGAAGGACACAGAGAGTTAAAACCTCTCAAAACAATCAACCAAGTAAAATCACACCCAAAAATCAAACAAATGATGGAATCACCACCACCAGGAATCACATCCAACACGATCCCACCCCATCCCTGTCCCTCTACCCACCCCTGCACTTTCAACATTAAGAACACCACCACCCCCGTCGAACACCAAAATAGGGTTCCTGGCGGGGCAAATGAGAAAGTAAAAAAGATTGAAATAATAAGAAAAATGAACACCAGAGAAACCCCAATTTCAGAACAATATAGAACCTGGAAAAGGGAAGAATATAGGTTTTCGCTTTGACCCCGCAAATTACATAAAAGAAAAGAGGAAAAAAAACCTAAATCTATAGTGTTTTATATTTTTTTGAGCTCTCTCTCTCTCTCTCTCCCTGTTTCTGCGACTACTTCTTCTTCTTTGGATCTCCAGACTTCTTGCCCTCGATCTCCAGATCCGCTCCGAAGTGGCGGTTAGGGTTTGTGAAATCGTCCTTGTTTTCGCGAAACTGATTAGGGGTTTTGTATAGCATGATGAAAGCATCACGATTGTGGCTTAGGTGCTCCGATTCGCGGCCTGTGGTGGTGGCCGATAGCGAAGAAGAAGAAGAAGAAGAAGAAGAAGAAGAAGAAGAAGAAGAAGAAGAAGAAGAGCAGCAAAGAAGAACAACGAAGAGCAGCGAAGGACACACAGAGGTAGCGAAGAACAAGCTGAAGCAGCGAAGCTCTGCAGTGAAGAAGAAGAAGAGCAGAGGCAACGAAGAAGAGGAAAAAGGGAGAAACGGACAGAAACGAGAGTGGGAGCCATCTTGGATGCAATACCCAGATGCAATACACATATAGGGTTTCTGGAAAATGAATGTGTTTTTATTTTCATTAAAACATAAAACTAAAAAACAAATTTAGATTTTTTTGTTTAAAATAAAAAATGGTGAGTCAGGGCTGATTTGGGTGCCATGTATGCGTCCAGGTGGTCTGCCGTTTGCCACGTCACCTTTTTTTGACAGAGAGATGGCGGCAGGGACCAAACATAACAGAATTTGAAATTACATAGACCATTTTAAAAAAAAAAATATAGGGACTAAAACTGAATTTTCCTAAAATTACAAAGACCAAAAGCACTATTTTCCCAAAATTAAATAATAAAAGCTAAATCGTTTAAAATGTGGCCACACCGATAAATTACAGCGGTTTGTTTTGTTAAACGGAAAGCAAACATTCTGGCATTTTGCACGTTACAACATTGATTCCGCCATCCTAATAACGTATCCCACACCGATTAACCATTTGATTTTCCCCTTTTATCCTTTCTGTCCTCTAATTAATCCTAAAAATATGATTCCACCATGCATTCGTCTATTCAATTAATTAAATTAATAAACAAAAAGTTGGATTGGAATGGACGTGGCATCGTTCGTTTTCAACGGAAGAAAGAAAGGCACCACATAACACAATCAACTCTGAACTCTGCAGTGACACAATTCTTGATATAGCGGAAGCTGTGAGGAACAAGCAAGTGATTCTGAGGGAACTAAGTTTCTGGTTTTCCCAGAGAATCTGACATGAACATTGTTGAGAGCACCATAACTCTCAAGCTTCCAGAAGGTTCCAACGAAGTACTGCTCAAAAATCTCTACTTGTCTTGTGATCCGTACATGCGAATCCTAATGACCAAGGATAGTTCTCCGGGACTTGGTGCCCACTGTTAGGTCCCAGAGTATCGGATTAGAGTCACACAACAAAAATAAGAGAAGAGAAAATAAGGAAATAGACACACAAAATTTACGTGAAAAACCCTCAACAAGTAAGGTAAAAACCACGGGGCAAGACCAGAAGAATTTCACCATGTAAAAAAATATTACAAGAATACCCCTCACAAATATACCTCACAAAGACTCTCACAATACTCTTCTTGAGTATATAAGAAATAATAAAAGAGAAGAGAAGAAGATTTTGGGATACTATTGAAGTGCACCGTTGGCCTCCTTTTATATACATCAAGGGAGCCAACCAATTGTTTGCCCACCGATGTGGGACTTGGTTCTAACAATTCTCCCACTTGAAGATTTAATTGAGTCAATCATATTTTTGCACCACTCTTTCTATCTTGTCATTCCATGTTGCTTACATTTCTAATAGGCCATAGGAGGATCGACACCAAATAAACTTGTCAGCATTGATTGGCTTCGTCATCACATCTGCTAGGTTATCTTTGGTGTGAATCTTCTGCATATCCTTGCTTCCTTTCTCTACCACTTCACGAACAAAGTGATACTGGGTATCTATATGCTTTGTCCTGGAATGAAAGGTTGGATTCCTTGCAATGTGTAAGACACTCTGACTTTCACAATTCACAGTAATCTTCGATTGCTTGTGCCCGAGTTCCTCCATTTAACTTTTAATCCAGATAGCTTCCTTGCAAGCCTGGGTAGCTTATGTACTCAGCTTCTGTAGTAGACAAAGCTACAATAGTCTGTAACTTTGATAACCAGCTCACTGCTCCTCCTGCAATTGTGAACACATAGCCAGTAGTAGATTTCATTTTATCAAGATCACCTGCAAAATCTGAATCAACATTACCCCTTACAATGAATTCTGATCTTCCTTAACATAATGCAACATCTGAGGTTCCTTTGATGTATCTAAGGATCCTTTTGATAGTATCCAATGCTCTCTACTGGATCTGCCATAAACCGACTAACTGCTCCCACTGCTTGTGCAATGTCCGGTCTTGTACATATCATGGTGTACATAAGGGTTCCCACTGTTGATACATACAGTACTCGAGACATTTCCATTCTCTTCGCTTCATTGCTAGGACTCATACCTGAGGATAATTTAAAGTTGACAGGAAGCGGGGTAGAAATGGGCTTACAATCTTGCATGTTGAAGCGCCGCAAGACCTTCCTTAGATAATTCTTTTGAGAAAGCCAAACCTTCCTATCTTTTCTGTCCCAGTGAATTTGCATCCCTAAAATCTTGCTTGCGGGTCCCAAGTCCTTCATATCAAATTCCCTAGCCAACTGTGCCTTCAATTCTTGGATTCGATCTTTGTTGGGGCCTACCACCAACATGTCATCCACATACAATAGCAAAATGATGAAATCATTATCATCAAACCTGTTGTAGCATGTACAATGGTCTGAATTCAGTCTATTATAATCAAGGCTAATTATGAAGGAATCAAATCTCTTGTACCAACATCTGGACGCATGCTTTAGAATGTACAGAGATTTGGTCAATGTTCAAATCAGGTTTTCTTTTCCTTGTTCTTTAAAGCTTTCTGGTTGGAGCATATAAATTTGTTCTTCAAGTTCTCCATGAAGAAAAGCAGTCTTTACATCCAACTGTTCAAGATGTAAATCAAATGCAGCACACATTGCCAACACTGCTCTGATAGTAGGGTGACAACTGGAGATAATATCTCGTTAAAGTCTATCCCTTCTTTCTGAGCATAACCTTTGACTACCAGTCTGGCACGATACCGTTCCACTTGATCATTGTCGTCTCGTTTAATTTTGAACACCCATTTTGTTCAATAAGTTCCCAAGTCTTATTTCTATGTAAGGCTTCCATTTCTTCCTGCATTGATGTCATCCATTGAGAAGCATCAGAACCATCCAACGCTTCTTGAAAAGTTGATGGTTCATCTTCTTCGGTCAAAAGATAGTATGCATCATGGCTTGCCATAACATAGTCTGAGTGCCACGATTGTCTCATTATCTGACGTGTTGATCGTCGAACTTCTTCATCATTGATCTCATCTGGTTCTTGTTCTATGTGCTCTAGTTCTGCTTCAGAAGAATCATCTTCTTGAGTCTTTCTTTCCAATTGCACTATAGCAGTTTTTTTAGAAGTGCTGTCATTATTCTGCTCACTTTGCAGTTCATTTTTTGCAAAGACTACATCTCTGCTATCAACAAGCTTGCGGGTAGTGGGGTCCCACAAGCGATACCCCTTGACATTGTCAACATAACCCAAGAATATACATTTTCTGAATTTTGGATCCAACTTTGTTCTTTCTTGGGAGTCGTACATTACGTACACAGGACATCCGAACACATGTAAAGAAGAATAATCTGATGGCTTTCCTTTCCACATCTCCATTGGCGATTTCAAACCAATCGTTATTGATGTCTATCGATTTATCACATAACAGGCAGTTTTGACTGCTTCTGCCCAAAAAGATTTGGCCAATCCCGCTGTTCTCAGCATATCTCTTATTCTTTCTAGGAGAGTCCTGTTCATCCGCTCTGCTACACCATTCTGTTGAGGTGTATGTGCAACAATGAATTGTCTCGTAATACCTTCTTGCTTGCAGAATAATAGAAAGTTACCATCTACATATTCTCCTTCATTGTCTGTCCTCAAGCACTTGATTTTCTTCCCAGGTTCAAGCTCTACTTGTGCTTTCAACTCCTTGAATACTGGAAACACATTTGACTTCTTCTTAATCGGGTACACCCACGATCTGCTGGAGTAATCATCAATGAATGATACAAAATACTTTGCTCCTCCCACATATGTTTTCAGTGACTTCCACACATCAGAATGTATCAAGTCTAGTATGTGTTTGCTTCTGGTAGTTACTTTGGAAAATTCCAATCTATGCCGCTTACTTGTCACACAGTGCTCACAGAAGGGTAAAGTTACTGTCTTGAGCTCAGGTAGGAGATTGCGTTCCGTAAGGACTTTCAAGTTACGTTCTGACATATGGCCTAGCCTGTGATGCCACATCATCGTTGATTCTTCATGGCTTGCTGATGCAACTGATGCATCCGCCTCTTGCAACTTATCTTCCAAAAACATGTATAGATTGCTTGTGATCTTTTCTGCTTTCATCTCCACAAGATTGCCCTTCACTACTTTCAAGATTCCACCTTCAGTATGGATCTTGCACCCGAGGTCATCCAATTGCCCAGTGGACAATAGATTCCTTTTCAAGCCCCTCACATGTCGTACCCCTTGTATCTTGCGAACAGTACCATCATGCATCTTTATTCTGACAGAACCGATTCCAACAAGGCATGGTCATTTCCCATAAACACGGATCCTATCGAGACAGGCTCATAAGTACAAAACCAATCTCGGTGTGAAGTCGTGTGCTATGTCGCACCTGAATCCACTATCCAAACATCATTCAGTTTCTTTCCACCTTTAGAACTTGCTGCTCTGCTATACAGGATTTCTCCATCATCTGAGGTACTTGCAACACAACCTTGAGAGATTGATACTTCTGAGGTCTTCTCTCCATTCTTCTTGTTCCATCACTCCTTCTTCAAGTGCCCTCTCATGCTATAGTTGTAGCATTTGAGATTCTTTCTCCTTCAAGATTTTGATTTACTACGATCTTGACTCCCACTGGGGCCACGTTTCGTTGATCTGCCTCTCGTCAACATTAAAGCTTTTGCTTACTTCGAACTTTCTAACTTTTCCTCCTTATTCTTGCGCCTGGATTCTTCATCAAGAATTGCACCGGCAACATAATCAAAGTGAAGAGTGTCAGCAACATTGTTGTTTGTAATGTTGATGGTGAGTTGATCATACGAATCTGGTAAACTCTGAAGTAAAAGTTCTGCACGTTCATTTTCTGCTATTTTGAAATCTGATGCTGTGAGCTGAGTCAATAGCGTGTTCAGGGTGTTGATGTGATCTGTCATCAATGTGGATTCACTCATTCGAAGAGTGTAGAGTTTCCTCTTCAATAATATTCTGGTATGAAGTGACTTAACCTCGAACAGTTTGTTAAGAATATCCCAAATCTCCCTTACAGTCTTCTTTTCTACAACAATTGAAAAACTGAATCCGCTATTGCTAGGTGCAAATTGGCGACAACATTGCCATCCTTCTCTTTCCACTTTTCATAAGTCATATATGCGGGTCAGCCTTCAATTGCTTCTAAGCAATTATCCTTCATCAGAACTGCCCTCATCTTCAATTTCCATAGGGAGAAGTTACTCCCTTGAACTTCACTATCTCAAATTTTACTGCCATGGTTGTACACGAACCGAACCAGCTTACACTATTTCACCGTGAATAGCACATTATACGTGAACAGTATTGTACGTATCCCGTATACCAGAACAAAACTAGTATACGTTAACAATTACTATAAAAGTATACAACCACACGTGTGAATAGTAATCGTATTTGTGAATAGTACTATATACCGAAAAAGTGATTATAGCTCGTAAAGAGTGCACCAAGTAACTTCCCAAAAAAGAGAGGTGTTGCTAAGTGTACTTAAAAACCTTGTCTTTCCTTAGCCAGAACTTTCCTAGACATGCACTTTTACACTACCATACTATTTCTGGTAACAATTCTTTTCTGATGTGGATGATCAAACAATGTTACAACCACAGGGCATACTAAGAACCAACACCTTCCCAAAGTGACACAGCGGAATAATATCAGCAACCTAGCTCTGATACCACTGTTAGGTACCAAAGTATCGGATTGGTGTCACACAACTAAAATAAGAGACGAGAAAATAAAGAAATAGACACACAAAATTTACATAGAAAACCCTCAACAAATAAGGGAAAAACCACGGGGCAAGACCAGAAGAATTTCACTATGTGGAAAAATATTACAAAAATACCTCTCACAAATATACCTCACAAAGACTCTCATAATACTCTTGTTGAGTATATAAGAAATAATAAAAGAGAAGAGAAGAAGATTTTGGGACACTATTAAAGTGCACCGTTGGCCTCCTTTTATATACATCAAGGGAGCCAACCAATTGTTTGCCCACCGATGTGGGAATTGGTTCTAACAACCCCCGGCTATGTAAGTCATTCTCCTCTCAAAAAATATAGAATATTACAATGCTATGGTTCAAACTTAAAAGGGGTTGATGTTTTGTGAAACTCCAATGTTAGGTCAGGTGTGACAATTTAATCAGAGTTGCAATTAACCAAGGAATGGGAAAAGTTGAAATAGAGATGGAAATTTAGAGATAGAAAAAGACAACATTTGTTTCTAATTTCGTTGCTAAGGGTTAGAGACGCCAGATTTAGAGACTAATTTTATTTTGTTCGTCTATAATTTTCGTCGTTATTTCAATCTTTTTCTAATAGAAAGTATTGAGAAGACATTTTAAATTTAATCATAAATAAATGTAGCCAGGCACTAACTGTTTAATTGGCTAATTGCAGCCATTGACAGGACATGGTGTGTCTAAAGTACTGAAATCTGGAAACCCTGATTATAAGAAAGGGGATTTAGTATGGAGTATAACTAAATGGGAAAAGTTGAAATAGAGATGGAAATTTAGAGATAGAAAAAGACAAAATTTGTTTCTAATTCCGTTGCTAAGGGTTAGAGACGCCAAATTTAGAGACTAATTTTATTTTGTTCGTCTATAATTTTCGTCGTTATTTCAATCTTTTTCTAATAGAAAGTATTGAGAAGACATTTTAAATTTAATCATAAATAAATGTAGCCAGACACTAACTGTTTAATTGGCTAATTGCAGCCATTGACAGGACATGGTGTGTCTAAAGTATTGAAATCTGGAAACCCTGATTATAAGAAAGGGGATTTAATATGGAGTATTACTAAATGGGAAGAGTACAGCTTGGTCCCTCCAGCTCAAATATTTTTCAAAATTGACCACACTGATGATGTCCCTCTTTCCTACTATACTGGAATTCTCGGTAATTGTATTCAACCAACAATTCCAACTTATATTTATATTTTGTATTTGTTGTGAAGAAAATGCACTTGATATGATATGTTAGTACGATATGTATGCAGGCCTCAAGTTAATTATGAAGTTTTCATGTTATAAATGGCTCCTTTCTTTGTTCATTGGCTGTTTGGTCCTATTCTTTTTTCATTTTCTTCTTTTGTTTAATGAAGGTTATATGGCTGGAATTTATCCTTTGTGCATCAAAGTAAGAACTAAAAAAAATATTAGCCTTACACTTATTTGAAATTGATACTTGCTGCTTTTGTATATCTGTTACTGCCACATCTCTGTATGATCTTTTATCTATTTATTGTTTGTATATGTGCTATTTTATGTGGCAGATAAATTCTAATTCAATCTTTTCACTGACATAAAAAAGTATAGTTACTACTTACCAAGTTTAGTAACATGAGACACTAGTGAGTGACTAACGGATAACAATTTATATAAATCAGGTACTTTCCAGAAGACATTGACATATACTTTGAGAATGTTGGTGGCAAGACACTTGATGCCGTACTCCCGAATATTAGACTCAATGGTCGCATACCTTTATGTGGAATGATCTCACAGTATAATCTTACTGAACATGAAGGTGTTACAAATTTGGCACATCTCATATGTAAGCGGATTCGTATGGAAGGTTTTGTTGTAGTTGATTTCTATCACCTTTATCCCAAATTCTTGGAGTATGTCATGCCTCATATAAGAGAAGGGAAGGTTGCGTATGTGGAAGACATAGTTGAGGGCATTGAGAATGGCCCTGCAGCTTTGATTGGTCTGTATAGTGGTCGCAATGTTGGTAAACAAGTGGTGGTTGTTGCTCATGGATAAAATCCCAAATTGCATTAATTTTAAAAGAAATCTTATCTTAATTCCAATTCTAAAATTGAAGAAGTCTCCGAAATAATTGTTTGCCTATTGAGATTGTCGTCCGCGTTACATGATGGGATGCACATGTTGAGAGGCGGCTTCTACCGTGCCTCACCTTTATAGGCAGTGACTAGGGGTGGGAATAGGCTAGGCAGAGTTAGGTTTTGTGAGGCTGGCACAGCCATTCAAAATTGGCTGGCTTTGGCGCTGCTACTGTCGTGTCTTTATTTTTAGGCTGTGCCTGACCTGACCTTTTTGAAAACCTGATATGACCTATTAGCCTATTTAAAGGCATATTTCATATTAACGTCTTTAGATAAGTCATTTGATCTATCTTAAATAGATTAACAGGCTGATAGGTTAAGTTCTATTTCTAATAAACAATAAAAAAATATTACTACTAAGATACATGGGACATAGAGGTGGAAATAGATAAATGAACTGAGTTTTATAAAGTCTGATTTTGATGTATTTATATGATATAAATATTTTTCAATGTCTAACTTGACATTTTAGAGAATCTAACCTTATATGATAGCCTATTTAAATTTATTTTCTAATAAGACCTTTAAATATGTCAAAAATTTATGTAAGTCAATATACTTAAATTATTGAAAAGATTAGTATATGATTTAACACATTGTACAAAATCCAATATAATAATAGCAATAAAAAATAGTATTATTTATATTTACTTAAATAGGCCGGCCTGTTAAGCCTAAAAAGCTTTTTGAGTGGCCTGAAGCCTGACCTTTTTAGCTAAATAGGCTTTTAAAAAGCCTTGGCCTTGTCTATTTAGAAAAAAGTTTGGCCTGGCCTAAGCCTGATGTAGGCTAGGCCGTAGGCCCTTGTCGGACGGTCTGGCCTATTCTCACCTCTAGCAGTGGCAGACCTAAGATTCTGGGTTAGGGGTTATAAATTTTTTTAAAATTATATGTCATTATTGCTAAAAAATATTTAATAACATTTTTTTAATATTATTTTAATAACATAGGATTCTTATTTTTCATGCCCGAGTATTCTGACTTTGTGATGTGTATGTATTGTCATGTTTTTAGTGTTATTCCATGATATATGAGTGTTATTAAGGATTCTTTTTCATATTTTTTTGGGTATTCTGTAATAAACGTGCAATTTTGACACAATTTTAATTTTTATATATAAAGTTGTTGAAAATTATCGTGCTGCTATTATTTTTTGTATTTTTATCGAGATGTAATATTAGCTCAACAACTTATTTCTCAGTACATCGCACAGGTATATGTACTAATAATTGCTAAAAAATTAAGTGATTACTAACAGCGGTAATGAAAAGTAAAACCATAAGAACATTCCTAAACAATTAAACTATACAAAATTTCATTATATTACAACTTTGTGTTACGTGTCTTGAAAAACGAATCTATCATTTATATTACTTATATATCCTTATAATCATTTATATTATATATTATATAAGGTTATTTAAGCCATTTTATTTTAAATGATTTAATTAAGCTTCCCTTCCAAAAAAAACCCAATATTTGATGGGAACAAAAATTGAGTTAGGAGAGATTTTGTTCTTCTTCCCCTCCCTTCCATTCACCTTCGACTAAACATTATCTAAGTGAGAGGGTTGAGAGATGAAAGTGTATGAATTAAGATGTGCAAAAATTTAAATTGAGTAGGGTCACAAAAAATTATATAAGAGTATAAGTGAAATTTTTAAAATTTGAGAATTATGAATAGGTCCACCCGTATTTATAGGTGATGCATGGTACGTTACACAAAAAGATATTGCAAAAGAATCCCCAAAAAATTATAAAATTTATTCCACAAATAAAAAACGCCATAACCCTTGAATCCCATGACAGCCGCTGCCGTCGTTCCATGCACCCACACTCACTGAAACCTCCCTCGATGCCACGCATGCCGACGAGGGACTGATCCATAAATATCTCTTCTATTAATAATTTTAGAAACCAAATTGATCAACAAAAAACACATTTAAAGACCAAATTAACTAATAAAAGACATATTTGAAGACCAAATTGACTAACGAAAGACACATTCAAAAATATTTTTATAATTTTAATACATTCAGAGACTATAATGACAACGATCCACATTCGTTAAAGGGACTAAAAATGACCGTTTATTCAAAAATAAAAAAAAATTAAAGCTTGGTTAAAACAGAAAAGAGTATATGTGGCGTAGCGTGTCCTCCGTGGATTCATTCAAAGAGTAAAATATGAGTAATCAAAAGCTTATGATTGTGATTGAGAAGCCAAACGTTCACTTTCATTAATATCATCATTATTTTGTTGTTAACCATATAATATCATTGCCCTTCACTCCACGCAGCCACTCACTCCCATCCCAATTGTTAAACTGACTTGAGGCTTGAAAGAGAGAGAGAGAGAGTAAATTTGATTGGTATCAGTATCATACATATCATATGGGGCAAGTCTTTAACAAGCTACAGGGTATTGCTATGCTTCCTTATTTTACACTCTTTTTTTTTTTCCTTCTTCTTCCAATTATTCATTTCTTCTTTGTTTCGCTGCTCATTTGATTTTCAATTTCTGCATCCTCTTTTTTTTTTTTCCCTTTCTTTTTTCTGTTTTGGAATTACCCTTTTCTGCATATATTTGTTTTTGGTTTAAACCCCTGTTTCTATTTCAAAGAATTTTCTTTTAATTCCGAAGTTAAAAATTGATCCCTTCACGTGCTGGGTTTCGGTGTTCTGTAATCTGAATGCTTGAAGCCCAATTACTGCTCTTTTATTCTCCACCGAATTGATATTTACTTGCTTATTTGTTCACACCCACAAACTCATACACATGGATTTGGCTCCTCTAAATTTAGAAGTGCACTTTAGAGGATAAAATTTAGAAATTAAACTACTGAAATTTTAACAAATTTATAATTTGTTATACATGTGTGTTTTATACTTTTATCACAATCTCAACTGATAGTTATGGTTATTGCATCTTTCATTTTAGAAAAGCTCAATTGTAGATACATATACTAGTATATTTGTCAAACTTGAATGTTTTTTATTTTTGGACCCATAGAAAAGAAACAAAATCACCCATCACTTGTATGGGTTGAAAAGAGAGATGGGCCTTTCCTATTTGCTTGTTGTTCAGACATTTTATAGGCTGTATGCTGTACATAAAAATTATGGAATTATGGAGATTGGAGTCTCATGTTATCACAGATATGTTTCTTAACCAAGGTTTATAAAAAGAAATGATTATGGTCTTAACTGTGGAGTATGGATTAGATCTGAATGGGATAACTCTAGTAATATAAGTAGTGCTATGAGAATTGCTCAACTCAGATTTTTAAACTGCGAAGTTGCATAAATCCCTTTGCAGGGTTGATTTATTTATTATCTTCTGGATGTGTTGATTGTTGTGCTTTTGAAGTATGAACTTGTGCCATTTATGAGATAAATCATGACCAGTATAATCACTTGCTCCATGTATACTGCAAAACCTGCTGATTTGAAGGTAGAACCTGTAAATCTTACAGTTTTAATAGCTTTTATATGCAAAATGGGAGGACAAGGGAGCTAGCCATGGGGGAAGAGTAAAGACCAAATATTTGGATTTGATTAATTGACCCAACTTGAGATGTAAGGTAGAAGGAAAACTGATCAAAGAGTGAACAAGGAGAAAGAATGACATAAGAAAATCATGTAAAAAGGATAGGATAGAGAAAGTATGAGTGCAAAATTTAGTTGCAGTAATTTCAGTATTTACCAGCTAGGATTTGACTAATTGATTGAAAAAGAGATTTTTGACAGGTAAACCAAAGATAGTTTGAGTTCCACTAGAATAAGATATGCTAACTTATTAATCATATAGCCTAAATTCAGTTAGGAGAAATTAATTTGGTATACTCGCAATATCTTTCAAAATTTTAACTATTAAAACTTACCCCTAAATTTTTAAACATTCTGTTCAGCATAACTGGTATTTCAATAAACTCACTTCCTTGATTGTTAAAAAAATTCTTATTTCATTCTGCATGAACTTGAGGAAACTTCATTTAATGATAATGCAGTTTTTATGCCTTTATTAATATAGCATACACATGAATGGTCAAGTGGTTGTGCTCGATGCCCTTGCTGGCGTTTAATAGCCTTAAGCCTTGCAATTTAACGCAGGTGATGACTGGAGGAAAAATCAAATTAGGAAGATAACAGATCGAGTTTTTGACAATGTAAAGAATCAAATGCAAATGGAGAATTTGAGTTTTGAAGATCTGTATATTTCTGTTTTACTTGTGTACAAGTAAGAAGTCTGCTTTGTAATTGTTTTCAGCATTTCAGATTAGTTGATAAGATGTTCTTTTAAATAATGAATAAATTTGAATATTTCTTCTAATAATGAGCTGTTTCTATGTTATAGTGACATCAATAAGCTTCTTCCTGGTCCTCATTTTGACCCTCCATCAAAAGCCAAAGTCAGAGATATCATGCGGGTACTTGATTGTGTCATACTGAGATCATACTATGTACACTGTTTATTTATAAATATGAAAATTTTACACTGGAAATAAATCTATTCTCAGGTGCTTTGTATTATAACCATGTAATGCACTATATGCATTTCTTCATCTTTTCAATGATAGGTGACCTGTTCATTTATTTCATTATGATAACAATGAAGAGTTTCTGTCTGAGAACAAGCAACCCTGCATCATCTGTTTAATTGTTAATATCAGAATTTTGGTTCATTTGAGTAATGACTGTGTCAAATATGTAATTAGGATTGTGTAATCGGTTCAAAGTGATGACAATGAAAGGAGTTCAAAATGAGGAATCAAAATTGTCGATGTCATAACGCATGTTTCATGTCAAGATATATAGTTTTAATCCGTCAACTCATACCACTTTCCCTTCTACCAAGAACACGAAATTTTAATCGACATATGAAAAGCATGAGTCAAGTAGTCAACTATGAATGTTGGTATGCAAGTTGAGAAGGACTTCAACATTTTGGTTTTCGTGGCTGTTACAGTTTTATAATTCTTGAGGACCTCTGTTGGGAAATTTGAGGATCTATAATCTGGAGATGAGGATGATATGATTACGATTAGATTGGTGTTTCATTTGTAGCACATCAATTTGGAGAAGGAAGAAATTAATAATTTTGGTAGTTTAGCAATTATATAACTGCCAAAATTTCTACAAATGAAATTTCTTCATCTATCTTTCAAAGGTCTGATTTTTGAGAGGTAACAATGCCACAGAGCATGACAAGAGCAAAGGATTTTATTGGAAGCTGTTTGAGCCAGTCAAACAAGGAAATGTGAAGAAAAAGGTCTGAATATACAAGGAGAAAGTGGACACATCAAATTAAATTCTTATCCTTTGAAGTTATACTAAATTCTTTTTTAGTCATAGCCTTCTTGGCATCTAGAATTCAAATGACTAATGCAAATTGCCGATACTGGGTTGAAAGCAACAGTGACACACAAATCCAACACTGTTAGGAAACACCAGATATGACCTGTAGACCATAACCATAAGTGTGTTCTTGTTCTGAATCTTCCTTGAATGGTAGAGGACATTAAGAGAGATAGCGTGCTTTGTTAAGTTGAACATATTTTTCTGCTTGTCAAATTCGACACTTGAGAATGTGGCTACCCTTCAATTGTTAATAACATTTTAATTCAAGGGCTGTTTTCTACTGTTAATACAAATCCTTGAATGATGACTATGTTAAAACATCATCTCTTCTATAGTAATTTAAATGTATAACTTTGTTCAGACTAACAAGAATTTGTCACTTTACAATATGCAGGAATGTGATATGAACTTGGATGGGGAAATCGATCGTGAAGAATTTTTTGGTTTCATCCAGAAAATGACAGCTGATACATTCACTGTTGTTAGTCAAAAACTTATTGTGACTTTGGTTGTAGCACCAACAGTTGCAGTGGCAACAAAGAGAGCCACTGAAGGTGTCCCAGGTGTTGGGAAAGTGGTGCAAAGGTTACCCAATTCAGTTTATGCATCCCTTGTGACCCTTGCAGTTGTGTGGTTCCAAAACATGGGAAATGATTCTGGAATCTGAATACTATCATCCTTCATCATTTCTTATAAGCAGAATGATAGAATTCTCCTCATTGTACATAGGATTGCCAATGCTTGCATGTTAGTTATAAGATTGCTGTGATAAGTAACAATGGTTGTGGTTGGCATTTTGATCAAAAGATCAACTCTTGATTTTTCTGTCAAAGGTTATGCATGTAAATAAATTGTCTTCAATAAGATTAGATACAACTATCATCTGAAATTTTTTCCTTTCCTTTTCTTTCAAATATGAAAACTGCCTTCTAAAGTTTTTTCATACTACTATTTTAGATACCGTTTACTTCTTTTCTTTTAGCAATATAGAAATATCATGAATTATGAAATATAGTACTTTTCTCGTACTTATCTTTTAATGGAAATAACATACAGGGTGCCCCATGTTTGATACATGGATGAGATTTTCGTATAGATGCGATGGCATTGCAAGGGGCATTTGGAGGAACTTGTTTAGAGCTTATCTGAAATTATTTCATGACATAATAAACACTTATATTAGTATTTGGATGCATTTACAAAATAATTTATGACATGTTATAAAAATTACCTGTGACATATTTATAAGTCGTTTTTACCATTTTTCAATTATAATTTCATATTTTACAATTTCTTTTTTCCCCTCTTTTTTCTAATTTTTTATACTTTTGATTATTTTAGTATTAAACCTAATGACCTAACTCGAACCAAGCCTAATGTGATCAGATTGATTCGGTTTGGGTCAACCATTCATTTTTCAAAAATCCAACCAAATCAAACTAATTAAATTTGATCGATTTAGTCAATGAGGTGTTGGTCGATTGGAAGCAACTTGTCCCCATTAGCAGAAGAATTTTGGCAACTTGGGTTCGAATTGTTGTGTAGTCACCCTATTGAGAGGATGAGAACCAAGGGGTAAAACTCTACTCAATCAGTTGAATCGTGGATTATTCCCATAGAGGTATGAAAGACCCAAGCTGTAAGAATACTCTGATGGAATACTTGGGTTCGAATCGTTGTGTAGTCAACCTATTGAGAGGATGAGAACTAAGGGGTAAAACTCTACTCAATCAGTTGAATCGTGAATTAGTCCCATAGAGGTACGAAAGACCCAAGCTGTAAGAATACTCTGATAGATCCACTCGATTCAAATGAATAATTAATGTGGCTTCCGAGAAAAAATATATATATAGATCGATTTAGATCCAAATTTTGTCTCAACCCATTGCAACCTATAATCTTTATTTTTAGCCATACTACTTAAGCAGGGACGCTTGTTCCCTCAAAATGGAAAAAAGTTATTATATAAAGTTATAAACTTAGTTTGGCACTCACCATTCTCCCTTATCTTAAAAAGAAAATTTCAGGTATAAATACAATATATATGAATTCGTTCAATAAAAGAACACAAAATACATTAAAATTAATCAAAATACTTGTTAAAATTATTTTAACCTTACTTGAAATTTGTAGCTGATTGTCTTAAAATTTATTTGTAGTAACCTAAAACAAAAAGTATTAAAAGTATCATATTATTTTGGAAAACAAAAAGAATTTAATTAATGAGCATTGATAGTGTAAATAAAACTTATACATATGTCTTATTATATTTTAATAAGAATTTAATTTGTATACATCGTCAGTGTAAAAATGTTTTACACATGCATCTAATGATATGTTGTCACATCATTAATAAGTATAATAAATCATGTATTTTTAAACTCATTAAACGAGATAGCAACTTATTATTGGATGAATGTGTAAAATATTTTAACATTACCTTAACAATATTTATACAATTATGTCAACAAAAAAAAATATTTATACAAACTTTTTCTTGAAGGAAATATTTATTCAAAATTTAAGAACTATATACCACAAATATAAATAAATTTTATAAGTACGTATATCTGTCATGTTTCACTGTCGTATATCTTCAATCAGGAATCTCAACAAAAAAGAAAAATCTTTATTGACACATCGGAGTGTGAAAATCATCACCTGGGTTTCAACGCCTCCTAAATTCAGTTTCAGTTTAAGAAAATTCAGTTCATAATCTAAATTGTAAAACCAAGACACAATTATGGTTGCAACAATACTCCCCCCTCGAAATCGAAATTCCCTCCTCAATATATCTCTTCTCCTAATATTATCATCACTTTCCTCCTTCTGTTTCTCACCACTCCTTGCCAAGTCTCCTCACCCAATCTCTGTACGCACCTCCCAATTTCATTTTTTGATTTCGGTTTCTGTTACCCTTTTGGATTTTCATTTCTGGGTATTTCAATTGATGCAGGATGTTCAAGTCAGGCAAAACAAGCTTCAGTGCTATGCTGATATTGACAGGTTAATCTCCACTTTTTTGTCTCTTTTTTTTTTGTTATATAAATGTTTGGCACTTTTTTTTTAAGGTAAACATATGAATTGGTCCTGAAAAATGTTGCTTTTGACCCCAAAGTTTATTTTATAAGGTGATTTTGTTAGTAACTTGAGAATTTTGGGGACTAATTTATATAGATGGAAATTTTTTGGGAAGTAATATCTTTGGGGTACTAAACTATATATATTTACTCCATTTTGTTATTAACCCATTTAGCATTATTATTGAAACACATTTGCTTCCAGTTCACACCTATGCTGTTATATACAGGTGCACTTGGATTTACTTTTCTGGGTCTGGGTTCTTAGTTCTTTTCTTGAAATATTAATATTGGGTTGTTGAATCAATGTATGTGATGTTTAGCAACTGTTGCTGCCACAGATTTGCTATTATCCTTTTTTACCATTATTATTGTATTATATTTGCTTCCGGTTCAGTGCTATGATGATATTGGCAGTTGCTCACTTGCACTTGGTTTTAATATTTCCGAGTCTATATTTTTTTTCCTCTTGAAAATTTAATTGGATTGTGGAATGTGTGTGATGTTTGGAAACTGTTGATGCACAATTGTAATCTTTTTTCTGGATAGTGGGTTGTGGGGTTGGCAATGCAAATCGTCGATGATAGCAAGGGAGAATTGTGCTCTGCGATGTCTTTCACCAGCTTGTTATGAGCTCATCTACGAGAGTGACCCGGTGAGGCAAACTTTGTGTTTCATATCCTTTTTGATGGGATTGAGATTCATATTTTTTTCGTTTTATTCTTATGTTTTTGATATGCTCAATTGAATTGCAATCTTTTTCTTGTAGCTTGAAGAGGGAGAAAAGGACTTTATTCGGAGCCAAGAGTACAAATACTGTATGCATAAGTACGTTTAGTTGCTGCAACTTGATGCTCAGAATTTTTATACAAACAAATTTAGCAAAGAGTTTAATTTGTGCAATGCTTGGGCTTCAATTTTAGTTTATGATTCTTTTTTCCATCATTGTAACTAATCAAATATCAAATGCCATAAATAGGACTTTTATAATTTGCTTGCATGTTGGGGATTCATAAAATGATGAACCAGTAGATAAATACACAAAATAGTAGTTTAGTATAACCAATACTTCACATAATATTGTTTTTAGTGGACTATGCATCTAGCAATTGTATAAAATCTGTTCTTAACGAATAAGCAAGATAATATCTAATAACATCATTAACATGATATAATTATTGGAATAAAGGAACTTTAACTACATAGTAACATTTTAAAAAGGTTTTTGGTAGGTTGTCATTGAGAACTGGCATGTTTTGTGTAGAATGGAAATTCGTGGATTTCAGCACACTTAGAGTAGACATGATGTCTCTCTCTCTGTCGGTAGGCTTTAGGTTGAAAAGTTTGAGTTTTCACGTAGTTGTTTTGGGTAAAATGAATACAGGACAGAAATCTGAAGTTGAGATTGATTCTAATTGTAGTGTGCATAGATTGGAAGCTAGTGATTATTCTTGGGTACTGGTTGATTAGCTCTGTTTTGTGTAGCTAGAAATCTTCTTCTAGCCTTCTTAAAAGTTGAAAATTTTGAATGCTTCGTTGCATTTTGAACTGCAACTACATTGGATTTTTTATACGACGTTATATGGATTTAGTCACATATTATTCATGAATGAGGTCAAAAGGATATAAGTTTTTCGTAATCCATTTTGTAGCTGGCGGACTTATCATATTTATCATGTATTAGTGATTCCATGGAACTTCTGAGAAGGAAATGCTAACATATTAAAACAGTTACACATTGGAATGTGACGTAAAAATGGATTGATATTTATGTATATTATTCATTTCTAAGAACTATTTTGTGATGATAGTTATTGTGTTTTTTAGAGCAAACTCTAGTATGATTCATCATATGTTTTTGCGTTCTTTCAATGGTGCAATGATTAAACAGGATAGAATCTTGCCTTAGGTTGCTTGAGCACGTATGGTGAAGATATGTACAAGTCCAAGTAAGTAGACTAGATCTATGGAGGGTTGTTCAATAGTTAGACATAGAGGGAGACCAGAAAGAACTATAGGTCAAACCATTAAAAATAATTTTGATTTAAATGGTTTGTCTATAGACATCGCATCTTATGATCCATGTAACCAATCTCATCTAATGGAAAACGGGCCTTTACTGTTATTGTTTAAAGCATCCAGTTGTAACATAATTAGTTAATTTTGCACACTGTTCTATCTATTTTTTGTAACTGTTTCACATTATAACAGGGAAGTCAAATTCTCATAAGAATTCTTATTTCAGTTGGAAATTAGTGGTTGTTCTTGGCTTCTTCTGTTCTGTGAACTTTCTGGTTTCAACAAAAAGCTAAACGTTGTTCTTGGCTTCTTTATCAAATAGCGACCATGGCAGATTGCGGTGCCGATTTTTTGCCAATTGCTATGGCCAATTTGTGATGGATGGCAGCACCATGGCATTTTATGGCGGAAATAGCTGCTTAAAATAGCGGAATTTTACCTTCCGCTATGGTCCGCCATCCGCAAGCGATAACACTGCCTGGTGATTAGGTTGTCATAAATTGCATAGCAGCTCTTGGATGACTATAGATTTTTTATTGCTTTCTTGTTTTAAAAGTTAGAATAAGGTGACATTAGAATCCTCAACTTCTGCATAACCATAACAAAATCTTTTAGGTTTTCTTTCTGCAAAAATTTAGTATTGTTTTTTATTTGGAACATATTGTCTCTTTGGTTAATATATACTGCAGTGGGTGAGTTGGATTAACATGGCTAGGTTTGTATGAGTCATTCTTTTCCAGCCGTTGGTTATATTAATAAATGCTGCTAGAATTAATATATTGAGAGAACAACCTTGCATGTGTAGATGAAGCATTTATCCCAAGCATATTTATTTGTTTGCCTTGCAGGTTGTCCTTGGGAGAGAGCATTGAGGGTGTTAAGGGTTCCTTTGGCCACTAATCAATGCAAAAGTTCTCAATTGAAGGCGAGGCTTTGACAAATATATGTGCACTGATCAATTTAGATTAAAACAAATGTCCATGAGCCTTGGCAGTGTATTTTCCCTTTCTTTCTTTCTTTCTTTCTTTCAAATTATTAATTTTAAATTAAGGACAGTGAAATATATGTTCTTAGAAATCCAGTATAAACTAGCAGAGTGCCTTAGTATTGTACCTTTAAAGACTGATATGGTAGTATACAAGTTGTTTCGTTCCTTGTACCTATTTTGCTATTAATGCAACAGTAAATATGTATAACTTGGTCTCTCAAAGATGATACTTTTGTTGTGTTTTGGTTCCGAAAGTTTCTTGCTTATTTCTATACAATACAAATTGTTTTCGCAAATAATAAACTTGTTAAAAGTTGACATTATTGTTTGTAAAGTGAACTTGTTAGCAACATGGTCTTGGGAGAGTTGATAAGGGGACTTTCCCCCAAGAAAAGAGCGTGAGTTCGATTTTTGGAGTCACTCAGTTGAGAGGTAGTCGAACCTCGTGTGAAAAAACTAGACGTCTCGTTGTCGACTCAACGATTAGTCTCATAGCAGACTCAAAAAACATAAGTTACTGGAATATCCCGAGGCACCTATGGGGAGTCAAATATCCTAATTATGGTGGTTAGAAAAAAAAAATCTTGGATCGATCAGGTCAACCAATCTTATCAAATCGACTTGAGCCGCTAATTCAATAAAAATGAATAGAAACTAGTAAAAACGGTTCCACATGGTTGGTTTTGTGTATACACTAGTAGTGTTCAATTTGACCTGACCGGTTTAACCAATGCTGCGAGCCATCCTATTTTTGGTATTTGGTTTTTTTTTTTTTAATCTTTTGTTTAAGTTTAATTATTTTTATATAATTTTAAATAAAGCGATGTATCATATATATAAAATTAGAAAATATATGTTGATAATTATTAATTTGGTTAAATAGTTATTTGTTCTCTCAAAATGACCATCAATGATAAATGATATTATATATTAGAGAATATAATATAATTTTTTTAAATATGAAAATTATAAATTACAAATTTTAAATTTTTTTTCATAGACAAGTAATAATTCGACCAAATTCATTAACCTAATGCTCTGACAGAGTCATAACCTGTCTGAGTGTTGTAACTTGCAAGTATAAGTAACAGTGTAAAAAGCCTCATGTTTGTCATCATAGGGGGAAAAAAAGCATAATAACAAATCAAATTATCTACTCATCAGTGAAGTGAAGAAGAAGTGTTGTGTGAGGATGGCAGTGTTGAGTGGCGGGACTCCATGGGCAAAGGTGGTTGTTACTCCTTCCTTTCCCTTTCTTCATCAATCTTACACTTACACTGCACGATCCTTCTTCTTCTTCCGTCGCAATTTTTCTGTCAATGCTCTTTCTCAACAACAACAATCTCTTCCCGTTCGTGTTCGTTTCGCTCCTTCTCCTACCGGTAACCTTCACGTTGGTGGTGCCAGAACTGCTCTCTTCAACTACTTGTTTGCCAGGTTCCTTTCTTTTTCCTTTTCTCCCTTTCCCAATTTTTTTTTTTTTAAAAAATTGAATTTTTAGTTCTGGGTTTTGCTTGTTTTGATTTTTTACGTTCTGGGGTTATTCAGGTCCAAAGGTGGGAAATTTGTGTTGAGAATTGAGGACACTGACTTGGAGAGGTCTACAAGGGAATCCGAAGAGGCCGTGCTTCGGGATCTGTCTTGGCTTGGTCTTGATTGGGATGAAGGTTTCTCATTATGCATTTTTTTAATTTATTTATTTATTTAGTAATATTTTTTGAGTGATGTGGTGGTGAATGTGTTAGGGCCTGGTGTTGGTGGGGATTATGGTCCATATAGGCAGTCTGAGAGGAATTCTTTGTACAAACAATATGCTGAGAAACTCCTTCAATCCGGTCAAGTTTATCGCTGCTTCTGTTCTAATGAGGTATTTTCTACACAACAACCTCTCAAACTAGTAATGGAATGGAATGGAATGCAACCTTTGTTGTCATGTATACATGTGTTTTAGGAAATCTTAAGGGCCATTTGTTTGTGTATTCTTCTTTTTCTTTCTTAAAAAAAGGAATGAGAACTTCTTAACAATTAGGTGAGTTTTACTCAAAATTTGTTCTCGAAATTTGTTTTGCATCCATTACAATGGTTTTTAATTCACTTAATGGAAAATTGCTTTTCACTAAGGTTTCTTATTTTCAGAATGTGTACCTTTTAGAAATTTGTAAGATTTTGAGGCTGTTCTGCTAGAGTATGCTTGCCTTTTACTCTGCTAGTTTTGAAGCATGTATATCTTCAATTGAAATTTTCTCAAGGTACTTATTGATTTTTATTCATATCAACAGGAACTAGAGAAAATGAAGGAGGTTGCTAGACTAAAGCAGCTGCCCCCAGTATACACAGGTAAATGGGCCAATGCAACAAATGAGGAAGTAGAAGAAGAGCTGGAAAAAGGAACTCCTTATACATTCCGGTTTCGTGTCCCCAAAGGAAGCTTAAAAATTAATGACCTAATACGAGGCGAGGTGAGTTTTTTCCACCGTTCTCCAGTTTTTTCTTTCTTTCAGATTCTCCCCCCCCCCCTCTCTTTAAAGGTATGGTTAATGATTTCCCACTCCATGTTGTACAAATAAAGTACATCACTTCTTGTTTTCAAAAAAAAGTACATCACTTCTTTTGATATGTGTTGCCTTCATATCCAGAAGTCAACTGATATCTTGGAAGTAATGTGTTTCATCTTATAATCTGCTATCCATGATCCCTTTGTAACACCAGATTAATGTAATGGCATGAATGTATAATTTTTTTTTTTTTTTTACACATTTGAGATGTGCTTTTCATTAATAAAAAATTGCAATTGGCAAATGGTGAATAAAATTTCTTTCAAATTATATTGACTAGCTATTAACTTTCTTTGGTAGTGTCTTGAAGGTTAGTTGGAATTTGGATACGCTTGGAGATTTTGTGATAATGAGGAGTAATGGTCAGCCAGTTTATAACTTTTGTGTGACGGTTGATGATGCTACTATGGCTATTTCCCATGTTATCAGGTAGTGATTTAATTTCTTAGTCAATCAATATTTTTGATGATATATTTTTGCTATCTTATTCCGTAAAATATTTGTCATTCAGAGCAGAGGAGCATTTACCGAACACTCTAAGGCAGGCATTAATATATAAGGTAAAGCGCAATCCATAAAGTATATAATCTTTTATAGCATCCATTTTTCCTCAAAATTCAAAGTGAATCCACTATAGTTTGTTCTTCAATTCAAGTCACCAGCAAACTAAAATTCAAATTCAATTAAAATATTGTGAGTGAAGTTGGTATTTATCTACCCTTTTAATATGTTAGAACGTGTCTAGATCATGTATGGTATTCTACTATCGAATTTCAGTTATATCTTTGCGAAGTGACTCATTTTTGTCAATAGTGCATACCTATATTCTATATTCCCATTGCTTTAGAAAATTCACTCAGCTATGGCCCTTGATGCTAGAGAGAGAGAGAGAGAGAGAGAGAGAGAGAGGTTCAATAGTTTTTATTACTTACTATGCAACACTTCGGAAGCATTTTAAACTGTTTAAGCCATTTTTTTATTAAAAACAAAATCCAAAAAAAATTAGATTTGTCACTATTTTCAGAAGCTACAATGAGTAGCTTCTCCAAAACAGTGGATTGGTCAGTTAATGTGTGGTTAAACTATTAATCAAGGTTTTGGTTAAAATTTTCCTCATTTGAAATTTATGTATTCTGATATCCTAAATTGTAATTTGTAATTCTTGTTTTAATTTTGTTCCTTTGGTTGCAATAATATTGGTAACTGATTATGGTTTGTTCTGCATCTGTGCATGAATTTGTTTACAGGCACTAGAATTTCCCATGCCTTATTTTGCACACGTTTCCTTGATTTTGGCTCCTGATCGGAGTAAATTATCAAAACGACATGGAGCAACATCAGTGGGTCAGGTGTGGTTCATTCATCATTTTCATATTTCATCGTTCTTAAAGTTTTGTTGTGAGGTCTCACTTGACTCTCTTTTCTTTTTAATTTTATAATATGTTCTAATAAAGCTTCATCTATTGTAAAGATAATTAGTTTTAAAACTTTAATATCTGCTGTCTTGCAGTTCAGGGAAATGGGATACCTACCCGAGGCAATGGTGAATTACCTAGCATTATTAGGTTGGGGCGATGGGACCGAAAATGAGTTTTTCACCCTTGATAAACTTGGTTAGTGATTTCTGTTTGAACTCCACTTTTCTGGTTTGCTATTCATCTAGTATGCTAATAATGCTATTCAGATAGTTTGTTTCTAAATGGAAAATTGGTTTGACAACTTTCTTACGTTAGAATGCTTTTCTTGTGTCAAACAGTTGAAAAATTCACTATTGAACGTGTGAACAAAAGTGGTGCTGTTTTTGATTCCACAAAGTTAAGGTAAGCGTTGCATTTTGCCTACTTTATATGGATAAATCCTGTGTGTTGTTTCTCATGGTAAATCCTACGTGGAGATGAAATGGGACATATTTCTTAGGTTCTTATTACAGATAATAGGATGTGTGTTGCATTTTATTTGCATATGATTGCTGTGTGTTTTAGTTAATTTAGTCATATCATAAAATTGGAGTGCTTTCGAGTATTAGGAGTCCTAACAAAGTTTTGCTGCCAATAGTAAACGACAAAATTATAATTAATGACCTTACTATTTTCTTTATATCTTTTGATTAGGTGGATGAATGGTCAGCATTTAAGAGCACGCCCGTCAGAGGAGTTGAGCAATCTTATTGCAGAGCGCTGGAAGACATCGGGCTTGCTCACAGTATCAGCAGGGCCCTTCGTTGATGTGAGATCCAATTGCATGCATTATTGATTCAGTTTCCTTATAAAAGAATTGGTTTAGTTTCATTTTTCTGAGGCATAGTAATTTATTTAGTATGGTGTTGTCGCATCTTGTATCGGTGGACTCATAAGCAAGCAATAATACATGGTTGACTAACAGGAATCAATTCAACTACTTAAGGATGGAATCGACTTGATAACTGATGCAGACAAGGCACTTGCTAACTTGCTTTCTTATCCTCTACACTCCACTCTACAGAGGTGATACTCATATTCTTCTTACACGATATTCTTAATCATCATTGGCCTCATAAAATGAACATGATTGTGATATACAAGGTTTTATGAATTTAACTTTGCTAATTGCAAGTTATGAATCCCGGTCCACAACTCTTTTTGTATTGTATATTACATATGTTGACTACAATGCATAGATTCCTGGTGGTATATGCATTTTTGATAATTCCAACTTTCTACATGCTGCTGGCAGCCAAGAAGCGGAATCTGTCATACAAGATAATCTTTCTGAATTTTGTGCCAGCCTCTTGGCTGCCTATGATAGTGGTGATCTGATAGCTGCACTCGAAGAAGGCCAAGCCGGCTGGCAAAAGTGGGTGAAAGGCTTTGGGAAATCACTTAAGCGCAAGGTGAGCTGAATTGGATAATCTCAAACATCACTTGCGTTCTGTTGAATAAGTAATATTTTCAAATGTCACATACATGTCAATAACTGGAAAAAAAATATGTTCATCATCTTCATGTTGTAGGGAAAATCGCTCTTCATGCCCCTCCGACTTTTGCTGACCGGAAAACTCCATGGACCTGATATGGGGGCGAGTGTTGTGTTGCTTTATAAAGCTGGGACTACTGGTATCATAGCTCCTGAAGTTGGCTTTGTGACAGTGGATCAAAGATTTAAAATGCTTAGGCAAATTAACTGGGAAACACTGTTCAAGGATCATGCTTCATGCTTGAAGGAGACTGCTCCTTCTGTCTTAACTGAGAATTCACCTTCAAGGCCTATCTGATAGCACTATGGTTTTGCACTTCTGTTTGGAGGCTTCTTTTATGCTTTGACTTTTTTTTTTTTTGACAAAATTTGTAATTTTACCAAGGGATCTTGTTTAGTCATAATGAGTTTCGGTTATTTTTTTTGGGAGGTATGTTTAGGTTTTTGTTTCAAAGTGATCACATATATTTCCTATTATTTTGGATTGGAAACATCAATATTTACAAGTAATGTACCTCCCAAGTTTATTTCTATGGTAGTATAAAATTTTATGGCAACTTTTCAGTTCTGATATGGTACTTTTTTTAATCATTTAAATAATGTGTCAGAGAAACATTTATGTAATGATAGTTTCATTTTTAACCGTTGATATAAATTGAAGCTCAAAATGATCATACGATCAAGGTGAGTGTCACTCCCCTTTTATTTTCTCATGCTCATAGGTTCACAGATGTTTTCTATTGTCTGAGCTTTTCCAATAATATTAAAATTATCTGTATTTTTTTAGGGATTAGGGTTATGTTTTAGAATTAAGTTTTAATTTGAGGGACGGAAAAAGAGACTAATAAAGGGATAGATGAATGAGGGGGAAGGTTTTTTTCTTTTTTTCTTTTTTTTTTTTTATCTTGAAAGGCAAAATGAAATTATTAAAGTAAGAGCACAAACAAAAAATGCAACATAATGAAAGCTACAAAATAAAAACAGAGGAGTTGTCCAAATTGAGCAAACAAATTGTCGACATTCGCTACCAACAATAATTGCGCAACTTTCAGCTATGCCGTGATCAGATAACAAGTGCTGGAAGTACTCCTATGCTGATAATATGACTATTAAATAGGAATAGTCAATGGCAAAAACAATGGCCGACTAGAGATAAGTACTAAGTAGCTTGATCCTAGGAAGATTTAACTTATTTAGAATAATCAATAAATGAATCAATATTATCGGGGGTTATAAGATCATATGTATCAGTATACTCTTCATCCATTTGAGATTGAGAATGTTGATTAGGTTGTTCTTGTGGCATGACAGCCATGTCTGTTGACCAGAAAGCAGCTTCTATTTGTTGAGCCTCGTGAGAATGTTGATTGGACTGGTACTGTGAAGCGTCAACCATGTTAGATGACCAGGAAGCAGTTTGCATTTGCTGAGCCTCAAGTGAATGTTGATTAGGTTGATCCTGTGGCATGACAACCATGTCTGTTGACCAGAAAGCAGCTTCTATTTGATGAGCCTCGTGAGAATGTTGATTGGATTGATACTGTGAAGCGTCAACCATGTTTGGTGACCAGGAAGCAGCTTGCATTTGTTGAGCCCCAAGAGAATGTTGATTAGGTTGATCCTGTGGCATGACAGCCATGTCTGTTGACCAGAAAGCAGCTTCTATTTGTTGAGCCTCGTGAGAATGTTGATTGGATTGATACTGTGAAGCGTCAACCATGTTTGGTGACCAGGAAGCAGCTTGCATTTGTTGAGCCTCTAGAGAATGTTGATTAGGTTGATCCTGTGGCATGACAGCCATGCCTGTTGACCAGAAAGCAGCTTCTATTTGTTGAGCCTCGTGAGAATGTTGATTGGATTGATACTGTGAAGTGTCAACCATGTTTGGTGACCAGGAAGCAGCATGCATTTGTTGAGCCTCAAGAGAATGTTGATTAGGTTGATCCTGTGGCATGACGGCCATGTCTGTTGACCAGAAAGCAGCTTCTATTTGTTGAGCCTCGTGAGAATGTTGATTGGATTGATACTGTGAAGCGTCAACCATGTTTGGTGACCAGGAAGCAGCATGCATTTGTTGAGCCTCAAGAGAATGTTGATTAGGTTGATTCTGTGGCATGACAGCCATGTCTGTTGACCAGAAAGCAGCTTCTATTTGTTGAGCCTCGTGAGAATGTTGATTGGATTGATACTGTGAAGCGTCAACCATGTTTGGTGACCAGGAAGCAGCTTGCATTTGTTGAGCCTCAAGAGAATGTTGATTAGGTTGATCCTGTGGCATGACAGCCATGTCTGTTGACCAGAAAGCAGCTTCTATTTGTTGAGCCTCGTGAGAATGTTGATTGGATTGATACTGTGAAGCGTCAACCATATTTGGTGACCAAGAAGCAGCTTGCATTTGTTGAGCCTCAAGAGAATGTTCACGCTTATGCTCATAAATTTTGCATAAAGCCCAATCATCCTGTAGCATAAAAACATGAAATTGTGTAAGACATTGTAATTTATATATACATTAAATAATAATATATATTAACACAATATAAATTTCATAAAACATTGTAAGTTATATATACATTAATATAAATAATATTATATATTCAAAAATATAAATAATAATATTTATTGATAAAACTTGAATGCCTAGTTTCTGCAAGTAGTTTGTATATTGAAAAGCTCTTACACAGATTTCTTATATTTCATTTCATTTTAAACTAATGATTTAAAATCACACAAATTCACCACTATCAAGTTAAAACAAATTGCATTTGTTTGGTTTAGATTTTGGAGAGCCTAGAATCAATTCTATGAGCAAAATCAAGGCAAATAGAATATAAAATCACTATTTATGTGTTTGGGTAGCAAAAGCATGATGGTTAGAATTGCTTTTGGGGCGGGTATAATTGATTTTTATGGAAGCAACAATTTCTTGTGTGTTTGGATCTACGATAGCAAACGAAAATTTGTTTTGAATGAATTGGTTTTACAAAATTGATTTTAGTTAAAAGTGAGTTAAATGTAAAGTGATTTATATTTGTTTACATTCATGTAAAAGTGGGTTGAACAACAAGTTTAAGTGTCAAAATCACGTTTGAAGAATTAAGCTTCAAATCTCAACTTCAAGTTAGAATCTATTCTATAGGCAAAATCAATTTTATTCGCAAAAATCCAAACATGTCAAAATCAATTTTATGTCTCTAGAATCGCTTTTGGCTCTCCCAATAGTGGAACCAAACATGCACTAGCTTTTGGGTCAAGTAAAATCAATTCTAAGTATAGGACCTATAACATTTTTTACATTTACACATAAAAAATATTCTACTTTATCATTTAAACGAAAACAATTATTTTTATTTTTTTTGAAAAGAGCCAGAGTTATTCCATTTCATTCAAAATAAGGTTTGAGATACAAGGTGGCATAAAATCAAAAACCTGGTAATTAGCATGAGTTCTTGCCGCTCTAGCTAAACTATAAGCAACAAAGTTCGCTTGTCTCCTAATGAAACTAACCTTATAGTTTTGTAATCTTTTGAGTCTCTCCCTACACTCATCGGTGAGGAGTCCAACCTCAGTTTGACAACTAGTTGTACCATTAAGTCTATATAATATTGCTTTACAATCTAATTCAAACGAAAACAATTCTTCTAAACTCAATTTCAATATATCTTTATCAAAGGCAAACCAATTTTTTTAAACTCAATTTTTAAAAAAAATAGTTGTTTTCAAATCAATTCTACCACAATCTAAAACAAACACACGAAGAGAGACCATTGAATTATATTCTTTTAAGAGAGAGAAATAATGAAATGTAAATTAATTATTAAAAAGGAGAACATGAATCTATTTCAAATGAATAAAAGCCGAAAAACTAAAATAATAAATAGAAACCGACGACTTTCTTCTGTAAAACGAAAATTAAGTATTTCTTTATAAAAATCATTAAAAAAAATTTAAGTGCATAAAAGAAAAATCTTATAGAAATATACATTCAAGACAACATTTTCATGAAAAATAACATTAAAAATAAAAGGATTTGTAAATCTTTTTTGTGAAAAAATATATCAATTTAAGCATCGAATCTTAAAAATGAATGCCATATTTTAACAATGATAATGTTAATAGAAAAATAATTAATTATTTATAAGAAAAATAAAAATCATTCAATAATATTTCCAAATTGAAATCAACTTACCGTATTACAGAGAGTGAACTCTTGCATAATCCAATTGGTTCTCATTCCTTTTCCTTTCCCATGCTCTCCTTTGTGAAAGACCAAAGTCCTTCTAGAACCAATCTTAATATTGTTGTTTTTTATTGGATTTTCTTTTCCGGAAGCCTTCCAATAGCCATGCTTTCTAGCAGAACGATCTGGACGTTTTCCGTTAGCATATTTCTTGGTTCTCGGAGTAAAAAAGTAGGCATCCTTCTCTCCGTTGAATTTATACTTTGCTGCATAAAGTATGACAACAAAAAAACATTAGTTAGAAACATTCAATATATAAAGATATTACGTTGAAAGTTAACGAAACTTTTTTTCAAAGGGGTGGGAAGGGGATTTTTTACCAACAAGGGGAGGGAGAGACGCTTAGGGTATGTTTGGATGAGGGGTTTTGGAGAGTTAATTTTATATCTTGACATATATTTGAGATTTTAAAAAAAAATGAAGGAATAATATGATAGATGATCATATGACATTTTAATCACTCTTTATTCATTTTTAAAAATATTCTATATATCAAAATATAGACTTAGCCCTCCAAAATCCTCCCCTCCAAAACCCTCCAAAACCCTCAATCCAAATTGACCCTTAGGTCATACAAACTGTTCCTGAGAGAATTTGAACACAATCTCTTGCGATTACAAGACTAGGTAATCACGACAGCACTAACACTCTTGTATTGTATTTCCTAAACTAAAGAAAATATATAAAAATACTCTTTTAATATAATTTTTATTCTTATATAAAAATAACCAACACTTGTTGATGGATGAGATAGTACCAAACTCTTCATTTGGAAACTCTTAAAGTGAGGTCAAGAGTTTGAATCTTGGAGAGGCGTAAAAAAAACCAAATATGTACCGCGTTAAAAGAGTGGGGGATCGAGGAACAATATTATTGCCCTTTTATATGAGTTCACTCGACTCGACTCAGATCAGTTTTGGATTTCAAACATGACTTATGAATACCAAGATTTCACAAGGTTTAGAAAGTATTTGCATCTGTGAGTGGAAACTGGAAGCTGATCGTGGTGTGTATAATTGTGGCTAATATTATTTGTTACATCAAAAACAAAATTAGTTTAAATTAATTTTAGTTTTGAAAAAATAATTAAATTTTATCAGTTTAAATTTAATTATTTTTTTTAAAAACTGTATTGGGCATTTCCTAGGGCTTTGACCCTCGGAAATTACCTAGGGCCTCGCGTCCCTAGGTAATTACCTGGGGCTTTGAGCCCTTGAAAATTTCCTACGGCTTTTTTAAACAGACCCTCGACATCCTTTTCCTCCTACTGCCATGTGGCCCTCGGTAGTCCTTCGAAAATTTAGCTATTTCTCAGGGCTTTTTGCCCTTACCTAGGGCTTTTTGCCCTAGAAAATGACTGTTATTCTTGCAGTGAGTATGACAAATATATGGATGTAGAATTTAACTATACCTAGTTCTTGAGGAGAATGCTGATAAACATCAACATCATGAATCCGAGCAGAAAGTTTGGGATCACAAGCCATCTTTCGCTTCAAATAATAATCGATCAACTCAACATCATTGGGACAGAATTTGTAACCCCGTGGTAATTTATTGAGCACGCTGTCTTGCACTTTGACCACAGTGTTTGTGGTACCGCCATTGCAAGGATGAGGGAACATGTTGACGTTGCTATCCATTGAGAACTTTGAAGAGGAAAATGAGGTATTTGAAGAGCAAATAAGGGAAAGAAAGAATGATCAACAGTGATATGGTATCAAAAGTTTTGATATGGGCCAGGGAGATGCAATATTTATAGTTAAAGTTTTTTTTTTGGACAATATTTGTAGTTAAAGTTGTTAACGTATAAAATAAGAATATTTATTATTTTAACCATGTTTGTTTTTTTTACATTCCGCGTTAACCAAGTCAAAACTAAAATGAGAATATTTTTTAGAGGGAAAAATCTCTCTCCCCTCTCTCTCCTCTCCCTCTCTGTCCCTTTCTCTCTCCTCTCCCTCTCTTCTTTCACTATGTGTTTACTAGGGTGTCACTTGCAGTTTAATATGCTTAGGTTCTATCACTCATAATTTGCTTCCCTAAATTTCTTCCCCATTACGTGTCTTCTATTTGGATTAAATTAATTTATTTCTCTGGCCTGACACAACGCACAGTTTACTCCAATTGTTTGCCATAATTTAAATTGATATCTCCCCAACGTCCCAATTAATAAAAAAAATGGATGCTCCAAAAAAAAAATTCCCTCTTGACTTAATTATAAACAAAAATATATACTTTTACACTTATTATGAATGGTAGTTAAGTATATTTAATTTTCTTGATTTCATGTAAAAAATGAAATACATTTACTAAACTACCCTTAATCATAATAGTCATTCCCTCACAATATTAATGAATTAAATTAAAGGTATTTTTGAAATAATAACTTTGAATATAGGTAGATTAGTTGATATGTATATATATATATAACAAATTTAAATTTAAATATTTATCCAATATAACTTTTTAAATTTTAAATAACAATTTATTCAATATTAAAATTATATTTTAAATAATTAAATTTATTTTTTAATAATTTCAAGTTTTAATTTTCAAAATAGTTAATTTTGAATTTTAATATATCTATTATCTTTTATCTATTTATCTATCTATATAAAAGATGATTTTCATTTCCTGCCTAAATCATTCTTATATTTTAAATTTCAAAATATAATTAATTCACAATATTTTAAATTAACAAACTTTTAAGTAAAAGACTTTTCAAATTCTCTATAAATAACCCACAAATATTTTGAATAACAAATATTTAAAATTTTAGAATTTAAAAAAAATAGTTTTTGAATCTAGTTCAATATAAAATATTAAAATATTATATTTTAAAAATTTACAATTTGTTTTTGAAATTTAATTATAGATAATTTATTTAAAATTTATAATTTTAAAATATTTAATAATGAATATTAATATATATTATTATTTTTAATGGGATCATATTTGTTATTATTATTATTATGATGGTTTCTATGATCTACTATATGTATTTATATATACTAAAAAAGTGATATCTATTATTTATTTATTATCTATTATATATTATAAAAGAAGGTTTTTAAATTTCAAATCTAGATAGTAGAATTTATAATTTTAATTAATGATAATTTATTTCAAATTTTTAATTTTAAAAACCTAATTTTGAAATCTATTATCTATTATATTATATAAAATTTTAAAATTTTATTTTCAAAATATCTATCTATTTCTATTATATCTATCTATCTATCTATCGGTTTAATCATTCGTAAATTTTAAATTTTAAAATTTCAGGTATTATTTATTTTATCTATAATATATAATTTTTTATGTCACGCGTCACCACCTTATCTTTCACAATAATTTTAAATGAACACATTTTTATTTTTAGATATATTTCAAATTATGAAAAATTTAAATTATAGACCACTATTCAAAATATAAAGATCAACTAATAAAATTTTAAAAAATAATTTCGAATTTTTATTCAATATTATTTATTTTAAATTTCAAATCTAGAAATAATAAATTAAAATTTCAATTAAATTTAACTTATTTCAAATTTTAAATTTTTAAAATCTAATTTTGAAATCAATTATATGATATAAACTTTTTAAAATTTTAATTTTCAGAATATAATTAATATAAATTTCAGATTACATTTCAAAATATAATCACCATTTAACAAAAACTTCAAATTTAATTTTAAAATTTTATGCTATATAATTTGTTTATTTTATTTCAAATTTCATATCTAGAAAACATTTTCTTATAAATTAAATCTAGAAAATTTCACTTAGAATTTTAACTAATTATAATTGATTTCAAATATCAAAAATTTAAAAAATTAATTTTAAAATATATTATATTATATATTACATTTGAAATAAAATTGTATTCAATATAATATATTGCAAATTTCAAATCTAATAAACTTTATTTATCGTTGTAATTAAAGATAATTTATTTCAAATTTTAAATTTTAAAAAATTAATTTCAAAATCTATTATTTTGTCTATCTATTTTCTATGTTTCAAAAAAAAATCTATCTATTTTCTATTATCTATTATATTATTATATTGTTATATAGGCTAAATTATATTTTTTGTCACTTATGTTTATTTTAAGTTTCAGTTTGGTCACTTATGTATTATTTGTTTCGAATTGGTCTCTTATGTGTAAAGGTTACACTAATGTGGTTTCTTTTGTTTTTTTGTTTCGATTTCTAAGTGGTCCCTTATGTTACAAAAATTATACCAATGTGTAAACATAAAGGACGAAAAGTATAATTTAGCCTATTATATATTATCTATCTATGTATAAATTTAAGGATTAATATTCAAAATATAATTATCATTTAAGGATTACTATTAAGAATTACTACTCAAAATATAATATAAATTTAGTTTTAAAATGCAATATAATTTATATAATTTATTTAAAATATTCTTATTTTAAATGATTTTACATATAACCCCGTGTGTACATATCCCATGTGGGTTGCATAAATCCTACTTACTACATTGTAAAAATATAAATAAAACGTGTAATCTAAGAGAAAATATAAAAAAATGGTTTTCTAAGAAAAAATATATCATGCAGGAATAAACATTTTACATGAAGACATATTAATATCTCTATGAAAATATTATAAGGAAATTGTAAATTTAAAAATAGACCAAACATATATATATATATTGCTACAAATATATTTCATAAGGAGATATAATATTTTTCATGAAAGAGCATTCACATCTGACCATAAAAAAAATTCACATCTATATTATTATGGATAAATATTTTAATAGAGATTACTAATTAATATGAATTATGCTACCTCCTGTCTCTGAAGATCGACGAGTCGGGAGAACAGAAACAACCTTCATCTGTAAAGAAGCAGAGTAAGACAAAAGCTGCTTTGGAAGTCAACCTCACAGACTTTGATGCCAGGATTGAGCGCGAAGAAGAAATTAAAGAAGACGATCCCCTAGCTCGAGAGCTCCAACAGAAGATTAAAAGGCCAGTTCCTGATGGCGAGTTCGTTCAAGTTCAGCTGGATGAGGATCCTAAGAAGACTGTAAAGCTAGGCGCCGACCTCCCCGAGCAGGTCAAGCTACAGCTAACAGAATGCCTGAAGTCTAATGCAGACCTATTTGCTTGGACTGCTGCCGGCATGCTGGGCATATCCCCTGATATCGCCTGCCACCAGCTCGCCTTAGACCCCAAAGCCCGCTGGGTTGCTCAGAGGCGATGCAAACAAGCTCCCAAGAAGGGCGCCGCTGCTAAAGCTATAGATGATCTCATCAAAGCTGAATTCATTAGGGAGGTTAAATACACCACATGGCTTTCCAATGTAGTACTTGTGAAAAAAATCTAATGGAAAATGGCGAATGTGTGTTGACTACACTGATCTTAATAAGGCGTGCCCTAAAGACGCCTATCCCCTTCCCAATATCGACAAACTCGTCGACAATTCCTCCGGATTCCAATTGTTATCATTTATGGACGCATACTCCAGTTACAACCAGATTCCAATGCACCTCATTGATCAAGTAAAAATAGCTTTTATGACCGATAAAGGCAATTACTGATATAAAGTAATGCCCTTTGGCCTTAAAAATGCTGGAGCAACTTACCAGTGCATGATGAACAAAGTTTTCGCAAACCAGGTTGGGAAAATGCTGGAGGTATACATGGGCGATATGATCGTGAAAACGCCCGAAGAGGTCGACCACGTTGTCGACCTAAAAGAAGTTTTCAACGAAGTCTGACGCCGCAATATGCGGCTCAACCCCAGAAAGTGCACTTTTAGAGTATGAGCTGGCAAATTCCTCGGTTTCTACCTAACCGAGAGAGGAATTGAAGCAAATCCAGACAAATGCCACGCTGTCACGGAGATACGACAACCATCGTCGAGGAAGGACATCCAGCAACTGGCTGGGATGCTCACCTCATTGACGAGGTTCATATCAAAATCAGCTCAACATGCCTTACCCTTCTTTCGTTTGCTCAAAAAGGAGATCCAGTTTGAATGGTCATCAGAGTGCCAGGAAGCTTTGTCGCAGCTGAAATGCATTTTGTCTCAACCACCTATATTAACAAGGCCATCCTCAGGGGAGGTCCTCTATGTCTATTTTGCAGTTGCAAATGAAGCTCTTAGCGACGTCCTCGTGTGTGAAACCGATGAAGGGAAAAACCCGTTTATTTTGTAAGTAAGGCATTTCAAGGTCCCGAGTTAAGGTATCAGAAGATCGAGAAAGTCGCGCTAGCACTGGTGGTCGTAGCTCGACGGTTGAGACAATATTTCTTAGCACATCCTATCATAGTTCGAACAGACCAACTGATCAAACAAATCTTACACAGGCCTGACCTGGCAAGACGTATGATTAAGTGGTCGGTCGAGTTGTCCGAATTTGGGATTTCGTATGAATCACGACAAGCCATCAAGGCTCAGTGTCTGGCAGACTTCATTGCTGAAATGACTCCTGGTGTTGTGGAACCCTATTCCAAGTGGACAGTTCATGTCGATGGATCGTCTAATGCAAAGGGCAGTGGCGCTGAATTGCTACTCGAGAACGAGGACGGGCTGATCGTCGAGTTCTCGTTGGGATTCTCATTCCCGACCTCCAACAACCAAGCAGAATACGAAGCATGTTTAGCAGGACTGACATTAGCTCGAGATTTCAGAACAATCGAGGTTAGGCTTAGAACCGATTCTCAGTTAGTGGTATCCCAGATTAAAGGAGAATACCAGGCCAAAGACCCTCTCCTACAAAAATATCTTGCACTAGTGAAACAAAAAATGAACGACTTCACTGCGGTTGAGATCGCTCATGTGCCAAGGGAACAAAACACCCAAGCAGATATTTTGTCTAAACTCGCCAGCACGGGCACCTTGGAAAAAAAGAGGTCTGTTATACAGGAAACACTGGCCAAACCCAGTATAATTTCTGGAGTCGACATCACCAACGTCGACCTTGTAGAGATCTATCCAAGATTCTGCTTTGGAAAATCTTCCCCAATTGTCAATGACGTGATTGATCTAAGTGATAATTGGATGACGCCCATTCAGAAATTCATTCAACTTGGTGAGCTCCCCAGAGAGGAGAAAGAAGCTGCCAAGATCCGAAAGAAAGCATGCTCTTATTCCATTATCGAAGGTACCCTGTACCGAAGAGGGTTCTCAACTCTCCTGTTGAAATGTCTCGACAGCACGGAAGCCCGATACGCGTTAGCCGAAGTACATGAAGGGATATGTGATAATACCTCGGAGGTCATTCCCTCGCGAAGAAAATCCTGCAAGCAGGTTATTACTGGCCAACAATGGAGGCAGATGCGAGATCGTTCGTCAAAAAGTGCAACAAGTGCCAGAAACACGACGATCTCCACTTAGCTCCTCCAACTGAGCGGACCTCGCTTTCTGCTCCATGACCCTTCGCTTGGTGGGGCATTGACATCCTCGGACCATTCCCAATGGCTCCAGGACATTTGAAGTACCTAGTCGTGGCCGTAGACTACTTCACCAAGTGGGTGGAGGCAGAAGCACTGGCGAAAATAACAGCGAAGAACTTGATCAAGTTCTTTAAAAGGTATATCCTAACCAGGTTCGAAATTCTGGAGTTCGTTGTGACTGACAACAGAACACAGTTAGCAGATCGTGGCTTTCGAAAGACCCTAGAAGATCTTCAAATCAAGAAACATTTCACTTCGGTGGAACACCCTCAAACAAACGGTCAAGCCGAGGCTGCAAATAGGGTTATTCTCCAAGGCCTCAAACGAAGACTAGATGATGCAAAGGGAAACTGAGCAGAGGAATCTCCCCGAGTACTATGGGCGCACAACTCCACACTCGACAACGGGAGAATCGCCATTTCGTCTCACTATGGGACCGAAACTGTCATTCCCGTCGAGATAGGTGAGTTAAGTTGGAGGACCAAGTATTCCCCACAAGCAATAAACAATTTCCAATACCTGCGAGAAGAGCTCGACCTCCTCGACGAATGTAGAGAGCTCGCAGCACTTAACGAGATCGTAGTGAAACAAAGGATAACGACAAGGTATAATCGAAACGTTGTGCCCAGGGAGTTTGCGCATGGCGATCTTGTCCTTCGAAGAGCCAACGTCGGTTTAAAGAATGCCTCACAAGGAAAGCTCGCATCCAATTGGGACGGACCTTATCGAGTCACTACAAAGACCGGTACTGGCGCCTATAACTCGAGACATTGCAAGGCAAACCAATTCATTTAACTTTGCATGCAGCCAAATTAAAGAAATACTATAGTTGAAACCCAAGTGTAATTGAAACACGAGTGTAATTGAAAGTGTACTTGAAACACGAGTATCAAAGCAATAAATAGCACATTCAAAGTCATCACTTTGCATTCGTGCAGGAGTCGTTGGAACTCCCATAATCAAGAGACCTCGACTGTCTTCTTTAGAAAATAGAAGCGAAGATTCGGAAATCAATGGGTAACGATGTTGCTTTCTGTTTAGCCAATAGATCGACGACCATTACCCATTCGTCCACCTCAGACCAAGGAATAAAAACCTTGGCAGAAGGGTAGAAGGAGGACCCCGTGGCTGGGTAAACCCTCCTGAGTGACGACATCACGAGCAAACAACAAAGCAAAATAAACAAAGGTAAACATCTTGCCCGAAGTTAAAATTGCTTAAAAATATTATTACATATAACATTGTTTCAATACAAAAGCAAATAAAACAATAAGAAAAACACTAAGGGTCTTGACGAGGAACCACTTCAGAAGAGGGAGTAGGCACAGTGAGGAGAACCTCCTTTGTGGCCGCATGCACGGTCGAGTTCCCTTCAACTACTCCATCTGAGGTCATCCTAGTCAAGTTGAGGGCGACAGCTGGATTTAATAGTCGAACTTAGGCGACGACGTTATCGAACAACTCATCCCCAGCCTTCAAAAATAGCTCGTCCATCTCCACCTTCTTGGCCTTCAAAACTTTATTCTCCTCGGAAAGTTCCTAAGTCTGTTTGGAGAGTTCCTGGTTCTGTTTGAAGAGTTGCTGATTTTCAGTATTCAACTCCCCCACCTTACGTTGGAGCTCGAGAACCTCCAACGTCGAACTTTCTTTAGTCTTCTCGAGCTCCTTAATCCTTAGCGAGGGCCTTTCTCGCTCCTCAACCAACTTCTTTTTCTCGGAAGAAAGACCCTCAAGGTCTTTCGACAACTTGGACACCTCGCCTTTGGCATTGGTTGTCTCTTTCCTGACTGATTCCAACTGCTCTCGGAGGTTAACCTCAAGTCCCTTTAGAGACTTAATCTTCTTGTCAAACTCCAGCTTGCCTTCACGAAGGCTAGTAAGTTCGACCTCCAAATGGTGGTTTTTCTCGAAAACCCAATTAGTAAGTAGCAGGTCGCGCAGTTTCCAGGTCGATCCCTCAAAAAACAAATTCTTCTTAGCACTTTCGGAGAGTTCGTTAAAGTAGGCCTCATCAGTTGGAGGAATCATCGCCCTAACCTGATCCGAGGTCATAACCTTGCCGCAAGTCCAAACCGCGGGAACCTCGCCACTGGAAGGAACAGTCTCTTTACCCTTGCTAGCTTTGCCACCAATCTTCTGCGTCAGCGAAGTAGTCGAGGTCTTAGGCGGAGGAGTTTTCTTAAGTTTCTTGGCTGGAGGCTCCTCAATACCCTTTGCAGGAGCTTGTTTCAAGGACGAAGAAGACTCCTCGATAACCCCAGCTACTTCGACAGAAGCAGCACGTTGATCCTGAAGGCCGGTAACCTCAGCGACAATACCAGTAGGGGATGCCCTAGGAAATGGAGTAAGAAGAGCGGCATCATTGCTAGGACCCTTTCCAACCACCGAAGAAGGAGTCTTCTCGGCAGCAGTCTTCTACTTCCTCGAGTTAGCCAAATACGCTGAACTCGCCATCAAAGCTGCAAAAAGCAAAAAAATGAGTTAGAAGGATAAAAAGGGAACTATTAAGGAATAGATCTCTGCAAAATTTCCTGAACACTCATAAGCTTCCTTTTGATCTTTGCACTTGAGAAGGCGACGAGTGTCGATATATCTCTTTTCAAACACTTGTTCTCCCTTTTTATTTACGGACTTCCGAGGTTCGAGTTTCTCGACAAATCCCCGAATCCTTTTCAAGCTAATGCTTTCGTTGTCTTCCAGTTCTGACGCCTTAAAAGTAAATTCACTCTTATGCTTAGTGAAGTGTTTGTTACTCTAACACAACGAGAATCTTTCCTGCCAAACGTAAACCACCTCCCCATTCTCGTTGAGCTCCTCTATGAGAGCACAGATGTTCTCCTTTGCAGGATCACTCATGGCCTCGACTATGAAGTATTTGGATTTGAAGCCACGGTGGGAATACGAAAACAAATCGAAGACTTTTTCGTTTTGTTTTAAGGAAACCCACCCTTATCGATCTAACGGGGTCTCGTTGGTCCACAAGGGAGAGAAAATAGTAAAAAATACCTCAAGTAAAGGTTCAATTTTCAAATATGGGCACAATAACTGAAAACCCCTAATAAATGCCCAAGCATTGGGATGTAGTTGTGAAGGGGCGACTTCCAAGTGATGCAAGACTTCCACTTCGAAATTAGAAAAGGGCAGCCTGAACCCCATGTCCTTAAAAAGGGCCTCATACATAAAGAAAAGTATATCATCCAAATAGGAGTAAATTCGAGCATCGATATTGGGACGACATACTTTCCAATTTTCAAAATTGCGGATTCCATTCCTGACATCCAAAGACTTTAATAACAACAGAAATCCCTCATTTGACGAGTAGAGGGAGCGAGTGCAAACAACATCCTCCGCGACCCAATCATAGTCCTCGACATGGGGGGCAGGTGGTAATCATCCCTCTGAAGTATCTTCTTTTCCATCTCCGACCTGGCCAAAGCACCGCCAGGAAAATGAGGTCGGAACCTATCAATACTCACTATCCACTCTCCTACCTCCCTCTGGTCAAAGACACGCCCAAAGGTGTGTTCCAAAGCTTCTGAAAGTCTTTTCATTTTTCGAGGATCCACTGGGGACACATTTTTACCTTCATAGTCTTTTTCAAAAAGCCCCGGAGGAGGATAGGCTACTGGGGAAGAACTCTCTTCCATAGAGCTCGACGAAGCGAGACTGCCACTCGACGGTGAACTACCGGCATTGGCACTATCGCTAAGTCCCTCTGGAGAGCCACCAGAAGAAGAGGAAGAAAAGGAGGAAAACCCAGATAACGAAGAAGAAGAAGACAAATATACAATTTCCCCAGAAACTCCTATTTTACTACTCATTTCGGAATAACGAAAGGTAAAACAAGAAAGAGAAAAGGAAGTACCTGTGGAACGATGAAGGCCGCAGAGAAGAACTCGAACTAAGAAACGCAGACAGAATGCAAATGGAGAACCAGAAGGTGAGCAGTAAACCACCAGAGAGGAACAAGAGAAAGAATAAGGGGGAAAGTCACAGAATTTGCAAAACAAAGCAAAGAGGAAAATTGAAAGGAAGAAACAGTATTTATAATGTCCAGATCCACTCCAGAAGACTTGACCTTTCTTCTCTCCTCTCCGTTCGATTGGTGACACGTTACGCCTGTTCACCTAAGGGGGCAGAGCAATCATGACCTGCCTCGGGAGAACGCAACGCTACAAATCCCAAAGGCGGTTGAGGCGATAGTTTGAAAATTCAAACTTAATCTTCACGCGCCTGAGGGTTTAAAGACGTTTCAATTTCTCTCTCTTCGAAAATGAAGTGATGAATTCTGACATACACCTCAACAAGTCGACACCTCGTCATACGAACTACCAACTTAGGGGACAACTGTTCCAGACTGGGCCAAGGCCCGATCCACCCAAGAGCTTGCTGAAGGCCCATTCCCGTGAAGCGGAGTTCGCACCTCCCTCTAACTAATAACGACGTGGCAGATCCAACGGTACCCAGATCTCCTCGCTAGCTCATCACAGCCTGAAAACGATCCAACGGTAGCCCGGATCTCGCGGAAGCGGTTACCTATCGGTAACCGTCTCTGATTACTATATAAACGATCTTATCACAGATCCAGGTACATTTTCATTCATATCTCACTTACCTCATACTCTTTCCCAAACTGACTTAGGCATCAGAGTCTTTGCAGGTACAACCACCCCCGTGCCGTCGTCGACCACCGCGAGCACCACCGCAGTGCTTCTTCTCCGGTATCCTCTGAGTTCTACTTCAGAACAACTTCTTTAGTATGTCCCAGGATCATCTCTTGTCCACTCCCTTTCCTGTACTCTTCTCATTGATTTTCAACCCCTGTCACGTATCAACACTGCATAATATTATTATGAGTAAATATCTAAATTGGTCCCAACAAAAATCAAAGAAACCAATTTAGTCTCTAAGAAATAAAAAGTACCAATTTAGTCATTAAAAATCTTAAATATGGGTCAAATTAGTCTCTAAAAATTATCTTTAAAATGACTTAATTGACCCACTTTTGAGATTTTGAAGGACCAAATTGGTATTTTTTATTTTTAAGAGACTAAATTGGTCTCCGTAATTTTTATCGGGGACCAAGTCAGGTATTTACTCATATTTTATTTGATATCACTCCTAAAAACTAAATTCTAGACACAATTACACTTCCGAAAAATTGATTCCAAAAGTAAACAATGTCTGTAACAGATTTAAGTTTTCAGAATTACACATATGCAATTCCAGAAATTAATTTCTGGTGCACTTTCATATTAAAAAAAAAAACAGTTTTTCAGAAATTAAATTTGCAGAAATAGATTTTTTTTGTTGGGGGGGAAGGGGGGTGTAAAAAGAAATACCAATCTGGCTGGCCCAGCCCAACAAAGATGCAGGGGAATATCAAAAACCGATATTGGTTTTCGATTCCCACAGCGTAAACAAAAGGCTGTGATTTGTGAAGTAAAGGAACCAACCAAATCGAAGTCTGTGCGAGAGTGAGAAGTTCGAAGCGATGGATCGGGAATGGGGTTCGAAGCCGGGAAGTGGAGGCGCGGCGTCGGCGCAGAACGAAGCGATAGACCGGCGGGAGCGTCTGCGGCGACTGGCACTGGAGACGATAGACCTTGCTAAGGACCCCTATTTCATGCGCAACCACCTCGGTAGCTATGAGTGCAAACTGTGTCTGACTCTCCACAACAACGAGGGTAACTACCTCGCACACACCCAGGGAAAGCGCCACCAAACCAACTTGGCCAAGCGTGCCGCTCGAGAGGCCAAAGACGCTCCCACCCAGCCCCAACCGCACAAGCGCAAAGTCAATCTTCGGAAAACCGGTAGGGTTTCCAACTACTATTTGTTGATTATTTGGAAGACAAAAAATTATTTAATGCATAATTGAAGATATCTTATGTGTTTGCAGTTAAGATTGGTCGCCCTGGGTATAGAGTAACTAAGCAGTTTGATCCTGACACCAAGCAAAGATCTCTCCTGTTCCAGGTACTTTTAATTTTTATCTTCTTTACAAAAAATGATAAAAATTGGAGAGAAAGTTAGGGTTCCACTTATTGTGGAAAAAATGATAGGCTAACAGTAGTTAGTTTGGGTATGTGTGGAGAAGATACATAGAAGAAACGCTAGTAAAGAGAATAGATTAGATGAAGGATAGTTCAGATTGTAGAGGCAGAGGGGTATTAAGGAAAAGTATAAGTCAAACCATTTTGAAGGATTTGGATTTCAATTTGAATGATTTGTCATTAGACCTGATTCATGATAGGAGGATATTATGATTTTTGTTTATCCATGTATTGGACTCCAGCTTGCAGGAAAATACTTTGGTTGTTGTTGTTGTCAATTGTCCTTCACCCTGTGACTTTCTCAACTTCTTATTCTTCTAGCATTATATGATAATAATATGATTTCTTTTAAATTTTCAATTAATGCAGATTGAATATCCTGAGATTGAAGACCTCGCGAAGCCAAGGCACCGATTTATGTCTTCCTATGAGCAGGTGGACTTTGATTTTGTTGATTTACCTCTCTTTCCCTCCCTCTCTGTGTGTGTTATGAAGTTAAAGTTGTGCAATTATTTGTTGTACGTAGGCCATGTTTTAACATTTCTGTTTTTCTCTTGGTCACATTTTCGTTGACACAGAGGGTGCAACCGTTTGATAAAAGATATCAGTATCTCTTGTTTGCAGCTGAACCATATGAAACAGTTGCTTTCAAGGTAAGCATTTGCTCTTGTCTATTTTGTTATAATGTTTTGGGCCTTGAGTACATACGTGTTGAGTTGTGGAAACTTATTTTTTTTTGTACACATTATTCTACATTTCAGGTACCTAGCACAGAGATTGATAAGTCCACTCCAAATTTTTTCTCGCATTGGGACCCAGACTCAAAGATGTTTACAGTTAGTACATTTACTCCTCTTTCCTATCTATGGTGGTGAAAGTTAGTCCATCCAAGTTTACATATTTTGTGTGTGATTGTGAATGAGTTAATGTCTGCATCATCTAAGCAAAAACAAAAACCTTCTTTCAAAAGAAAAAACTATTTTTGGAAACATGATCTTTTGATTATAAACTTTCTTGACTTCAAAATAAGCTAATCCAAACCTGCACTTAATCTTTGGCATCAAAGCACCAGGTTGGTTAAGTAAATCCAAATCCTTGCATTGTTGCCCTTGTGCAAACTAATGATTCAAGCAGTTAATAGCGGGACTCGGTTGACAATTCCCCTTCTTTCATGCCTTCTATTCTTTGTTCTTTTTGTTTGTAGTGTGCATTGTTGATATTTAACTTTCACTATCTGCCACTGATGATAGAACTGATACTTGTCTGCAGCTGCAATTGTATTTTAAAACCAAGCCACCAGAGGCTAACAAGCCACAGCCTGCCTCTACAACCAATGGCATCACAGCACCTGGTGTTCCAACAAGGCCTATGCCGCCACCACCACAAGCTCCACTGCCACCACCTCCTCCGCCTCCACAAGGGCTACCGCCTGGTGCACCTATAGGAAATCCTCCTCGAGCCCCTCCACCTCCAATGGCAGGATCGATGCCGCCACCACCTCCTATGGCTAACGGTCCTAGACCTGCACATTCTGGTGCAATGCCACCTCTCCCACCCCCGGCCCCAATTAGTGGCACAACTGCAAATTTCGGTTCTAGGCCTCCGTCTATGCCACCTCCACAAGGTTTTCCAGGTCAACAAATGCAGGGCTAGGGCGCCCATTTGCAGACAGTAGGTCATCGGGCTTTAGGGCAGTATGGTGATCATCAGCAAGTGTCAAACAATTGTAGCTGGTTGTACTGTATCCACTACGCACCGACATCTGTTATGTTATAGGCTAGTTTTCAATTTTCATAAGCAAATACTCGGATTACCAATACGCTGTTCATTGTATCACATTTTTAAATTTACAAATTAAGATGTGGCAGTATCAATTCGTCTGGTTTTTTGGTATTTATGTTGACCATGTTCCACAAGTTGTGGTTCTCCAATCCCTTGATATGAGGTGGGTAATTCTTGGTTTGACTGTAGAAGCACTGTTCAGTATAAATGCTTGATGGGGTAATTTCTTGTGCAGTAACTATTTGATTACAGGAAATCTCGAGATCAAATACGAAAACAAGAACGTCCCTAGGCATCAGCATTAACATTGCTGCTTTATCTTTATTGCGTATCTATATCTATATATATTTTTATAATGTATGAGGCCCCAAACTTCCCTCCTAATTAGGGTTAAATTTGTCATTAAACCTTGCATTTCAAATTTCAAATCCAGTAATGTGACCATCAATTATTCAATTAAGTGATGTAATAAAATTGGGCCTCAAGTATTACCCATGTGCGCCGCTTCAATTTCAAATAATGTATTAAATGCGCAACCCGTTCCCATACACCTTTTCAGTTCCATTGCAACCCTTTCCCATAAGCCATTGTTGGTGCTGCTGCACAGCAAGGAATGACACGCTGGAATTGGAAGCTCCTGGTAGCGGCAACGATGGAACGATCGATTTCTTCTTTATGTTTTTTCTGATTTTCTTCACTTTCTTCTTCCAATTTTTTCTGATTTTGTTGGTTTGGTGCTTTATTTAGTTCTGTTTATGCATGTGTGACTTCTGTCTTTATTTTTTTCAATCTTTAATGTGCTTCCGTTTTTTTCAAAAATTTCCATAAGCCTATGTTGTGATGATTTTTTTTTTTTTTTTTTTGTCTTTGTTAGTTTGATTTTACAATTTTTTTTTGGGGATTTTATCTTCTTACATGATGTCTTCATCTTTTTCTTGATTCTACCTCTCTGTTTCATATTATGTGTATCCAACAAAGGTGATAACCGAAGTTTTCAGTTTGGATGATTGGGATCTGGGATGTAGTTATGTGTCCTGAGTTTGTGGGTTACTGTCTTGGAGATTTGACTAATGTTGCTTTGCTTGGTACTACAGCAGGATCACGACAGGTTTTGGGTGCCCCTGGTGATCAGGTTCTATGTATTAGTGAGGAACTCAACTTTGGAAATAATGCGACAGTGAGGAACTCATGTTAAGATGCAGCCACCTATCCTTTGCAATACCTTCAACAACGATGTTTCAATGCATGCTTTCTCGGTATTTCCGTTATCCCAATCTGCATAAGTTTGTGACGTTGTTGAATAAGGTTTGGAAACCTTTTTCAATCATATAGCATATACTGTTTTACTATATAGAATTAGAGAATTGGATTTCTCTCTTTTGTTGCTTTTTTTCTTATTTTTTTTTATGAATAAAATGGTGACAAAGTATGCAACCACTCCAGTGCATTTCTGACATTTAGGTGACCTCCCAAACACGTTTTTATCCACAGGCTCTAACTCGGGACCTTGCTTATGGGACCAGTCATGCCACTGAGACCAACGTGTGTTGGTGTTGCTTTTTTTCTTAATTTGTGATATCCTTTAGTTTTATTTATTTTTTTATTTTTTTCCAAGTATATCAGTTTTTTATGTTTTATGTAAATCTCTGTGTTCTTAATTTTATATGTTCTAAATTTGGTTGTATTAGTACTCTAAATTTATGATATGGTTTCCCCACTTCCATAAAGCAAGTGTCTGTGATTTGGGAAGTTTATGGGGCCGGGAAAGATGTACACGGTATTTGCATTTTGACTAAGTGGGATGATTTCAGGAGGCTTGATTGCCACAAAGTTAATGTCAGCATGCAGAAGGAGGTGTTCTTCATTCTTGGTTTCTTAAGTAGTAGTTTTTACACAATGATCATTTAGAAGCATGATACCCTGGACCCTTTTTATCAGTCTTGCCAAATCCCTAGACTAATAGTACTGATTTATTGATTTATTCTTACAAATCCAGTTACCAATTATAATACTTGAATAGACTTTCTTCATTGAATACTCTTTTCCAATTTTTATTTTTTGATTGTGCATTATTTTTCTCACTGATCCTTTATCTTTCATTTTCCGTAATTTTCTTGCATAAGTAGTAGTAGTACACGTGTGTTTGCATATGTTTCATTAGCTCTGATTTCTTTTCCCTTTTCAGCATGTTATTTAAGAAAACCCTTTAAGCCATCCCCCTTAATGCGTACGGGAGAATTTGAAGATGACTTCAATCCAGTGAGAAGCAAGCATGAAGGAGGATAAGCAAATGTTGATGCATCACTCTTTTTACACGTGAATGAAAAAGAGAATCACATGTTGCTAAGATTAAATTTATGGTATGTCCAAGGGAGTATGCACACTTTTCATCATATTCAATTGATTTTTGTCTAGCCTCTAGATTTAAGGGGTCTTGGAGTCTTTTGTTAAATAAATTCCAAATCTTTGTATATCGTGCGGAGCACGCATGGTTACTACTTCATAATAAACTTTCTACAATATTTTTTAGAAAAATTACATGTACGTGTCAACTATTTATCAATTGTTTAATGTGTGTGTATAAGAAGGTTGTCTGAGGGTAATATTGGAAAGTTTTTTTGTCCATTTATGGGTTAACTGGTAATCTTACAATTTAATTAACAGTTTTAGAAAAAAAAAATAAGTTTATTTTTAATATCCATTTGAGGAGTAAATTGGTTAATGGTTTATTAATACATTTAATTAGTTAGTCCAAGAATTAGAACAAATTGTATAAAATTGTGAAACTTTTTTTTTCGACAAAAGATAAAATTGTGAAAATCATATATATAAAAGTAAAGTGGTATCTTAAGCAATATTTCCCGCTCAAATTGAGGGCATTAAAGTAATTTTATCTGAAATAATTTTCAATTACAATAATTTTTTTACATTAGCATTAACTATTATTGTCCCCTGCAATAATTGCTTTCTGCCAGTTTCAAGGCAGACACATTTTTGTAAAAGGTTCAATACTCCTATCTTTATATCTTAATTATATGTAAGTGGAGTTAGAATATGTGACAATTAGTGTTGCTTTAGATTTCAAACGGTGTCTCCTCTCTCATCAAAAATTAATAGGAGAACAAATACTAGAAAAATTAAAGGTTGAGACAAATGTATAACCCTCCGAGTTTTTTTATCGTTGGTGCCATGACTTATAAGTGTGGCTGTTACTTATGGCTTTGACATAAAGAGAAATAGGTAAGATTTGACTGTAATGGCTACTTGAGAAATGCATGGGTAGGCGCATCCTTTGCCATTTCCTAATAGAAATGCATGAGTACAAATTTCACTTAAAGAAAGTAAAGAAGAAAAAGATGGACAATGTTGTCATCAGATCACTGGATCAACTCTACTTGCGTACTTATATATGCATTAATGCAAAAACATAAAACTCTACACCTGTTTTAATATTTTTTGCCACAATCAAATTAAAATATTAAATTGGTAGACTTTTTATTGTGTTATTATTTTCCAGTTTCAAATATAATTTTTTCAATTAGCTTCAGGATGACCTTAGTCCAGTTTTTTGTTGATTATGAAAAATTATCAAATTAAAAAATATGCACTGTATTCATTGGTAGCCATTTTCGTTGCCACTTGGTAAGGTGTTTTTTTTTTTCATTTTCTATTATATTAATTTTTATTGTTTTTAAATTTAAAATAATTTTTAAACTAATCGAGCATATTATACCCCGTACATAATATCCCCGTACATCGTACGGGTACACGCTCTAGTTTATGTAAACCTTATCTGTCATTTTCATCAAACCAATTCATTTAGAACTTTAGTGGCGGTACTTTTTTTATTTGAACAAGTTAAATCGTGAATCAGATATCTATGATCACTTTTCATCTTCATATTTAAAAGACTTGAAATTTAGAAGCACCAAAATTGCAGGCATAAATTTTCAATATTTTTTTTTCCCGGTGAAATAAAATAGAATTCAAAGGTGGCAGTCCTTGACGGTGCGGACCACTCATCTATTTAAGACTGGGAGTGACTCTCTAACTCGCATCCCATTGATCTCCACGCAGTCCTTACTTTATCATAAAAAAAAGTGCTCTAGAGAGGAAAACGTTTCAACTAAATAATAATAATAATAATAATAATAATACGTTGATACCACCAACCGGACAATAGAAAACAGAATAACATCAAACAGGGAGGATTTTTTTCACTTATGTTGAATTTTTACATGACAAGATAACGTGAAAATTTAACATAAAATGATCCATTCTAAAAACTGTAAGACAACAATGTATGGAAACAAAAGCAAATGCTTTCATTCTCGAGCAATAACTCTATAATACATTGACACAGCTCACAGCCTCACAGGAACATCAGGAACACTGCATCTTCATACAGTTGAGGAAGATGACCGCAAAGATGATATACAAACTGCTAAATTTTCAATAACAAAAGCTGATAAGATAACAATACATAGAAAAAAGCAAATGTTTTTTATTCACGAGCAACAACAAGCACTTGTTTTCCAACATTGCGACCACTAAAAAGGCCAACCAAAGCTGCAGGACCATTCTCAAGACCCTCAGCTATGTCTTCCACATACACAATTTTCCCCTCTCTGATATTAGGCAGGACAAACTCCAAGAATTTGGGATAAAGGTGATAGAAATCAGCGGCATTAAAACCTTCCATACGAATCCGCTTGTATACGAGATGTGCCAAATTTGTTACACCTTCATGTTGAGTAAGATTATACTGTGAGATCATTCCACAGGCAGCAATGCGACCATGGACTCTCATATTCAGGAGTACGGCATCAAGTGTCTTGCCACCAACATTCTCAAAGTAAACGTCAATGCCTTCTGGAAAGTGCCTGATTTGTATATTGACACATACACATACACTAGTCACTACTGTATTTTACCACCAGGCTCAGTTATTTTATATTTATAATGGCCATAGAAAAAATAGAAATAAATCGTTCTATTATCAAACAGCTAAGTACAGAATACAAACCTTTTCAAAGCTGCATCGAGGTCAGGTTCTTCCTTGTAGTTGAAACCTCCATCAAATCCGAATTTATTCTTCAATAAATCCACCTGATTGTAAAAGACATGCATTCAAGTGAAAGAACAACTAGGCTTTTTTTTTCCAATAAAAAGAAAGTTCTATTTCAGGCAATGGCAATGATAATCCTTTACAAAAATATGTTTGTATTCAGAAATTTAGGAGAAAGACAAGTACTATTGTTAATCTATGCCAAAGTTCATTTTGTAAATTTCTTCTTCCGTTTTCTTTTGACGAGGGGAAGCGAGTTGGATATTGCCGAGCAGATGCAAGTATATATAATAGAGTATACATTTTAATCAAATTTGTAGAGAGAACAATAAAGTTCTTGGCGACTTATGCAGGTACATATAACAGCAATAATTAGACAAATATACCTTCTCTTTACTTCCAGCACTTCCAATGACATAACAACCGGTCAGTTTAGCAAATTGCCCAACAAGTTGACCAACTGCACCAGATGCAGCCGAAACAAACACGTTCTCTCCTTTCTTGACAGAGCCTACTTCAAAGAGACCTGCATATGCAGTTACTCCTGGCATGCCTGTGTTAAATGATCAAACTACATTGGTCAAATCAAAACACACAATAAAATGAGAAGGAATCATGTATATTCAGGATATTATGAAACAAAAATGTATAAATAATGTATATTGAGAGGAGTTTATCATAGAGTTGTGGGTGTAATAGTCACACAAAATAATTTAGCTACCAGATCCAAATGAACATAAACTTTTCAATATTTGTTTTCCTCAAAATAAAAGCTGGTCAGCCAATTATTCTAGTGAATCAATGATCAATTCAAGCCAAATATCATTAGCTAAACAAAAGAGGACTGAAAATGGAAAGATATATAAACAAACAGCTGGAAAACCACATCCTATGCAATAGGTTTCTTCTATGATACTTAACCTATAATCTTAAAGATACAAGAACAACGGGGCACCGATTATCGCATGAAACCTTCGTACAATGAGAAGAGCTACACAACTAACATATGGATGCTTGCTTACATGCTTGCAAATTTGAAGAAGCAAAACGTAAAATCAGAAAACAAAACAGAAAAAAGTACATCAATGTGCATCATTCTGAAACTGGCAGTTGATATTGGTATCAGTATTATACTACCAAGTACATCATTCATTCAGAATCAATAAAAATGGAATACATACCAAGAATTCCAGTATAGTAGGAAAGTGGGATATCAGTGTGCTCAATTTTGAAATGTATTTGAGCTGAAGGGACCAAACTGTACTCTTCCCATTTAGTAAAACCCCACACTAAATCACCTTCCTTATAATCTTGGTGTCCAGATTCCAGGACTTTAGACACACCATAACCTGCTATTGGCTGCAATTACACAAAAATTATCAATATCTGCATGAACAGATGCTTGAAATGCAATTTCAGGGTTGCACTTTATTCTTTGATTACTTTTAATCTCGATTGAAAAATAAAACTGAAATTCTAATCTTATAAACTACCAAATTCAAGGAACTTTTATTGTTTTTTTCCTTTTTTATTTTTGTGAAGTCTGGTTCATTTTTATGTAATTGTAACTAAAATGATATATTAGATATATGAAATTAAAAAATCTGTTAATGATTATGAATTTTTTTAAGTAATTATGTTCTCTTAAAATGACTAGTAGTTATAAATGATGTTCTATTAGATTTAGAACGATGAAGTCAAAAGTAAATTTACAAATGCCTATTGAAGTATGATATGAATTTGTAAAGTATGGTATGAATTTTTCTGAAATGTTTTAACTATCATAAATTTTACAAGTTATGACTTTTTTTTTTTTTATAATTTTTTTAATGTATACTAGTTCAACCGCGATTCACTGGTCCACTAGTTCAATTAGTGACCAAGTCCATAAGCAATCTGATTTATATATCCTTGATATTAATCAGAATAAATATACAATTTAATCCCAAAAAAATATTTCTTTAGTCTCCAAAATTATTAATTTGCTAAGAAATTTACCACATCGAAGTTGCAATATCCATTCAGCGACTAATTGAAAACAAAAACAGAAACTTTCGAGGACCAAACAAAGCTACAGAATTATTTAAGGATCAAATTTGACATATATACACTACTGAAAAGGGTTACCCATAAAATAAATAAAAGCATGACTTACAGAGTGAGGGATGTAGGAAAGAGGATTGGGAGGGCCTTGTGGCTTGTTCATGAGATTCCGCATGTACGGATCACATGACAAGTAGAGATTTTTGAGCAGCACATCGTTGGAACCTTGTGAAAGCTTGAGAGTTATGGTACTATCAACGATGTGCATGTCTGATTCTTTGGGAAACCCAGAAACGTAGTCCCTCAGAATCACTTGCTTGTTCCTCACACTCACTTCCGCCATCTCACTTTCTTACTGGGTAGGTTGGTATGTTGAGTCTCACTTCAGTTCAAAGGATAAGCAAAATTATAGAAGTGAGATCATCATCGTGTTAAAGAGGAATGGAGTGAAATGAATGGTAGCAAGTGACAACACACCGACATCTCAAGCTCTGGTGCTACATGAATTCATTTAGGCTATGTTTTGGAGCCAATAAGCTATCTTATAACTTGTTGAATTAGTTTATAAGCTTGTAAGATTATTACACTTAGATGTTATTTGAAGCAATTTATGAGTATATAGTTATAGTTTTTTTTATGTTTTCTCTCAATTTTATTTTTTTATAATTTTTTTAAAACTAAATGTTCCCTACACATTCTTCTTTTTGTTCTACATTAATCGGTTATTATGCGTGAATATTGTGAATCATATTAAAAGTATTGAACACTTGCATATCCAAGAAGGTCTAGCTTCTTTTTTTATGTTAATTAATAACCAAACCCTTTATTTTTAATTAAATAATACATATTCTTAAATTCAAAATAATATATATATATATATATATATATACACACATATTTAACCATTAATTTCATCAATAAATATTCAAAACTTTTGAATAAATTAAAATATTAAAATTAATAATTATTTTAAATATTATATATATATAATATGTATATAAAGAATTAAATAAACTCGTATTTTTACGTAATTTTATATTTATCAGTTAGTTTAACAACTAAATCTACCAAAACTTTAATTTCAAGCAGTTAGTTTTTCAGCTATAAGCTATCAACTAGCTTTTCAGCTATAACTTATAGCTTTTTTTACCAAACACAGTCTTGGTAAAGTTTATATAAAATTATTATATATACTATGGCTGTATTTTATATTAATTTGAGTAGTTTAAAATAGAGTGATTTTATTGAATCAACTTACTGAATCAATTTAAAGTAGAGTGATATTATACCCAGCAATTAGTTTAGTCTGAATTTTTTATTTTTTTCTTGGGATTTTAATCAAATTCCTTATTCATTATATTTTGTATAAAAGAGTGATTTTGTTAACCAGTCACATCCTCAAAATTACATTTACAATCTAGATATATAAATAATTCTTTATATTAAAATTTTAAAAATTAATTTGATCAATAAAATCATTGGGTCGAGTCAATTGTCTCCAACAAGAGATAAAGTTACTAGCACTAATAGTGATGAATCTTGCAATAATGCACTTGCTCAGTTGTCCCCGACAAGAGATAAAGTTACTAGTACTATTGGTGATCTTCTTTTCTTTCCAATAATGCTCACTTTTTCCCCCATAAAACTAACTATCAAGATATTATAATCAAGGCCAAATTATACTTTTCCCCCATACAAATTATACCTACGTGGTCTCATTTTTTGCAAAATAAGGGATAAAAATAGATTATATTGATGTAATTTTTGTATTATAAGAGTTCATTTCAGAACAAAAAAAAACACATTGATATAATTTTTATACATAAGAGACTAATTCAAAACTTTTAATATAAAAAAGACTAAACTGAAATCTAAAAAAACCATAAGTAACCAAATTAATTTAGTCCATTATTAATGAATGATGAGATTTGAAATAGGAGTATTTCATAAGTATTCATCAGTCAGTTAAGGAATATTAATATATTTCGTTAAATACATTTAATTAATTAACATTAAGTGGTAAATTGTAAAGGGAAAAAGAAAGTCGAGTGAGCTCGACAAAAAAAATGAAAGAGTGCATTTGTTTCCGATCATCTTTTAACATTTTTGAGAATATATGGATAGAAAATTTATAAAATTTTATTTCTGGGTATAAAAAGTTTCTAAGAAAGAAATAATTTCTACATTCCAATAGCCTTATTCCCATGAGAAAGTGGTGGGAAAAAAATTCTCATGGAGGTGGAAATAAATAATATGTGTAACTACCTATATACCCACCCTTACAATAATTCTTGAGAATGTAATAAAAGTTTGCCAAACACATTTTTTTAGAATACACGAGAATAAGACTCCCATCATTTTTTTTGACGAAGGACTCCCATCATTTTATTTCTAGGAAAGTTATTCCCGAGAATAAAATTACCTAACTTGAAACAAACGCCCCCAAAGTGATATCAGCAATTATGGTATTCTGGTGGTCTTTTCTTTCAACTAGCGCACGTGTACGTTGTACAATAAAATTGAATTATCTATATGTAATTCGAAGAATCATAGTAGCTTTATTCATCACAAAATGTCACTCAAGCAGGCAATTACAATTAACAGAGTGGAGGAAGATGATTGCCAAAGGCAATACAAAGAGATGATTGCAAAGGCAATACAAAGAGGGCTCTCCATACTCAACAAAAGCATCAGCCAGCATTCATTCACGAGCAACAACAAGCACTTGTTTACCAACATTGTGACCACTAAAGATGCCAACCAAGGCTGCAGGGCCTTTTTCAAGGCCCTCAGCTACGTCTTCCACATACACAACCTTCCCTTCTCTGATATGTGGCAGGACAAACTCCAAGAATTTGGGATAAAGGTGATAGAAATCAACTACAACAAAACCTTCCATACGAATCCGATTATATATGAGATGTGCCAAATTTGTAACACCTTCATGTTGAGTAAGATTATACTGTGAGATCATTCCACATACAGGTATGCGTCCACGGACTCTCATATTCAGGAGTACCGCATCAAGTGTCTTGCCCCCAACATTCTCAAAGTATATGTCAATGCCTTCTGGAAAGTACCTGATTTGCAAATTGATATCCACTAGTCACTAGTGTGTCTCATGCTACTAAGCGCACTAACTATACTTTTTTATGTCAATAAACATATTCAACTAAAATTTCTCTGCCACAAAACTAGTAGAAACTAACCTTTTCAATGCTGCATTGAGGTCCGACTCTTCTTTGTAGTTAAAAGCTTCATCGAATCCAAATTTATTCTTCAACAGGTCCACCTGGTTGCAAAAGATATACATATTTAAGCAAAGCAGGATTAAGTAATTTTGCCTGTCAGTAAATATAAACTAAATGGCCTTTTGGCCTTGTTAATCATACTCTTTTACAAGTTATAACAAAGCATTTCTATTCCAAAATTTATGAGAAGTGCAACTGTGCAAGTACTATAGCTGGTTCCCGCCACAATTCTCTTCAATTAGGCTAATTATATAAAGACTTCTAAAGTTGAACATAGTATTATTGTAATGTAATATAATCAGGCTAATTCAACCCCACCAACTCACCAAGTGAGGAAAGAGATTGTTGTTATTGTAATTAGACCTATTCAAAATAGTACTTTAAACAACATGATAAATATCAAAATATTAATGCCCATTCATCACTTATGCAGGCACATATAACAACAAGAATTAGACAAATACCTTCTCTTTACTTCCAGCACTTCCAACAACATAACAACCAGTCAGTTTAGCAAATTGGCCAACAAGTTGACCAACTGCACCAGAGGCAGCCGAAACAAAAACATTCTCTCCTTTCTTGGGAGAGCCTACTTCAAAGAAACCAGAATAAGCAGTCATTCCGGGCATACCTGTGCTCAAAGAAAAATGGAACATCTGTCAAAAGGCACAATCAAATGGCAGAAAACTAAGCAACTAAACTAACATCCATAAGCTTGCTTGCAATCTTGCTACTGAGATTGAACATTCATTCTGAACAAGCATAAATTATACTCAGAAAATAAAACAGAAAATAAAATAATAGATATAAAAACCATAAACAGAGAAAAGATTATACAGAGATGTGGCTGTAACAGTAAACAAAAGCAGTGAGCTATCAGTTTCAGTTCCGAATAAGTATAGACTAGAACTATTAGTTCTCCTCCAAGCCAAAGCTGGTCAGCAAAATAAAAATATTTTAACGAATAAAGGATCAGTTCCAACCAACCACATAACCTTCATTGAACAAAAGAAGGAAATGGAAAAGGAATATAGCACCAAACCAAACAGCCAGACACCCATCTTCTTATAGATATTAAACAGGGAAAGGAGCCATTTATCACATGAAAACTTGAGGCCTGCACATCATATTGACATCAAGTGCATTCTTGACTACAAAAAATCAATATAAGTTGGAATTGTTGGTTGAATACAATTACCGAGAATTCCAGTATAGTAGGAAAGAGGAACATCAGTCTGCTCAATTTTGAAATGTATTTGAGCTGAAGGGATGAAGCTGTACTCTTCCCAATTAGTAATACCCCACACCAAATCCCCTTTCTTATAATCAGGGTTTCCAGATTCCAGGACTTTAGACACACCATAACCTGTTATTGGCTGCAAGCAATTACTCAAAATCATCAGAAAACAGAAGCTTGAAATGCTATTTCAACGTTGCACATTATTCTTCAATTAATTTAATTTCAATCTCCATTTTTTTAAAAATAAAACTGAAATCCTCATCGCACAAAATACAATGTTCAGTGGATTTTCATTTTTCAGCACAATTCACACAATCACTTCCTAATTATCCAGCAATTCCTTCGATTTCTCAACAAAAAAAAAAAAAATCTCAGCAAACAAACATAATTCTATATACAACTTTTTTAAAAAGTACAATAATCAGAATATATATACAATTAAATCCCAAAAAAATTAGTTAAAATTATGACTTACAGAGTTAGGTGTGTAGGAACGAGGATTGAAAGAGTCTTCTGGCTTGCTCATAAGAGTCCGCATGTAAGGATCGCAAGACAGGTAGAGATTTTTGAGCAGCACATCTTTGGAACCTTCTGGAAGCTTGAGATTTATGGTACTATCAACAATGTGCATGTCTGATTCTTTGGGAAAACCAGACACGTAGTCTCTCAGAATCACTTGCTTGTTCCTCACACTCACTTCCGCCATCTTAGGCTCTGGGTAAGTTGATTTTGAGTCTCACTTCAGTTTACAACACAAAACTCAATGAGGATAAGCGAAATTATAGGAGCGTTGTGTTGATTGATCGCGATGTTAACGAGGAACTCTCTCATTAATATAGGCATTGCAACGGGCTGGGTCGCAGCGAATTTTGTACCTGCGCCCATCTCCACCGCATGGTTCGGTTTTTCCGTGGGCCCTGACTCCGTTTTATATATATAGGAAAATTAAAAAATTATGTTTATGATAAGGCTAAATTATACATTTGGTTCTCTACGTTTATTTTATGTTTCAATTTGTCCATTTATGTTTTATTTGTTCTGTTTTGGTCCTTTACGTTTTAAACATTACATCACGTTAGTCCTTTCCGTAACGAGTCGTTGAAACGCCGTTAAGTTGTCTGGCGTGGCACTCAGGTGGCACTGATTTACCTATGTGGCACTAACATATATAATTACAAAGACAAAAAAAAAATCCTTCTTCCCCAAATTCTCTGCATTTTCTCTACGTTCTGTGTTCTTCCTTCCCTCGATCAGAAGCACCTGGCGCTGGAAATAGGATGGAGAATATTAATGGAGGAGAGGAATGGAGGAAAAAAATCCTAATTTTAATTTGGGGAAAAAAGATTTTCTTCTTTCTGTTTCAAAATCAAACCAAAGCTTCCATTATCAAACCAAAGCTTCTATTAGAGCTTCATCATCATCATCATCACCACCCCCTTCTTCTTTTGGGTTGTTATCAACATCTGAGTGTGCTTTTTTTAATTTGAGGAACCCCAATTTTAATTTGGGGAAGATGATGAACAGTGTTAAGCAAAGCTGTCAATTTCTGGTTGTGCATTTTTTAATTTGAGGAACCCTAATTTGAGTGTGCATTCTTGCTGCGGTTTTTTGGTTAATCTGCGTTCTTGCTGCGTTTTTTTGGTTCTGAGTGCGCGTTCTTGCTGCGTTTTTTTGCCGCGTCTTGGTGCTTCATCTTTGTTGCGTTTTTCTGGCTTCGTCTTGGTGCTTCATCTTTACTGTGTTTTGGTGCAACATCTTTGCTGCGTTTTTTTGGTGCTTCATCTTTGATTTTGGGGGAAAAAAGTCTGCAAACGTCAGCCACGTGAGACAACTTAAACGGTGTTACAACGTGCAGTTACGGAAATGACCAACCTATTGTAACGTTTAAAACGTAAGGGACCAAAACGGAACAAATAAAACGCAGAGGACCAAATTGAAACATAAAATAAACGTAGAGGATCAAATGTATAATTTAGCCTTATGATAATTAATAAAATAAAATTATAATTATTATACAATGATAAAATAAAATAAAGAAATTAAAAAAAATTATTGAAAATAGATTAAATTAAAAATAAACAAAATATATGACATGCATAAAACAAAATAAAAATTAACAATTTATAATTAACCGGAAGAGTTCGGGTCGGGGACAGGTCGGGTATCGACATCTCCAATCCCGCCCCACCTCGGTCAAAGCTGCTTTTTTCAGTCAAAATTGGGTCGGGTCGAGTGGGTACTCACAGGCTCTGTTACCATGCCTATCTCTGAAGCATTGGTCCTATAGTTTGTGAGCCATACACATAGGTACTGGCTGGTTTACGTATTTGATACGATACGATATGTTTTTTTTTTGGTCTTTAGACTCATTTAATAATTTTTGTATTCTTTAATCCTAAAATAGTTTTCCCTCGAGAGTTTTCACATTTTTTATATTATAATAATTATTCTCACACACTTATTTTCAGTGAGAACATAAGGGATATGGAAAATGAGAGGATCTTACATTGGTGAACATGTGAAAGAACAAAATCATTGTGCGATGAGCTAATGTGTTGAATCGTCTTTGCAGAGGATGATAATGGCGGCCATTTGCAAAACATTCTGACGCTTGAGTGAGTATATGATTAAGGTGGCAGAGAGAGTTTAGAATAATGTGTACCTTACTTCGTAGCATTACGAGATGTATAGCTAATCTCGTATGATCTTATCTTCCTAACCGAATTAGTTAGGTTGTTGCCATAAGGCGGTTATGTAGTTACCTACTCAGCATGTGTTGCGTAGAGTTAACCTTATGTTGGAAGCTTTAGGAATTTGGCTAGCCTTCCTGGCAGCCCAGCAGGCCGTAGTTAGGCATGATTTAGGTCCAGAATAGTTTTCCCCAAATCGTTAGTTCATGGATTCATGAGGTGTCGACTTAATTGTTTTGAAGTGTTCACTACATTGGTATAAGGAACGATCAATGTTTTGGAGGCGTCAATGCATCATATACGTGTTTTCCAATAACCGGTTACCCATAGTCATGGACTCCAACCTGCGAGCCTCTATAGACAAAGTAGGATGAAAAAGCCTTAGGGTGACCTTTAATAGTGTACTTGAGATCGCGAATAATTATGATTGGACGAATGATCACCCATGACTTCTGTGTACCACTAGTGCCACAAAGGCTTTCGGTGGTCTTATTGGCGCATACCAAGGTGGGGTCTTCGACTAGGGTGAAGTCGTAACAAGGTAGCTGTAGCTGAAATGCCCTCTTTCCCCAACCTATGGGGATAGCTTGCTGGAATGCGGGCGGGCTTTGGGTCCAAAGGAGACTGGGGGAGAGTCAATAAATGATAAATTATTAATCTATTATTTATTTTATGAACAAAAATTTATCTTTTGGCAATAGAAATTTGTCAACATAGAAACAAAAACGAAGCATCATGCACAAATTAATCATGTTAGCAAAACAAGTCCAACTTTAGAGTTTGGATATGCTTTGGGGTTATGGTTCATAGGTTACAAGCAATGAAAAACAATGGTTGGAAATGAATATATTGAGTTGAGTTAACTAAAAGAAATTATGATATAGGAAAATACTACCCCTATCTACAATGATTCATCTTTGCAGATGGTGGTGGCTTGTATCCAGAAATAGGGTCTGGAGGAAGTCACGACAACAAGGTCCTCCAATGGAGTTAGGGTTTGGAGGAAGAAGAAAGGAGATGGTCTAATATGATTTAATCGTACACAGAGACCAATTTGGGGTTCTTTTCAATTTCGTAGGGACTAATTTAGACCTTTCCAATTTAGACCTTTCCTATTTTTTTAGTCATTTGACACGGTGGAATATAGTAACAAATGAAATGTAAAGGACAAAACATGAGAAGGGGGTCGAATTGTGTTTTGAAAACTTTTTGATAAAACAAGACTTTTTCAAAACCTTTTCGCATAGGTAGACGCAAAGGAGCTTCAGTTAGTGAGTTGTCACTCACTTTAGGTAGACGCAACAAACGTGAAGCTAGTCTGGAAATAATAATAAATATATTTCACAAGATGATTTAAAGCTTAATATGAAAAACCTTTAAAATAGAGTTGTAAAAAAGAGTGTAAGGAGATAGAAAAGCATACAGAGCAATTTATATTTGTTCACTATTAACCTTGATAGCTACACTTGGTCCTTTTATTCCTGAAGAATTTTTCACTATAATCAGACTGATTACAACCTTGTATGTATCCCCTAGTCAACCATACTATACATACAACTTCTTAAGACAACACAACTTTGTGCCCTAAAGGAAAATGCCCAACCAAGGCTTACAACAGTCAATGAAAATATTTTTACAAGAAAGTAAAGAGCAGCTCTCAACAGGAGAGAATAAACAAATTAAGCTTAGGTAAACAGGTAACTCTCAATCAGAGAGAATAGACAGGTAAGAGTATTGAGTGGGAATTCTTGCAGAGTTTCAACTTGGTCAAATGCTTCTTATTTTGCCTTCACACTTGCCAATAGATGGTGTGACATGTTTACACTTGGCAATAATCTCGTTGTGACACAAGAACCTTCTTCACTGTTGAAATTTAAAAACTATCCCTTTCTTTTGTCCTTATTGGGGTAATGGTGTACCATTGGTGAATGCTATGGCAACTGTACTGCGTACGGAGGTGGCTCAATACTCTACCAAAAATATCCTTTATCAGTGACAAGGCAGATAAATTCGAATTGATCCTTTGTTGCTAATTTTCGCTATCACTCTTTATCGTATCTTGTATTTGAGCAATAATCTGAATGAAAATAATTTGATTCCTCGTACGTTGAACGTTGACGTATGCTTTGGTTCATAAGATAAAGACGATTGCTTGTGAGTAGACACATAATGAGTTATTCTTGGTGAGAGCGGACACATGATGGTTGATCCTGCTTTGATAATTCTTGGTCTTCAATGAGACTGATAGTCATTTCTTTAGTGATTTCAAGTAATTCCAACTAAGATAACATTCTGCACACTTGAAAACACTTGGTTAAATATATCAAAATAAATTGTTCACTCAAAATAATTATTGTTATCATCAAAATTAACGAGGATCCAGATCCAGATTTATCAATTGTCTGAGTTCACTTTAATGGTACACATTGGCAATTTTTTTCAAAGGGGGTGGGAGAAAATGATATATTATTATTTCAGTGGCACTAATGGCCATGTTACAACTGTTCCCGAGGGGATTTGAACCATGTTCCTTGGGGTTACAAGACCAAGCTTTTACCACTGAGCTAACACCCCATGGAATCGTGCTTACTAGACTGAAGTAAACAGAAGGTCTATGTGTCTCTCGTCTGTATTTCTAAGTGGCACTATTTCAATACTTTATTTTTCTCAAGGACTAAATTGAGTACCATGTTTTTTTTCGTCAAGGATCATTTTGGGTATTTACCCATATTTTGAGTAGGTAACCGAGTGCATTTGAAAAGAAAAATAAAATGTTTAAATATTGAATATTAATGATATATTTAATTTATTTTTACCATTAAAAACATTGAATGTTCTGTATACTTGTATTAATATGTCAATTAATATTATTAAAAATAATAAATAGGAAAAAAAAGTAAAAAATAAAATAAAATAATTATCATTCTTTATGAAATAATTATAATAATTTAAAAATATCAATTGATATTTTTACTTTTAGGATGATAAAGAGATTTACTTTTAAGTTTTTTAATATTTTTCCTTAAGAATGTTAACAAAATCTGATAATTTTAAGTATTGGAAAGATAAAATAAAATATTAAGTATTATTCATTAATTAATTAGACATTAACTCAAGGATTTTTTTTTTTTTGGACTAGCAAGACATGGAAAAAAGTTATGGCAGATTCTTTTATTTTTTTTATACGAGATATACTTTTTATTATAAAGAATATTTTTTTATGCCCCGTTCCAAATTAGGGAAAGTCTCTTAATTCAATTATTCAAAAAATATCGGTTGCACTTACCTCACTTTATTAGTAGATGATTCGGAGGTCGAATATGTACCTTATCGGATGAGACTTTTTCATGCTTTGTACTCCAACATCCCATGGGATTATTATAAGGATAAAAGTTAAGTAAAGTTTATTAGTGATGTGTTTGGTTACAGAGAGAAATTGTTAGGAGAGAAATAGGTGAGAGAGAGTATAAGAAGAGAGAAAAAGATGAGAAATAGAGTAGATTTGGTGTATTGATTGGTTTAAGAGAAAAAAAAGAGAAAAAGATAAAAGAGAAATGTTGATTATTTTTTAAAAGACATCAATGTCTTTGACTAAAAATTTAAATAATTTGAGATATAAGGAGAGAAAAGGGGTAGAAATGGAAACACAAAAAAAGTGCACCTCTCCCCCATTTCTTCGCATCAGAGCGAAGAGTGTAAAAAGTGGGTGGACCCCATATTTTTTGCTCTGTCTTCGCCATTTCTTTGTCAACCAATCGGTGGAAGTTCACCGTCTCTCGCGTTACTCTCTCCCTCACAAATATCTCGCTGCTAAATTGGTAGAACCAATCACAACGTAGGTGTGGTTGGTGATGTTTCTCTCACAAAACAAGATAAAAACTGTTTTGATATTGATAGTTATGAAATGTTAGAAATAGTAGCTAGTAGTGGATAGAGAGAGATAAAATTTATATATTTTGTGAGAGAAACAACACTAACCACACATAAGGAACCTTACATAAGTTTTGTCGTTGTTATAAACAATTGTTTTTACCATTAAAAACATACTTTGAAACTTAATTATATTCTTTGTTTAACACCTCCTTTGTATTATTGTTTCAATTGAGATTTTGAATGGCTGTTTTAATTAATAACACAAGTTAATGTTAAATATTGTGTTGTTTATTATTAAATTATTTTAATAACATAAAGTTATTAAAAAATATTTATTTTTTTAAGATAACAAATGCTTATACTTTACATTTATTTTAATTTATAATTCACGAACTTTAAAAAATCTGATAATTTTTAAGGGAAAGTTGATTGATTTTGTCAAAAAAGGGAAAGTTGATTGAAATAGAAGGAAGGAAGCAGAGATGAATGCTAGACATAAATAGACATTAACTGAAGGGACAAAAATCTGACTTGATCAAATCTCTTATTGATGACATTGCAAAGGTTTTATTTATTTATTTATTTATTTATTTATTCATTTATTTATTTTACCATTAGAGGGCATGTGTACCATTTTTTCCTATTCCTTAATCCCAATTAAATATTTTCCATGTAAGTTTCTATTTAAGCCCCACACTGCGGTGCTGCTGTCACAAATCACTATAACAACTCTCAATCTTTCTAAGGGTCTAACATGAAGGGGCTAATCACTTGTGTTTTGATTCTTGGTTTAGTTTCACCTTGTCTATGTGTCAGGTGGAATGTTGGAACCAAAAATGCTTTATATAATGTGATGGATTATGGTGCTCGTGGCGATGGCAAATCTGATGATTCACAAGTATATGCCTTTCTGTTTAGTCCTTATAATAATTTTAATTAATATCTACACTTCATGAGAATCTTTGATCTTCTATTATTCAAGGGGAAGCTTATGGTTTTGATAGATTATTACTAATTGAGTGACCCTTAATTAAGGATTTTTCTATTTTGATTTGATTATAGGCATTTCTAAGTGCATGGAAGAGCACGTGTGGAGCGGAAGGGACAGCTACTCTAGTTATACCACAAAGAAAATTATTCATGGTGACAAAATTTTTAGTGGTACTTGCAAGGCCACAAGTATTCACATTCAGGTATATATATCTGACATCCAACATTTGATCAAACTGCAATTTTTTTTTTTTTTGGGGGGGGGGGGAGGGGGCGGATATACGTGATTATGTAAAGCAAATTAAATTCTCATTATTCAATTATCCATTGAAAATAAAATTTTCTTTTCTTTGTTTGATTTCATTTTGAAAAGGTAAAAATACGTGTTAGTAATATGTAAATGGATTAAAACACACATGGAACCCACATTCATTTCCTTCCCACTCTTTCTTAAAAAAATAAATATATTTGTATCTCTACAATGTTGATAAATTTTATTTTATTTGTTTTCAATCTCTATATATTAATAAAAATACCGTGTTTTTAATTTATTGTCAAAGGTTTAAACTATTTTTTTTTATTTTTTTAAGAACTGAAAATGAATAAAATATACATAAGGACTAAAATAAGATCGAATTTATTAATTTGTGAAAATATCGACTATTTTTTCCCTTCAATAAAAGTTAAGTGTTGTGTGATTTCACAAATAATTTTATAAATATGCAATATAGAGAGTGAAGTGGTGGATCGAATCCGGCAAGACCAGGCCAAGGGGCAGGCCAGTAAAGCTTTTGTCTTAGACCTCTAAATTATTTTTATCTATTAATACCTACCAAAGACAGACCCCTTAAATATGTTGGACCTCACTTTACCACTGCTAACATCCAATATATAACTAACTCTTTACATGTCGTGGTATACGTTCTTACTTTAAATCACACTTTTTGGTTGGTTAACCCTGGAATCTGGACTGGGCGACACAATAGAAACAAGTCGTGTATGTAAATGATATATTCTTGGCACCAATCTATTCTTATATTGTAAATTTCAGTGTTTTTATTCTTTAAAATAAAATTATAGCCTTTGTATATTTATATTTTTTTACGTAGTTATATATTTTTATTATTTTGTTACACACATATTCTTATATTGTTATTGTAGTTTAATAAAATAAAGAGGTATGAATCATTTATTCATTTGGGAATAAAAAAATCATGCTACTATTTTGACGAGAATTCTTTTTGGTAAGTATTGCACAAAATTTTCTTACTATATTTATTTATTTTTATTTTATATATTTATTTTCTCGATTATTTATTTATTTATTTATTTCCCTCTCTGCTATATATTGCAGCTTCAAGGGAAAATAGTTGCACCTTCTAAGAATGCATGGAAAGAAAAATCCTATTGGATTAGGATCGAATATGTAAACGATCTCACAATTGACGGGAGAGGACAAATCGATGGCGGTGGTTCTGCTTGGTGGCAATGCCAAAAATGTCATCGACCTAAAGTATGAGGATTATAGGCTTTCTTCTATGATAATTACTTTGTTTATATATTGATACCGAAAAAATATTAAACTAAAGCATTATTATTTTAATATTTATTATTTGATTACTTTTAAAAGTATACTGGCGCATGTTAATGAAGAGCTCGCTTGTTTTTTTTTTTTTGGTACAAAAGAGCTCGCTTGTTTTAAAATATTTTATAAAAAAAATATTTGTTTGGTAAAAAATTATTTTTAAGAATTTTCAATATGTTCATTTAAGTTTATAAAAATGATGAAAATCCAGGAAAAAAAGAACCTGATTACAATGAAAACTACTTCGAGTAGTTTTTTAAAAAAATAATTCAATTATAGTGAGTGTCATAGATAAGAAAATATTTAAAAAATGATTTTTATAACTTTTATCTTATATGAAAATCTCTAAAAATAATCAAATTTTTATATAATGTGAAAATATTTTTTAATATTAAATAATCCAACCCACATTAGTGACATGATTTTTCACGTGGACGGTGCAGACATTATCTTTCCATTCTTGCAATAATCTTACTGTTAGTGACATGAGAATCACTAATAGCCCAGGAGCTCACATATCCATAAATGGTTGCGATGGTGCGACGTTCTCTAATATATTGATTCATTCTCCTCCTTATAGCCCCAACACTGATGGGTTTGACATTTCTGATTCCAAGAATATCTTGATCGAAGACTCAACCATAAAATCTGGTAATCAAAGTTTTATTTTATCTTATGAAATTTTAATTTTAGTAATTTAAAATAATAGTATATATGTTAGTATAAATAAAAACATAATTTTTCTGAAGAAAAAATAAAAACAAAAACCTTTCTAACTAGACATTAGTATAAATGTTAAAATTGCTTTTTGTAGCAAAGATCATTACCATTTACCCTTAAAATAATTACTATATCTGCAATTTTAATATGGGTTGTCTTTCTTATAAACAGGTGATGATTGTATTGCCATCAATGGTGGTTGCTCTAACATCAATGCTACTAGGGTTGCTTGTGGACCAGGCCATGGGATAAGGTTTCTAAAAATTGTATCTTAGCTTTTCTAAAGTTAAATTAATTGCAGATACTCCGTCAATTCTATTGTAGCTTATGTGCAAATTAGAGCAAACGGTTTCAAATTTCAATATATGCAAATGACATCCTCATCTTCACATATATCACGTGAAAATGACCGTAGTTAACTATTTGATGGAGTTGTCACGTGACTTGCATATGACATCCAACTATAAAATGTTTCCTTAATTTAACAATATTTATGTCATGGTAATCCTATCTTTCACAAATCTAATAAAAATTAAATGTATGAAATAATCAGCATCGGTAGCCTTGGTAGAGATCAAGCTCATGATACTGTTGAAGAGGTTTATGTACGGAATTGCAGCTTCAAAGGGACTTCAAATGGAGCAAGAATCAAGACATGTCCGGTGAGTATGGGAAATAATGGCATTTGCACATCTATTCTGCTAATTATAATTTTGTATCCCTTTTTTCTCCATTTTTTCTTCGGCTCAGATCATATATATATAATAATGTACACATTGTAATGCACACTTACACATCATACTTAGCTTTACTAACTAACTAACTCTTAGTTAGGTAGTCAGAATTCTGTTTTTCCTTAGCTGTCATGAGCTAGCAATAACTGCCATTGTACCTGCATATAAATTCTCCTCGTCTCAATGAGTAAAGAAATGAAATAGTTGAATTCAATGAATCAGTTTCTGTTTAGCTTTCTCTCTCAAAACCTCTGTTAGAATTCTTTGATGGTATCATAGAGCTAGTACGATCCTATGGCTTCTCCTCACTCCTCGACGGAGCATGCAGTGCCACCGCCGCCACCGTCGCAGCCGTCTCTCACCTCAATTGCGGTTTCGGAGCACAAATCCTCTGCGTTTTCTGCAATTTCAGAGAAATTGGACACTGAGAACTATCTCCTATGGTGTCAACAGATAGAACCTGTGATTAAGGCACACAAGCTCTATCACTTCTTAATCAATCCTACTATTCCGCCGAAATTTCTTTCGGTTGATGATTGTTCCAATGAACAAGTGAATCCAGCGTTTGAATCTTGGGAGCAACAAGATCAGTTGCTCCTGGCTTGGCTACAATCCACAATTTCTCGTTCCATGCTCACTCGAGTTATAGGTTGCAAGAATTCGTGGCAACTCTGGGATAAGATCCATGCTTACTTTCAAGCACATACGAATGCAAAATCGCGTCAACTCCGATCGGAATTGCGCAACACAACGCTCGCTGATAAGTCCGTTTCTGATTTTCTTCTTCGAGTTCAAACCCTAATTGGATCGCTCAATGAGGTTGGTCAGCCGATTTCGGTACGTGAACATCTTGATGTTATCATTGAAGGTCTTCCGCCTGAATATGAATCCACGGTTTCCCTAATTTGTGGAAAATTTGGCCCTATTTCCATTGAGGAAGTTGAAACCTTGCTTCAAGGTCATGAAGCTAGACTTGAAAGGTTCAAGAAACAGACAATTGCGTTTAATCCTTTGGTTAATCTCACTACATCCTCAGTTGCTTCTAACGTTCCACCTTCAGCTTCTCAAAGCTCTCAAGAAGACTCTAATCATGATGAATCTTACACACCTGCACAGGGTTCTGGTGGCCGTAGTGGCCGTGGACGTGGTGGATGTGGTGGATGTGGCTGTGGTGGCCGTGGTTCTGTCCAATGCCAAGTCTGCAGAAAATATGGACATGATGCATCTATCTGTTTCCATCGCTTCAAGCGTGACTACGTTCCATCCTCTGCTCTTGATGAAGCACCTCAGAGTTCTAATGCCACTGCTCCTTGGTCTGGTCAATCAGGTTATCCTTCAAAGAGCAATTATTCTCAACCTCAAATGCCTTGGTCTGCAATGACTTGTCCTCTACCATGGCCTTACTCAACTTGGCAATACTATGGTTCCTCAAGGCCACAGTTCACTCAGCCACAAATGTCTTTACCAATGCTACCTCCACAATACACTATGCCGCAACTTCAACCTCATCCACTAATGACACCTCAGGTTCAACCACGACCTCAGGCAAACTTTGCTGGTTACTCTTCTGCTAGTTGGTATCCAGATTCAGGGGCTTCTCATCATGTTACACCTGCCTCACAAAACATTCATCAGCAGTATCCATTTGAGGGACCTGATCAAATTGTTATAGGGAATGGCCAAGGTTTATCAGTTGCATCTGTTGGTACTTCTTCTTTTTCTTCACCTCTTAGTCCTAAACATGATTTAGTTCTTCATAATCTTCTTCATGTTCCTAGCATAACTAAAAATATGCTAAGTGTTAGCAAGTTTGCAAAGGATAATTCTGTCTATTTTGAATTTTAGCCTAATATATGCCTTGTCAAATGTCAGGCTTCCAATGAGGTCATTCTCAAAGGATTCCTTGGCAATGATTGTCTCTATCAATTTCCTGCTCTGCTGTAAAACACTCTGCCTGCAGCCTCTGGTTTAGTAAAATCTGCAAATCTGCTATTTCTGCTTTAAAGTCTGTTTTGTCACCCAATGTCAATACTGCTACTATGAATTCTAGTTCTTACTCTTTGTGGCACTCAAGACTTGGTCATCCAAGTTCGGAAGTGCAAAGACATGTACTCTACCTTTGTAATATTCCATTTTCGAATAAGAGTACTAATGATTTTTGTGGTTCTTATTGTCTTGGTAAGTCTCATAGATTACCTTCTCATGCATCAACCACTGTTTTCACATATCCTTTGGAGTTGATTCACAGTGATCTATGGGGTCCTGCCCCTATTGTTTCATCAACTAGTTTCACTTATTATATCACCTTTGTTTATTCCTTCACTAGATTTACATGGATTTATCTCTTAAAAAGGAAATCTGATGCTCTTGAAGTGTTTAAAGAATTCAAAACAATGGTTGAAAATCAGTTTCCTTTTAAAATCAAGGCTCTTCAAACTGATTGGGGTGGTGAGTTTAGACCCTTCACTATGTTTTTAAAACAGTTTGGAATTTTGCACCGTTTAATTTGCCTACATACTCATCACCAAAATGGCATGGTTGAACGAAAGCATAGGCAAATAGTTGAAGTAGGTCTTACCCTTCTTTCTAAGGCCTCACTTCCATTGAAATTTTGGGATCATGCTTTTCTTACAAGTGTCTATCTCATTAATAGACTACCAACTTCTGCACTCAATTTTGCAATTCCATACACACAACTTTTCAATAGCCAACCTGACTTTTCGTTTCTCAAGATATTTGGTTGTGCTTGTTTTCCTCTCTTGAGACCTTACAATCAACATAAACTTCAATATAGATCTCAAGAGTGTCTTTTTCTAGGTTACTCCAACTCTCATAAAGGGTATAAGTGCCTTGCTCCAAATGGTAGACTATATATATCTAAGGATGTTTTGTTTAATGAGTATCGATTTCCTTACACTGAGCTGTTTTCACCACAAACTGTTTTTACTTCACAGCCTTCATGTATTCCAGCATCTATTCCTATCATATCATCTTCTGTTCCAGCCTTTGTCACAAACAATACTTCATCAATTAATGATAGTTCATCTGGTCTGCAACCGTCTAATTCTTGTTCAAATAACTCTGTTCCTACTGACAGCGTAAATTCTCATCAATCTCCTCATACTGCAGTGTCTTCTTCTCATGTTGCAGCCTCTTCTTCTCATGCTGCAGCATCTCCCTCTCATGTTGTAGCATCTCCTTCTGTTCAGCCTAATTTAACTGTCATTCCTACACTATCTCTCAATACTCATCCAATGCAAACAAGGGCAAAATCTGGTATTGTTTGTCCTAAAATTCATCCAACTCTGTTACTTGCACATGTGGAACCAAAAACCACTAAGCAAGCCTTGGCCAGTCCTGTTTGGCTGTCAGCCATGCAATCTGAATATGATGCTCTGATTCGCAACAAAACTTGGAGCTTAGTCTCATTGCCACCAAACAGAACTCCTATAGGTTGTAAGTGGGTGTTTAGAACAAAGGAAAATCCTGATGGTTCAATAAATAAACATAAGGCCAGGCTAGTTGCTAAAGGTTTTCACCAAAGGTTTGGAGATGACTACACCGAGACTTTTTCTCCTGTAATAAAACCAGTAACAGTCCGAACTGTTTTGACTCTAGCCATTTGTAGAGGTTGGACTCTTCAACAACTAGATGTAAATAATGCCTTCTTAAATGGTATTCTAGAAGAAGAAGTTTACATGATACAACCTCCAGGCTTTGAATCACAAGATAAAGCACTTGTTTGCAAATTACATATGGCTCTTTATGGCCTAAAATAGGCTCCAAGGCCTGGTTTGACAGATTGAAGTCAACACTACTGCAACTCGTCTTTTCTGCTTGCAAATGTGATCCATCTCTGTTTATTTACTCAAAACAGTCCATTCTCACCTATATGCTTGTGTATGTAGATGATATAATTGTGATAGGTAATAATCTTCAATTCATCCAGCAGCTTGTTACTCAACTAAATGCTGCCTTTTCTCTAAAAGAGCTGGGAGTTTTGGATTATTTTTTAGGAATTGAGGTTAAGCATCAACCTGATGGTTCATTGGTACTTACTCAAAGCAAGTATCTTAGGGATCTTTTGTCCAAATTTAATATGCATGAAGCTAAGCCTCTACCCTCTCCCATGATTGCTGGAAGCAAACTTTCTAAGTCTGGTACAGATTTATTTGCTGATCCTTCACTGTATCAGTCTGCAGTAGGTGCCTTACAGTATGCTTCTATTACTAGACCTGACATCAGCTTCTCTGTAAATAAAGTCTGTCAATTTATGTCTCGGCCACTGGGTTCTCACTGGGCTGCTGTAAAACGTATTTTGAGGTATCTAAAAGGCACAACTTCATGGGGTTTACATTTGAAACCAGTAGCTAATTTTCCTGTCACTCTAACTGCTTATTGTGATGCTGATTGGGGCTCTGACCCGGATGATAGGAGGTCAACCTCTGGTGCCTGTATTTTCATTGGTCCGAATTTAATTTCATGGTGGGCAAAGAAGCAGCCTGTCATCTCTAGGTCTAGCACTGAGGCAGAATACAAGAGTATGGCTTTGGCTACCTCTGAAGTATTATGGATTCAGTCCTTATTATCTGAACTTGGTGTTTCTTTTCATGCTCCAACAATGTTGTGTGACAATATGAGCACTGTGGCCCTTGCTCATAATCCAGTCCTTCATTCTAGGACAAAACACATGGAACTAGACTTGTTCTTTGTAAGGGAAAAAGTTCTCAACAAGCAAATCCTTGTTTCTCATGTTCCTGGAATTTTTCAATGTGTTGATATAATGACAAAACCTCTTCCTCCTGCCAAGTTTGAGGAATTTAGAGCCAAGCTCACAGTGTGCAATTCTGCTAGCATCATTCCACCCGGTTGAGCTTGCGGGGGAATAATAATGTACACATTGTAATGCACACTTACACATACACACTTAGAATCATAGCTTAGCTTTACTAACTAACTAACTCTCAGTTAGGTAGTTAAAATTCTGTTTTTCCTTAGCTGTCATGAGCTAGCAATAACTGCCATTGTACCTGCATATAAATTCTCCTCTTGTATCAATGAGTAAAGAAATGAAATAGTTGAATTCAATGAATCAGTTTCTGTTTAGCTTTCTCTCTCAAAACCTCTGTTAGAATTCTTTGAATATATATAATTATGTAAACAGCTATTAGTAGTAAATTAGTAATATATAACACAATATATATTAGTTTATATACAATAACACATTGATTCAGAGATATACTTTTTTATGAACATTCAGAGATATACTTGGTAAAGCCAAAAAATGAAATATGCAAATAAAAAAGGACAAATTAATGTTATAAAACTCTCACTTTTGGGTTTTCTATATTCCCATTTTTTGCAGGGTGGATCAGGTTATGCAAGAAAGATTACTTTTGAGCAAATCGAACTTATAGATGTTAGCAATCCAATAATTATAAACCAGCACTACGGTGTTAAAGATGCAACGGTACCCATTTAATTTGACTCCCATTCATACTATATCTTATCATTTCAACTCTTGTGTTTTTTGTTTGCTGATTACATATATATCATAGTTAATTGTTTTTTGAATTTGTGCAAATTATTAGGATTCAGCGGTGCAAGTGAGTGATGTGACATATCGTGGGTTTAATGGAACTTCTGTTAGTGACATAGCTATTAACTTAGATTGCAGCTCGTTTGGTTGTTTCAACATTGTATTGGATCAAATTGACATTGTCTCTGCTCGACCAGGAACGAAGACTCATGCTTTTTGCAGAAATGCCCATGGAACAGTTGATTCCACTATTCCAAGAGCAGCATTGAATCATTAACGTGTTATCGGCCATATGACTATGTTGAAAGTGTATCATTAACCAAGTTGCAATGCAATACACATTTGTTGTGACAAGTATATTTCATAATAAATTGTATATCAAAAGTTTTAATATTGCATATACATTTTTAGATAACAAATTTTACTCTACAAATTTTGTCATAATTTTGAAATCATCACTATTAATCAATCAAAGTCATAATATCTTCTCTTTCTTCTTTTCATTCTCCCCTCAAGTAATCAGTAAAAAAAAAGGTTAATCAATCAATATAGAATATAATTACTCATATACTTATATATTTAAAATTTTATATCTAATTACTCATATACTTATATATTTAAAATTTTATATCTACATAAGTTTTGTCATTTTATTATAATTAATTTTATTTAAATTTTTAAAAACTTATAAGTATCATCCTATCCTTGCATTATAATTTATTTTAATTTTATTTAAATTATTTAAATTATTTATCATTTGTTACTAAATAATTTTAATGACTAAAATTACTAATCAATATTTATATTTTAGGCATAATAAATATATGAAATTTAATTATTTTTTAAATTTATTAACATATGTTCTAGAAATGGTGTAAAAAAATTTTGATAATATTTTAGTAAATACCCAAAATGGTCCCCCACAAAAAACGTTGTACCCAAGTTTTTCCTTAAAAAAGTCCTAAAATAGTCCACTAAAACTAGAAATGAGGGACACGTTAGTCTCTTCGTTTACTTCCGTCAAGTAACCGCGGTTAAATTGTTGATGTGTAACGTCAAAGTGGTGATGTTTATGTTATTGTATTCCATCGTGTCGAAAGGTCAAAAAATAAGAAAAGTCAAAATTAAAAAAAAAATCTCAAATCGGTCCCTGTGAAACTGGGGGAAAAAATCAAATTGATCCTTGTCTATGTTTACGTCCCTAAATCAGGCCATTTTCTTTCTTCTTCCTCCAAACCCTAACTCTATTGGAGGAAGTTGTTGGTGGTTAAATCATCTGCTTGTCTAGAACCGTTCGTAATGCCCCAAAGGAAATTATGAAGAAAAATTAGAGGGAAAAAGATGAATAATTGGAGCCCTCAATATTATCATTTTATTTATGAACAGAAATTTATCATTTGGAAACAGAAGTTTGTCAATGCAGAAACAAAAACCAAGCATCATGCACAAATTAATCATGTTAGTGAAACAAATCCAACTTTAGAGTTTGAATATCCTTTGGGGTTTTGGTTCACAAGTTACAAGCGATGAAAAATAATGGATGGGAAATGAATATATTGAGTTGAGTTAACAAAAAGGAAGTATGACGTAGGAAAACACTTCCACTAGTTACAATGGTTCATCTTTGCAGATGGTGGTGGCCTGTATCCAGGAATAGGGTTTGGAAGAATGCACCACCAGCAAGGTACTCCAATAGAGTCAGGGTTTGGAGGAAGAAGAAAGAAGATGGTCTAATTTAGTGACTTAATCGAACATAGAGATCAATTTGGGATTTTTCAATTTTGCAGGGACCAATTTAGACATTTTTCATTTTCGACCTTTCCTATTTTTTGACCATTTGACACAGTGAAATACAGTAACAGACGTCATATTTTAACGGTACACATCAGTGATTTAACAGTGGTTAGTGGACGAAAGTAAATGAAGGGATCATCATGTCTCTCTTTGTATTTATGGGGGACTATTACAAGACTTTATTTTTCTCAGGGATTAAACTTAGTACCACTTTTTTTGTCAATGACCATTTTGGGTATTTATCCGTAATTTTTAACCAAGTGCATTTGAAAAGAAAACTAACAAGTTTAAATATTAAACATTAATGATATTTTTAATTTATTTTTACCATTAAAAAATCAAATGTTTTGATACTTGTATTAAATATGTCGTTAAGATTATTATAAATAATATAATTATCATTCTTTATGAAATAATTTTAATAATTTAAAAATATCAATTGATATTTATACTTTTAGGATAATAAAGAAATAGTTGGAATGCGACTTAATTTCCATGCGGAGTTAGTTGCAGCCATGATGGAAATAGAGATTGCTTTCCAATAGAAGTGGTCTAAACTTTGGTTAGAATATGACTCCATGCTTGTACTACAAGAAAACCTGACAATACCGACGGCAAAAAGCCGTCGGTAACCGTGAAAATCTGTCGGTAATCCACGTACCGATGGCCGCGTGTTCGTATGCTTTCGAGGCCGTCGGTAAGTTAAAAAAATCTGTCGATGTCATTCACCTCTACACAACCCCTTTGCTTTGTTTTTATCACTGCACACCAACCATGTTTATATGTTCTCATATATGGGTAGGGTACATAATACACTTGTCTGGCCTTTTGTGCTATTATGAATGGATCGTAACGATCATAATACTTGTTCATCTTGATATCTACAATATCATACTGCGGATGAACATTATCTTATTGTTAAAACAAAATCAAATAAATAAAAAATGCAATGTTTCACTTACATATGTCTCCTTCATCCTGTCGTCCACCCAGGACTTGTCCTTCTTCTTGAGGTGAGTCTTTAAGAAGATCTCATCCACCGTGGGATCTCTATCCAACTCTCGAGCCTGAAACATAATAAAAATAAATAAATATTGAATGTTATTCCGCTTTTTAAGTTGAATTTTAGGCAATCAAATGTTTAAGTTGAAAAACGTACCAGCCGTAAGGCATGCTTAGTGATGGATATCGATACACCTGTATGTACAGATCCACCCTTAGAAGAGACATGGTTCTTCTTGGCCTTGGTGGATTTCTCCTTAAAGGCGGGGGAGTCCTAGAACCCCTCCAGCACGCCCCAGGCACTCTCGCCTATCTAGGTCGGGCATTCGCGTTTGTTCCTTACCTCCATAAGCATCTCAGAAAGACGCTTCGAGCCTTTATTGTTGAAGATTTTCTTAACCTCATGCTCATGCTCAGGTTTCTAGGCAATATATTTCTGCAATATTATATTACAAGTAAGTTATAATACATTCATTATTAATATCAAGACACAATCACTGAACTTAGGTAAGAAGAAAAGTACATAAACTTACTCTAAATTTGTCAAACCAATGTTTCTACACATCCTCTGGGATCTCTCCCCAGGTAGGATATGGATCACGAAACAGTGACTCAATGACAGATGTGATGGCCCTGGAGGCCACCTTAGATGGTATGAAGCTGCAAACAAGTTATAAACAAAATATCAAATACACACAAACAGATATATACATATAACATTGATAAGTTAATATGAATCAGTTACGTACCCTAGGCCAAAAGGCTTAATGATCGGTCTCCCATCAGGTGTCATCTCATGTACCTACCCATGGTTATGATGGGAATGTCGAGACTCCTGTCCCGTCGGACCACTAGGCGCAGCATGTGAAGGTCCTACATGCTCCTCACCCTTAGTATGTCGCTCTGAAATGAACGTCGATGGGGACGGGGAAATGTGCTCCTGCACAGGCTGTAAAGGTATGACTTTTTGTTACAAATGAGAAAAAACAAAAACCAGAAACAACTAGCTCATTACAAACCTGCACAGGAGGAGGTATGAAACTTGGATTCGGGATCATCAATATAGGTGGCTCGGGAGTAGCCACTCCAGGCTGCTGGATGGGAGGCACCGGTACCTGCCGGACCGGTGTGCTAGCGTCGTCATCCAGTGGCGACTGTACAGATGCTGCTTGCATATGCCGAGCCGCCTGTCTCAGATTATGCGGCAAAATCATTCGATTCCTCTTCAGAGGAATCTTAGCCCTCTTCTCTTTAGGAGGCATCTGCCAAAAAAAAAAAAGGCGTGTGGAACAATATAAATGGGTTAATCAAGGCAATTTAAATGAAACTTTAACAACAAAAAATTAACTCAAACAACAGGACATGTGACACTTTACATATATCTTCACACAAATAGTCTTATACAACAAACATTATCTCAATAATAAAAAAAAATGGGACATGACACTTCAGGAAATATCATCATCTTCGCTATCCACATCCATATCATCATCTCCGTCATTAGCCTCCAAATCGAAGTCATAACTATCTTCACTAGAGTCAATGTCTACTTCATTCTCAATATCAATGTTCGGAATTGACGTAACATCAACCTCTTCATCATTATGTGTTTCATCACGCAAGCAGTCCATTTCTTCAATGTTGGTTATCTGTTCAATGAGTGTCATCTCTTCATCTTGATAGGGTATGTCTTCGTCAATGTCATTCACCTCTACACAACCCCTGTGCTTTGTTTTTATCATTGCACACCAACCATGTTTATATGTTCTCATATATGGGTAGGGTACATAATACACTTGTCTGGCCTTTTGTGCTATTATGAATGGATCGTAACGATCATAATACTTGTTCATCTTGATATCTACAATATCATACTGCAGATGAACCTTTGTTCCTCAATTCCGTCTCGGATCAAACCATTGACAATAAAACAATGCTACCCTATGAGGCAAATTGTGATACTTCAACTCGAAGACATGTTGAATGACTCCGTAGAAATCATCTTTTCCTCCTTCTGTAAGCCACTTTACATAAACCCCATTGTTTATGGTTTTTTTTACCCTGAGTCCATGCTTGCTTGTGAAATTTGTACCCATTAATGAAGTACTTGTGCCAACTAATGGCCCGTGACTCTGGACCCCAAGCTAATGATATCAAGTTTGTGTCTGTCACGCCATTTGCCTCATTAGTAGTCTATACAAACAATAAATCCACACTACGTATAAGAAGTTTGAATTTATGTGCATTAAACTTTTGGTCCAATACTTTGACAAGACACTTCCATACGACCGAAACCATTCAGGAAATTATGCATGTATCCGAGTTCGAGCTAAAGGATCTTCTTCACTGATGGAGTTATATTGCAAAAAAAAATGACAGGAAAGAGAGAATTGTTGTAATATATACTTGGTAAATACACCGAGTGTGTGTTTAAATTTGTATTACTTACTCAATATATGGCTTAACCTCGTTGCAATTGATGAGACGTGTACATGAGCAGACCTCCATTCAACATCACTCAACCAGTGAGTTTGGGGTTGCCCACTAGGACGTCCTAGTTGGCTGCTAATTGACAGTGTTGATGTGACAACGTCGTTCAATCTTACAGCTTCATTACGTTGACTTCTGGCATACAAGTCAATTTTTTTAAAATAGTGGGAACAAAAATATGTTGTCTCCCGGTGTAGATAGGACATACATATTGAGCCTTCTACTCTCGCCTTGTTTTTCACTGTCCATTTAAAATTACCCATCATTCTGAAAATAAATGAGAATTGCAGGCTTAATATAAATATGGAAATATGATAAAGATATTAACATTGATTACTAAATACCTTTCAAATGGATACATTCATCGATATTGAACTGGACCACCAAGTATTGCCTCACGGGGAAGGTGAATTGGAAGATGCTCCATTGAATCAAAGAATCCTGGTGGGAAGATTCTTTCGAGTTTGCATATGATCAATGAAATGTTTTCATTCAATTTGATCAATTCATCTTGCCTCAGGTTATTACTACATAGGCCCTTAAAGAATAGGCTTAATTCTGTAAGTAGTTTCCACACAAGGTCAGGCAATGAACTAAATGCAAATGGGAGTAAACACTCCTTAAATATGTGACAGTCATGACTCTTCATCCCATACATTCACCCTCTATCATTTGCACATCTAGCCAAGTTTGAAGCATACCCATCTGGCATCTTAAGCTCCCTAATCCATTTACAAACTTTCTTTGCCTCATCAGAAGAAAGACAATAACTTGCCTTAGGTTTTGTCAATTTTTCGTTGTTACGCGGAATCAACTCCAAGTCGCTACGCTGGTAAATGAGGGCTAAGTCTATTCTTGCTTTTTCATTGTCCTTTGTTTGGCCTTTAACATTCACGACTGTGGTAAACACATTATCAAAGACATTTTTCTCAATGTACATCACATCTAGATTGTGTCTTAATAGGTGATCTTTCCAGTACGAAAGATCCCAGAATATGCTCCGCTTTATCCAATTGTGATCACGTTCATGCTCGGGTAACTTAATAGCATCTCTGTGTTCTACCACACATGGAACCTCACTGATCCAATTCGATATGTCATCACCCGTCAATAGGAAGCCCATGTTTTTCAACTCTGCTTTTTGTAAACCCCTTTTTACTTCTACGAAAGACATGATCACGTGGCAAAAATCGACGGTGATAATCGAACCATGAGTTCTCCCCCCCATATTTCAGACTAAAAGACTTTATGTCGTTTATACATATGGGACATGCCAGCTTACCTTATGTACCCCACCCAGACAACATATCATAAGCGGGAAAGTCATTAATTGTCCACACCAAGATTGCCCTCATTAGAAAGTTTTGCTTCGTAGAGATATCATAAGTCAAAGCACCCCCAGTCCACAACTGTTGTAGCTCATCTATTAAAGGTTGTAAGAACACATATATTTTTGCTTTTGGGTTATTTGGTCTCGGTATGAGGCAGATTAAAAATATAAACGGTTTAGTCATGCACATTTCATGGGGGAGATTATATGGGGTGACAATAACAGGCCATCATGATTATGGGGTTGAAGACGCCTGAATGTAAGGTGTGAAGCCATCAGAACATAAACCAAGCCTTACATTTCTTGGTTCATTTGCAAATTTTGGATACACCGCATCAAAATGCTTCCAAGCTTCCCCATCAGATGGATGTCGTAAAATGTCTGAACTAGATCTATTGTGATGATGCTATCGCATTGCAGCTGCAGTTTCCATTGATGCATACAATCTTTTCAACCTAGGAGTGATTGGCAAGTAAAACATTCTCTTTGCTGGAATGTCTTTGTACTTACCCATCCCAGTCTTACGAGGAACATACCGTAGTTTCTGACAAAACCTACATTGTCGTTCTGCACTATTCTCTTTGTAGTACAACATGCACCCATCAACACAACAATCAATTTTTTGAGACTTCAACCCTAACTTGGACACCAAACTTTTCGCTTGGTAAAAATTTCTTGGCAATGAATCCTTCGAAGGACACACGTCTACAAGCATGGTTGCAAAGAAATCAAGACACTTTTGCGGAACATTCCAATTTGTTTTGCAAGCCAATAGTTTAGCGCATATTGATAGTTTTAATTCAGAAGCACCATCATATAAGGGCAGATTTGCAGCAGTTAGCAAATCATAAAAGTCTTGAGCGTCCTCATTTAGGGGCTCTTCAATAGTCTCATCCTCGTCTTCATCGTTTCTCTCATCGCCCATACTTTGGAAGTCATATCTCAGTCCAAGTGCGTCGTCTACCATATGTTGTATTAACATGAAAGGATCATCATTATCCACAAGTCCACTACTACTTTGCACATTTCTTTGGTCGACACGTAGCACTTCTTCACCGTGTTCAGTCCAATACCAATAATTTGGTTGGAACCCAACCCTATACAGGTGGATTTTGATTTGTTCTGCAGATAGTATCGGTCTGCATCTGTAGTTAAAACAAGGACATCTAATGCCACCCTTGATTACAACCTCAGGTTGTGATCCAGCCTTCCTTATGAACTCCTCTACCCCCTTACGAAACTCGGTGTCAAACCCCCTTTACCAGGATTAAGCCTATCATATACCCAACTACGATCTAGAGGGTTACCATCCATTTTTTGAAAAGGATAATTCAAATTAAAAATAGAAAACAATCAGCAGACCACTCCTTGTACTCATCTTCCAAGGGAGGATAACTTACATCAAATTGAAAATAAAAAACAACTAGCAGACCATTTTACCAAGCATCCAAGGGAAATCAACCATTTTTTAAAAATTAAGTTTTTCCAAACATGAACTAAATATGTTGAAACAACAGGCAAATATAAGAGGCAACATTTGCAAACCAATTATTAATCACAAGCAAAACAAGTACGCATGCATAATAGAGCAATCTAACTAATTCACATACATAATAGACCACAACAAATGAATCATTGCCACCCAACAATGCTCATCATTCGAAAACTCAATCAACATAAATTAATCTCATCACATACATACCTGTGAGAAGAAGCAAACTAGATGGAAGCTGCTTCAGAAAAACAACACTCTTTCCCTTAATTCTCCCAGCAAGCAGAATCAGCATTGTTCCTGGAGCAATGCTAGCCCTGAAAACAAAACTAATGTATTTAAAATTAATCAAGACAGAAAAAATTTCACCATTCATCACTTAAAACATTGATATTTCCCATCCCAATCCCAATCTATACCTCATTCCACATCCCAGGCTAACCCAAACAAACACTAAGCAGAAGATGCACCACCAATCTCAACAAGATATCTTTTTCAACACATTAATATAAAATAATAAATTCATTAAGGCCCCGTTCGGGGTGGTTTTTGGTTTTATGTTTTGAAAATTTCAGAAACCAAATCCAGTTTTAGTTCTGAGTTTTGAGTTTCAGTTCTAAGTTTTGAATCTCACTTTTGAGTTTTTAAGCCACTCTTTTTATCTCGTCTCATTATGACCTCATCCAATATAAAAAAAAAAATTGGCACAAAAAAAATGACAAAAAAAAAATTACTTTTGGAAAAAAATACTAAAAAATTTAAAAAAGATCAACAATTAAAAAACAAAAAATTGTCAAAAAAAAAAATTATACTTGCAGCGCTAGATAAACCCATCTTCTGGAACCATCTTCGTCTTCCCTCTCTCTCTCTCTTTGTCTTTGCCAACACTGAAAATCAAAAAAAAGGCTTCGTCTTCCACCGCAATCATACTTGCAATGATAGATAAACCCAGCACCCACTTGTGGTTGGTGGAGAGAGGGAGTTCGAGGAGGAGGAAGAGTTTAAGGGAGAGGCGATCTTGCTAGACGCAGAACCACACGTGGCCACGACGGTTACCGAAGATAGTCCCGATCACCATTGATTTGGAGGGGCGTGGAGGTGCCGCGACAGACGTGGCAGTGGCGCCAGAGGAAGAAGGGGAAGTGGTTGTTGTTGTTGTGTGGCGGATGGAGGAGGTGCTGGGACGTTGTTTCTTGGTTGGGGTGGCGGTGGTGGTTGGCTTGATGGTGGTGGTTTTGGTTGTGGTTGTGGTTGTGGTGGTGGAAGGGGTGAAACAGGGGAGAAAGAATCGGCGGAGGGTGTCGATGGTCATGGTTGGTTGTTGGTGATGGAGATTGGAGAGGAATTAATGGGGAAAAGAAATAGTGATGGGATTTATGCGATGAAGAGAAACAGTGAAGGCACGACAGTGTTAGCGTGAAACTTAGAACAAGAATCACAAAACCTATTTTTATGGTTTTGAGATTTAGATAAAAACTGTTTCGAAATTAAGGAAAAAACCAACTTAACTCCAATTTATCCGAACACATTTTATTTCCAAATTTAACTTTCAAAACTAAAAACAGAAAACTTAGCACCACCCCAAACGGGGCCTAAGATAAAGAGTAAAATTACAATGAAATTGGCACTTCCTACAGAAACAAGAAAAGGGGAAAAATAAAACAGCTTAATCCCTAATCCCTAAACCTAAACATAAATCATCTGTTTGGGAATGAAGCTTTGATTATTTATTACCAAAAAATCAGAATCAAAACGGAGCAAAGATTGCACATTGTGCCCTAAAACTTAGCCCCAAAACAATTTTCATTCATCTCAACTACCAACATTTGAATAATAAAGAATAACAACAACAACGAAAGAAATAATTGGGTTGAGTTAAGTTGAGAAGAGAGTTAAACAAACTAATAGCAATATAGACACGATCTCTGTTGACAAGAGGAAGAGATCTACGAGGATCCAAGAATTCCCTCAAAAGCCTCCGCAAAAGAAAAGGAAGATCGAGGAGTCTCTGAAGGTGACTGGTGTGGCGACTTCAGGTTCGTGACGATGCCTTAAGGAGTTGTCGGTGGGAACCAAAAGAGTAATGGGACGGCGACCTTGTTGCAGCACCGTTTGTTGCAGCACCGAACGGAGGAGACAAAGGAAGAGGGAGAAGGAAATAAGGGAGAAAGGAAGAGGAAAAGCGTTAAGTTGGTCTCACCGTGGATCTTAGCCATCGGTAAATCCGTCGGTCAGTAAAACATTAATGACAAACCAAATGTAGACTTAGCCGTCGGTAATTCAAAATTTAATGAATAAAAAACTTGTGACCTTCTTTGCTTTCACCGTCCCCTTTACCGACGGTTAAGCCGTCGATAAAGAAGTAGAAAATTTAAAAAAAAACCAAAAAATAATTAATATTCTACTATTACCGACGACTACTGTAACCGTCGATAATTACCGACGGCCAATTCAAAAAATTCCCAAAAGTGAATAGATTATTTTACCGTCGGTGTATCGACCCTAATAATTATTGACGGCCACGGGGCCGTCGGTAACGTGTCGTGGTATTTCAGCATGCCTTTAATAACTTGGAGCTAGTTCCTTGGCAATTTAGAAATATGTGGAAAAATTGTATGTCTCTTACTAAGCTCATGGAGTTCCATATCTCCCGTATTTATAGAGAGGACAACTCTTGTACGGATAAACTGGCTTCATATGATATTGCTAGTCATTATTTCACTTGGTGGGATTTGCTCCCCAATTTTATTTTAGAAGACTTTTTTGTAACAGATTTAGTCTTTCTTTTTCTAGGTTTAGATGATTTTTTTTCCTTTTTATGGGTTTTGATCTAGTCTCCCCATAATTTTTTGTATTTGTCATTCCTTTTCTTGTTTTAATAAATTTTTGATGTGCTGCAGATGATAGATAGGGAATGAGATGCCAACATAGTTAGGATATCATTCTCTATTGTGATGCTTTTGCACACCAATCTACTATATATTATATAAAATGGAGTTTTGCCACGTGGGACAATATCAAAACTACATATATTCTTTTCCCGCCAAAAACAATTTTATTTGTTTATTATATTATTGTTTTAATATCAAAATTGTTACAAAATCACAATTAATAAATGCTATCAAAATTATAAATATCTTCCCTTAGATGACTTGTTAATTTTGAATTAGTGTAATCAATCATTATTATTATTTTGTCACATAAATTTGACAACTTTTAATTTGACATTCACTATCAATCATATAAATCATAATAAATTTGAATTGAAATGTTAAGCATGAATTGAAATTAAATCAACTTGAATTTAACTAAAGAATCATACTAAAAATATCACTTAATCTATAAACATATTCATGAAACAAAAATAAATACACATGTCTCCATTGTTTATTTTTTGTCTTTATTTTCTCATTTTAAAATAGTCAATTTATACCCTCATTTTCTTTCATTTTTTTATTCAATTTCAATGTAAGTATAAATACAAGCAACACAAATTCAGCTACTTTTATTTTCTTTCTCTGTTTTAAACTTCTATCTTTTTTTTTCTCTTGGAATATTTTTCTTGTTTTGTTTAACATTTAATAATAAAAGTTTGTTTGCTGACACGAATTCGGTCATTTAAATTTTATTTTTAATTCTTACTATGAATTCACCTTAAATCATATTATTATTTATATTATAAACTCATTTATGCTTTTTTTTATACTTTCTTTTAAAAATACTTTTGGTTTTTTCCTCATGTACGGGTTACTACACTAGTTACCTTTAAAAAATATTTTTAAGTTTTTTAATATTTTTCCTTAAGAACGTTAACAAAATCCGATAGTTTTATGTATTTGAAAAATAAAATAAAATATTATATATTAGTCATTAATTAATTAGACATTAACTGAAGGATAAAAGATTTTGTTTTTTACTAGACAAGGAAAAATGTTATTGCAGATTCTTTTTTTTTTTTAATAGCAAAAATATATTCAAGTGTATGAAGTATTGGGGGTACTCCAAATCCAACCCAAAAACAGGCTACACAGTGTTCAACCAGAATTCTAAAGAGGAACCAAACACATACACGAGGTGATAAAAGGGGTACCGCAAATCGCCAACAGTAAATTCACTTCCTTCTTTTATTAATGATATACTTCTATTATAAAGAATATTTTTTTATGTCCCATTCCAAAGTAGGGAAAGTCTCTTAATCCAACGTCCCATGGGATTATTATAAACAAAATTGTATGCATTAAGTTTATTTTTACTATTAAAAACATATTTTAAAACTTAACTATATTCTTTGTTTATTACCTCCATTATATTATTGTTTCAATTGAGATTTTGAATGGCTGTTTTAATAACACAAGACAATGATAAACAATATTGTGTTGTTTATCATTAAATTATTTTTTTGGTGACAAATTATTAAATTATTTTGTTTTAATAACTTAAAAGTTATTAATAAATATTTTCAAATTTTTAATATAACAAATGCTTATACTTTACATATTTTTTTATTTATAATTCACGAACTATAGCAAAATCTAATAATTTTTAAGGGAAAGTTGATTGAAATAGAAAAGTTGTGGAAGCAAAATTTGACCGGATCTATGAAATCTCTCTTTTTTTTTTGACGCAAGATCAAATCCCTTATTAATGACATTGCAAATGTTTTATTTTTTTACCATTAGAGGACTTATTTTAAAATATTTTTCCTGTGTACCATTTTTTCCTATTCCTTAATCCTATTTACTAAATATCTTCCATGTAAGTAGTTTCTATTTAAGCCCAACACTAGGGTGCTCCTGTCACAAATCACTATAGCAACTCTCAACTTCCTAAGGGTTTATTACATGAAGGGGCTAATCACTTGTGTTTTGATTCTTGGTTTTGTTTCACCTTGTCTATGTGTGAGGTGGAATTTTGGAACCAAAAATACTTTATATAATGTGATGGATTATGGTGCTCGTGGCGATGGCAAATCTGATGATTCACAAGTATATGTCTTTCTGTTTGGTCCTTACAATAATTTTAATTAATATATATACACTTCATAAGAATTTTTGATCTTCCATTATTTAAGGGGAAGCTTATGGTTTTGATATGACTAATTGAGTTACCATTAAAAGATTTTTCTATTTTGATATGATTATAGGCATTTCTAAGTGCATGGAAGAGCACGTGTGGAGCGGAAGGGACAGCTACTCTAGTTATACCACCAAGAAAATTATTCATGGTGACAAACTTAATTTTTAGTGGTACTTGCAAGGCCACAAGTATTCACATTCAGGTATATATATATAGCTGCAATTAATTTTTTTTTTGGGAGGGGGGATGTATGTGCTTATGTAAAGCAAATTAAATACTCATTATTCGATCATCCATTGAAAATAAAATTTTCCTTTTTTGTTTGATTTCATTTTTTTTACGGGTTGTTTAATTTCATTTTGAAAAGGTAAAAATACGTATTAGTAATATGTAAATGGACTAAAAAATTAAATATACTTTTTATCTCTACATTGTTGATAAATTTTTATTTTGACTTTATTTATTTTTAATCTCTACCTCTATGTTAATAAAAATAGCGTCTTTTTGTCAAAAAAATAAAATAGCGTATTTTTAATTTCTTGTCAAAGGTTAAAAAATCATTTTTTTATTTAATAAGATTGAATTTATTAATTATGAAATTTTTCCTTCAATTATTTTTTTTTGGCTTACCTTTCCTTCAATTATAGTCATGTGTTATGTGATTTCACAAATATTTTTATAATATACGATATGGAGAGTGAAGTGGTGGATCAAATTCGGCAAGGCCAGAGCCTAGGTCAAGCTAGTAAAGCTCTTGTCTTAGACAACTGAATTTTTTGTATATATTATATTAATGAGGAAGGCTAGCGTCATATTCTCTGACACACTCCTTTAAACACACTCTTAACAATTGGGCCACGTCACACTTTTTTTTTTCAAAATCAATCGTTGGATTGAAAGTTACTATCATATAGATCATATCTGTAAATTTTAACCTTAATCTATGATCATTTGCTATGTCATCAAGATGCATCAAGATTAACGTCAACGATGTAATTACAAATAACGTTAATCTTGACGCATCTTGATAACAAAGCAAATGATCATAGATTAATGTTAAAATTTACAGATATGATCTATATGATAGTAACTTTCAATCCAACAATTGATTTTGAAAAAAAAAGTGTGACATAGCCCAATAGTTAAGAGTGTGTTCAAATGAGTGTGTCAGAGAGCGTGACACTAGCATTCTTCTATATTAATACCCACCAAAGGCCCCTTATATGTTGAGCCCCACTTTACCACAACTAATATCCAATAATCAACGCTTTAAATGTCGTGGTATATAATCTTGTTTTAGGTCACACTTTTTGTTAGGCCGACCCCAAAATTAATTCAGACTAGTCGAAACAATAGAAACAAGTCGTGTCTCTAAATGACATAATATATTCAATCCCGATGGTGGCACCAATCTATTCTTATATTGTAAATTTTTGTGTTTTATTCTATATATATATATATATATATACAACTTAATACTTACCAAAATATCAAAACTAAACACTTTATCTAACTGACACATGTCATTTTAATGAGTAAATATGTCAATATAAATAAAAATAATTCAAAACAAAAAATAAATACACATAAAAAATTTAGTTTGTTTCTCATTTTTAACTTTTTCTCTCTCACTTTTCACTTATTTCTTCTCTCTCACTCACATGTTCCCTCTTTTTCTTCTCTCTCTATCACTCTCTCTATCTTTCTCTTCACCTCACTCTTCTTTTTTCTTTTTTTTTTCCTGATCATCCTTCTCTTCTCTCTCATTTTTCTTTTTTTTTCCTTTCTCTCTTTCTTTTTTTAAGTGCATCTCTTTTTTTTTTTCATTAACATTTTTTAACTTCATTTTTTATTAACATTTTTTATATTTTTTTGAATTATTTATATATGATTATTTTACTTTTGATTCTTAACGGGAGGAAACATGACATATTGTCATCTACTATATTGCTTTTAATTCTAGACAGAAAAATATTGTATGTTGTCAGTATAATTACTTTTTATATTTTTGTTTTTATGAATGCTATTATTTTTATAAATGATTATTTTGTTTTTGAGTCCCGACAGGAGAAAATAACATGTCACTATAATTTCATTATCTTTGAGCACATATCAATTTTTATAAATGTTTTTATTATTTTTAAATGACTATTTTACTTTTAAGTCTCGACAGGGGAAACATTACATGTTGCCCGTATAATTTTATCGCCTTTGACACAGATCAACTTTATAAATGTTTAACTTATTTATAAATGATTATCTAACTTTTGAGTCCTAACAGAGTTTTGTTATATATTTTACTATTTATATATTTGATTATAAATACCTTTTTTATATATTATTTATAGATGATTATTTTACTTTTGATTCTTAACGGGAGGAAACATGACATACTATCACCTATTATTTTGCTTTTGTTTCTAGATAGAAAAATATTGTATGTTGTCAGTATAATTATTTTTAATATTTTATTTTTATGAATGCTATTATTTTTTTTTAAATGATTATTTTGCTTTTGAGTCCCGACGGGAGAAAATAACATGTTGTCACTATAATTTCGTTATTTTTGAGCACATATCAATTTTTATAAATGTTTTTATTATTTTTAAATGATTATTTTACATTTAAATCTCGACGGGGAAAACATTAGATGTTGTCAGTATAATTTTATCGTCTTTGACACAGATCAATTTTATAAATGTTTAAGTTATTTATAAATAATTATCTATCTATCTATCTATCTATCTATCTATCTCTAATCAAGAAAATCCTAATCATGTTTATTTCATCTTAGCCATATATGGTACACAAGGTCACCAATTACATAAGTAGTAATATTTGAAACCCATTTAATATTTTTTTCACTTTCACTATAAAATTAGTTAATTTTTAATACATTGAATCAAAAATATCATTTGTTATAAACAATTACCATCTTAAAACATTGAGCGTAACAAACAACGCGTGACCCGTGTATCGCACGGGTATCGTACTAGTTCTAAAATAAAATTATAGCCTTTGTATATATTTTTATTATTTCATTACACATATATTCTTATATTGTTATTGTAATTGGATAAAATAAAGAGGTATGAATCATTTCCTCGATATTTATTTATTCCTCTGCAGCTTCAAGGGAAAATAGTTGCACCTTCTAAGGATGCATCATGGAAAGATAAGTCCTATTGGATTAGGATCAAATACGTAAACAATCTCACAATTGATGGCAGAGGGCAAATCGATGGCAACGGTTCTGCTTGGTGGCAATGCAAAAGTTGTGAAAGGCCTACAGTATGACGATTCTAGACCTTGTTTTGTGATAATTACTTTCTTTATATATTGACACTAACGGTCTATTTAGAGCTGTCAAAACGGGCTACCCGGCCCGCATCGGGCTCGGGCTTTATAGGGCCGGGCCAAAAAGCCCTAGGTGAAATTCGGGCTCGTAATTTAGAGCCCAGCCCAGCCCTACGCGGGCCACGGGCTTTTCGGGTCGGCCCGGATTAAAAATAGTTCCACACATCAGATGTTAGGGTCTTTGACTTCTTTGGTAGAGAAGTCACAGTTTCATCTAGTCCTTCATTGTTCCTAATTAAATTATTTTGACTGCATGGTGGGGGTGGGGTTTCCAAAATTTGAATATCATCATCACAACAAGCGTTCATATTGCAAGAAAACTATCTGCAAGTGAAAATACAAGAAATGCAACATAAATTGAGGGCTTTAGACAACTTACTCTTCAACTTGCGATTTTGACGCCAGGATCGAACTGGATAAGGAGTCAGAGGAAGAGAACCCGCTGGTGCGCGAGCTTAAGAAGAAGATAGAAAGGCTCATACCAAGGGGACTTCATCAACATTCAGATAGGGACCAATCCAGAAGATCGTCGGATCGGTGCAAACTGTGAGTCGGTGAAGCGGCAGATCACCGATTGCCCGAAAAGAACTCTTCGACGCCTTCGATACTGAAGTCCTTACTTGTCGAGGTTCTCATCCCGATCTCCTCGAGGACCGAAGAACCCTCGCCGACCTTCCTACTCACCAAGAACCCCAAACCGATCTACGTACGCTGAGCAATCGTGAACCAATCCTCACCATTCACTAGATCCAACAGCACTGAAGTTCCTCGCTAGATATTCCTACATGGACTAACCTATAAACAAGGGTCCTGACACTCGACAAGGTACGACGCTCAACGGATGAGGAGCAAAGACGCAAACGGATGAGGAGCGGACGTTTCTCTATTGTGCGACGGATGAGGAGCGACGCAATCGCTTGCTGCTTGTTGCGACTTGCGACTTGGCGCCGCTTGAAAGAAAAATAGGGTTTCTTTTGTTGTTAGTGTGAATCGAGTGAAGATGGTTACTTGGGCTCGATGATCCTGGATCTGTCTGGAGCGGTGGAGCCGAAAAATAAAAAAAAGGAATATATGGGCCGTCGGGTTGTTATTTTTATTTTTTAACTATATGGATTATACTATGCGCGGTCGCCTGAACTCGGCCAGCTAGCCCGACACGCTCGCTTTATCGAGGCAGGCCAAAAAGCCCGGTTACAAAAATGGGTTCAAAATATGCTACCCAAGCCCTATCATTTATCGGGCTAGCCCGGCCCGGCCCGGCCCGGTCGGCCCGGCCCATTTTGCCGGATCTAGGTCTATTAGGGAGAGAAGAAAGAAAATAGAAGGGAATGAAAATTTTTGGTAAAGTGTGAAAAAGATGCATTGATAAATGTGATAGACCAATAATAATATAACACGTCATTAATTTTACACTTTAACCAATAAACTTTCTTTTCCCCCACTTTCTTTCCTCCCACTTTCTTACATATCAAACATAGCCTAAAGAAATATTAAACTAAATCATTATTATTTTAATATTTATTAATGAGGAGGGATATATTTATAGACTCTTGTTAGAGTTATTCTGCTTAATAGCTCTGTATATTAATTGATTACTTTTAAAAGTATACTGCCACACGCTAATGAAGAACTCTCTTGTTTCAAGTTATTTTATTAAAATTTTTTTTTTTTAAAAAGATAGTTATTTTTAAGAATTTTGAATATTTTCATTTAAGTTTATAAAAACATGAGAAGCTGCAAAAAAAAAAATTGAATCTGATCACAATAAAAAACTATACTTCGAGTAGTTTTTAAAAAATAATTCAAACATAATAAGTGTGATAGATAAGAAAATATTAAAATAGTGTTTTTTGTAACTTTTATCTTATATGAAAATCTTTAACAAAAATCAATTTTTAATATAATGTAAAAATATTGCTTTTAATCTTAAATAATCCAGCCCAAAATTATAGTAGTACTAGTTTTAAGTGATTCTAAGTATCTTGTGACATGATTTTTCATGTGGATGGTGCAGGCCTTGTTTTTCCACTCCTGCAACAATCTTACTGTTAGCGATCTGGGAATCAGTAATCCCCCGAGAGCACACATATCCATAAATGGTTGCGATGGTGCGACATTCTCCAATATATTCATTGATTCTCCTCCTTATAGCCCCAACACTGATGGGTTTGACATTTCTGTTTCCAAGAATATCGTGATAGAAGATTCCACCATACATGCTGGTAATCCAAGTTTATTTTATCATATGAAATTTTAACTATTACTAATTTAAAATAAGATTATGCTATTTAGTACAAGCGCATGAATTGTACAATCAGGTTAAAAAAATTATTATGAAAAATAAGAGGAAAAAATAAAATTCTTTCTAACTAAGCATTAATTAGTGTATAAATGTTAAAAACTGTTTTTTATAGCAACGAGCATTACCCTTAAAATAAAAACAATATACCCAATTTTAATTTGAGTTGTCTTTCTTATAATAATAGGTGATGATTGTATTGCCATCAATGGTGGTTGCTCTAACATCAATGCTACTCGGGTTGCTTGTGGACCGGGCCATGGGATAAGGTTAATTTTTATAAATTGTATTTTATTTTCTTTAAAGTTGAATTTTAGTTCATTTTTTTTTGTGAGAATTGTGTTGGTGATATTTGTGGTGGAAATACTACAACTACTAGACAAAGCAACAAAAATTGATAAGTTCAAATAAAGATAATATGTTGTAAAACAAAGAACAAAGAAGATGATGAATAATCATTGCACACGACTCCAAGGCGTGTGTGAAACACTAAGCTTTATGTTCGATTCGCCCCCACCAATCCCTTTAGATTGAATGCAATAGGGTAACCAGTAAATCCCCTTCAGGATACAATGGAGTTATTTGAATTGGCTTGTACTTCCAATTCAAGCTTATCGTCAATGGTAGATTATAGAATAATAGTTTCCTTCATTCTCTCTGCGCACAAGGAAAGAAAGGAAGTGATTTGGTGTAGAAACTAGACAAATTTCTCATCTCAAATCTGATGTAGAAAGTCTCTATTTATAGAGAAACTCATGCCACTTGGTGAGGGAAAACCACGGAATGCAATCTTTCATGTATGTATCTTTTCATGTAGAGACACATACGATCACGATAGAACACACCTATTAAGAAAGATTTTAAACTCATGAAGAGACACATTTTCTCTTGGGTGCTCTTAGACTTCCATATTTTGAAAATCCCTCACAAATTGAATTTTAGTTCATATACAAATTTTAGTTCATATATGCAAGTGACATATATGAAAAATGTGTGATAATATTTAAGTTATGTAATCTTGTTATTTCTATTTTTGATAAATATTCTCATGAAAAATGTGTGAACTAATCAGCATTGGCAGCCTTGGTAAAGATAACTCTCATGGGACAGTTGAAGAGGTTTATGTACAGAATTGCAGCTTCACAGGGTCTTCAAATGGAGCAAGAATCAAGACATTTCCTGTGAGTAACTACATATATTTCTGGGTGGGAAGCGGTATTTGCACACCTAACCAGCTTTTTTTCCTTATGGAAAAAATAGGCAAAGTAAGATTATTGCTTTGTTAAATAAAAGGGACACTCAAAACACAATACAAAATAAACATTTTACAGTTAAAAAAAATAAAAATAAACATATTCAAGTCAAGACTACATGAAAGAGGATTTTCAATTTTCTGCAGGGTGGATCAGGTTATGCAAGGAAGATTACTTTTGAGCAAATCCAACTTATAGATGTTAAAAACCCAATAATTATAGACCAGCACTATGGTGTTAAAGATGCAACGGTACAAATTTAATTTGACTCCACATTCATATTATATCTTATCATTACAACTCGTGTTTTTCTGTTTGCTGATTACATATATGTTTTGAATTGGTGCAAATTATTAGGATTCAGCAGTGCAAGTGAGTGATGTGACATATCGTGGGTTTAATGGAACTTCTGTTAGTGACATAGCTATTAACTTAGATTGCTGCTCGTTTGGTTGTTTCAACATTGTATTGGATCAAATTTACATTGTCTCTGCTCGACCAGGAAAGAAGACTCATGCTCTTTGCAGAAATGCCCATGGAACAGTTGATTCCACTATTCCAAGAGTAGCACTGAATCATTAATGTGTTATTATCGACCATATGACTATGTTAAAAGTGTATCATTAATCAAGTTGCAATGCAATACGTTCAGAATATGTCTTTTCCCAATCCAATCACATATATCATTTTCGCATAGCTGTCACACCATAATTTTCGTGGAAACATCATATTGACTATATAAAGACAAAGATTTTTCTATTCTGTACAATATTGCACAGGTTAAGAAATTCAAAAATAGTAACTATTTATTGGAAAACAAAAACTGTTTATTGTAAAAGTAAGTATTTAATACTAAATACACAAGTTTCAATGTAAACTTTCTCTTTTGAATTTTTTAACCTGTGCAATATTGCACAAAATAGAAAAATCCTAAAGACAATATAGACAAATGTTTGGAATATATCATGTGTGTTTGATTATACACTTGGCCTACACATGTTATACTTCTGTTGTAAACTACAGAAGTTGTAAATTGTAGTAATTCATCACGTGGTTCCATGATAGATTAATAAAAATTGTCCAATGAATTTTTTGACGCTTCATTTGGTTTAGCGTACCACCTTTGAGTTGACTTTAAATCATTACTTTGCATCCAAGAAACAAGAAATTAATATGATTCTATAAATGAAAATTTTTGTTTTCATAATCCTATATGTGCAACAGCTTTTTCTTCTTCCTTAAGTTTTATTTCCTAATGAAGGGTACAGAGACTTGAAGGAAATACACTGTACATAGATTTTACTTTCTTAAAAAAAGTGTCTTTTTACAGAGTGAGATTGAAAATCAATCAAGTTTTATCAGTAAAGTAGAGACCAAGAGATGGAAATTCACATAACAAAAGCTTTGAGGATTTCAAGAGTAATGAGGAAATATCCTCATGTCTAGTTCTTTTTGCTTATTATCCCATGAATAAGTTGTCCAAGTTCTTCACCACAATCTTCCTGCGCATGATGTCCGGCCTACAAAGAGCAAGATGTTAATTGTACCTTTCCCCTATGAGAGAGAATAGGCGCAAGATTTATGAAGAAGACAGTCTGAAAATACAACCAAAATACCTCAAATTAAAACAACATATTTCTCATTGTTTCTTCATTGTGAACAAGCAAACATACAAATAGTAATATTAATAGAATCTGAATGTTTGGTTTTTAAGTTTTTTTAAAGCCATGTTTGGTTTTAAAGTTAAAAAATGTTTAACTATTATTACTAGATGATGGAGGATGAAAGGGTTAACTACAATTAAATGTTGGGTCGCTGTCGTGGGAACATTAGTGCTAATCATGCTACTACGACACAAGTACTCTAGCAGCCATATTTTTAAACCAGTGATGCTAATTAATACAACTTTTTGCAGGTAAACGTATTAAAAACAATATATAACTAATAACAGGATGGGAAAATGTTATCGTGTGGTGCCTAGTAGTTTCGTGCAAATTCGTACAATTATTGTTCGTACTAAAAAACATTTCTGTTTGTCTTTAAGTTTCTTATTTGTCCAAGCTACCTTAGATAGCTAGGATTAGATATATGAAAAGATAAAGTTTGAGGAATTTTCTATGTCTTGCTATATATACACAAGAATCTGTTGTATATACAGTAAGGAAACAATACAACCAACAGGGAAGTCATTACAGCCTAATTACATCCTAGCAATCAGATACTAATCACTGCTGATTAGTGTTAATTACAGTTGAATTAAAGCTATATATATAACCCATGTCCAATTCTAACACTCCCTCTCAAGCTAGATCGTATATATAACATGTTCCTACGATTCTCTTTAAGGAAATAGGTAAATATCTTGGCTAACTAGACATTGGTTTGATAAAACCAGTAGCAATCTTGTCTAAAAGAACCTCTTTTTCGGTAAAAATGGTAACCAATCTCCGGGTTTGGTCCTTTCGTTAAAAACTAGGTTAGAAACAATATACAAGGTTGCTAAGTTGTCACATATTGGTTTCATTTCCTTGACCTCTCCCAATTTAAGCCCCTTAAGTAACTGCTTTAACCACATAAGCTCACAAGTTGATGCTGCCATAGCACAATACACAACCTCTGTACTAGATCTAGCAGCTATATTGTGTTTCTTACTTGTTAGAAATATAATATTAAAACCATTCATGTTTATTCAGCTAACAGCTTAGGCTTTTGGGAGTTAGGAAAATTGGTCCATGTCATGGTATCAGAGCCTCGATAATCTAATGATCTAGAATTTTTTATCCTTGATGCCCCCCATTCTAACAAAAAAATTTAATTTCAACTCAAGGTTAGTGGGCCTGTGCATTGTCCATCTTCAAGCTCGAAAGGTTTTTGCGTAAGGAGGTGTGTTAGATATGTATATCAAAATCATACATGTGTCTTCACCTAACAACTTAAGCTCTTAGGATTACTCATCCATGAAATTAAGACACCTACTAACAAAGACGCGATATCCTAATGTTTAGAATCAAACCTACCTAATTACCATCAAAATAATCAACTATCTGACGCACTGTTGAAAAGCATGCGATCCATATTATTTGAACGACTATCATCATAGAGAGCATTTATAAATTTGCTTACCACACTTAAAAGTATTATTTAATTTAGTTATTAGAAGATAGTTAATTTTGCCAACAAGATGTCTATATCTACCAGGGTCTATTAGAGACTCTCCTTAACCAAGAAGTACCTTTGTAGTTTGATATTGTGATTTATAGGAGTATCCTTTTGTCGTCAGTTACAACGTGCCAGCTTCTTCAAGTATATCTAAAGCACACTTTTCACTAGATGATGACAACATTTGGTTTAGATTGAGCAACCTAAATCTCCAAAAACTATTTGAAAAGATTTTGTCTAAAATTGGTATGGTACATGCTGTTTCAAATTGTGAATACTATTTTGATCATTGCCAATGATGGCAACATTATCTATATAAACAAGATAAATGCAAAGGCCAAATGAAGTGATAAAAGAGCAATCAGCTTCCCATCCAATCATGCTGAATTGCTAGGTGACAGGACTAGATCTCCCAAACTAGGCACAAGTGGATTGTTTCAATATATAGAGAGAGACAACCATTCGTGATTGAATGAAGATCATCTGTGATTTCCTAGTTATTGATTTATATTAGCTTTCATTGTTGTTTTCCATGGGTTTTGGTTTTTGCCCCGTGTTTCTGTTCTTCCCTTTTCTGTTTACTCTTTTTAATATAAAATAAAATATTATATGTTATACTTCAAAAAAACTTATTAGCCATACTATGTTGTTTGCTCCGAGAACAAATAAAACCTGGTAGCTTGGTGCATATAAACCTCCTATTGTAATTCCCCATGAATGAAAGCATTCTTGGTGTCCTTCTTTCTTGGTGTCCCTATTCTTGTTCTCTCCCTTGTTTTCTTGGTGCTACAGGTTTAGCACTAGACCACTTATCTGTTGGGTATCCGAGGGTGAAGGATAAAATAAAGAAGTCTCACATTGTTTATTAATGAACAAAATGAAGAGCATATAAGAGGCTAGACCCATTAACATAACACCTTAAGGTTTTGGGAACAAATGTGGTCAAAGTCTCTTAGTGCTTTCCTAGAAAATTCTCTACACTATCATGCATCAATATCTATGTTTTCTTCAAATTTACACCAAATGAAAATTGTCACAGATTAACTTTTTTACACAACATAGAGAATGCTTCAGCTCAAATTTAAATCCTAGTTGGAATAATATTTTGAAGCAGAGATTACACTAGAACTAAAACTGGAACCATATTTTTTACTGACTAAAATAAAATAACACAACATCATATGTAGCTTTTAGGGATGAGAGATAAATTATGAAGAGTATACAAAGAATCCTCAACAATCATTTCCATTAATATGTATGCTCTTAAAGAAATGCTTCTACGGTTTATGAATGCATGCTCGTTCGCTTTTAAACAAAATAACAGGTTACAAGGCACAATTTTTGCAAATGTATGCTCATAGATAGTAGCTTAGCTGAAGGTAAGCATGATAAAAAATGATAATTTTCTGTTTATAACATAGGAGAACTCTTAAAAGGCAGTTGTTCACAAAAGAATAATTTCATCCAGTGGCAACAAATGAAAAACTAAAGGGTTAAATATGTTTTTAGTCCCTACGAATTTACATTTTTTGTTTTCCCTAGGGACCAAAAGCATACAGTTTTGTAATTTGTAGAGACTAAAAAGTGGGTATAAGAGCTAAAAACAAAATTCGGGATAATTATAGAGACTAAAAACATATTTAACCCAAAACTAAAAAAAGCATGGGAAATGAATCTAAAGTATATTTTACCCTTGGAACCTCAATAAGTGTATGGTTGGAATCTTTGCAGAAATCTTCAACTCCATCATAGCTTAACCAACTGTCTCTCTGGCCCCAACATATTGTGGTTCGAACTTTCCAATTTTTGTCCTTAAGTATTGTCTGCATATCCTCCACATACCTCTGAAGGAAAAATGTATCAAACAAACACCAAACTTTTCAAATCACAGAACAACAAAACATTCTTCTATTTTTTCGTGTTTTATGCATCAAGAATGTTAATTTTTGATTTGGTTTTCAAAACTTGTTTTCTGTTTTATAAAAGCTAACAAAGAACAAATTTTGTTCTTTATTAATTTTAAAAAACAGAAAATAGTTTTTGAAAAGAGTAATCAAACAAGGCCTTAATTTTCACTTTTGAGTTCATATGGCACACATAAAGCTTGGGAAAACATTTTAGGCAGTGCAGTACAATATGATCCTTGCATCTGTGAGCAACTTGGCACACACATCGTATATAGTATCTTTGTCTAATTACATTTTAAACAATGTAAAATCTCTACTAGACACATGTCTTATTATAACAAACTGATCTTATTATAACAAATTTAAATTTGCTTGGAAGAAGAACCTTAACAACAAAAACTAAGACATTTAAGTTTACCATCACAAACATATTCTCATAAATGTTGCGAACAATTCTACCCCGTTAATATGAGAAAAATTAGGACAGTGCTTATTTCTTGTAGGTTGCAATGTGTATATATTTTTCAAAAGTGAAACTGAAAACAAACTATACACTATAAAGAAGTTCCAAGAAAGGGAAACAAATTGATGACTTACACATTATCCATATTCTCAATATTTAAGAGAAAATACATGTAAACCAGCTGAGCTGATTCAAAATATTTTGGGATAAAGATAAATATTCACCTTGAGGTCTTTCTTCATGGTCCTGGTAAGTGCATTTAGTGCAAAGCCTGAGGAACCAGATGTGAGATAGGGTCTTCTATAGACCATTGCATCTTCTTCTTTCATTTTATAGGGTCCACAGCTTGTCAGGGCTTTGTCACTTGCCCGTAATGGATCCTAATCATGCAGAAGAGCAACATATTATGTGGAACCTTTAGGGACCAACCAAACTATAAACTCCAGCAGATATGCATGATATGCATAATAAGTATTAGAACTTGAATAATATTTTTGAACATTTTATACCTGTGAAAATATTTCACCGAGCAGAAAGTTGCTGAATATGGACAATGTTGGTGGAAGCTTGGCATGTTGGGTTGTTAACTTATAAAATAGGAAAGAGAAATTCATGTTATTAATTGCTAGAAGTATTAAGTATTTCTGATAGATCTGGTATTAACCTATCAAGCTACAAATCTATCAAAAACAATTATAACCAAAAATTCATACTTTGATGGAAAAAAAAAATTATACTGCAAAAAATTTAAAAAGTATATGAATTAACAGAAAAATACATGCCAAAACCAACACCCTTTTATTTGGTACAATATACTTTAAATACAGAAGATGGTGTAATGTTTTTGGAATATGAAGAAAGCCAAAGTATGCACTCAGTGAAACATTATGTATTTGATTGATGATATCAATACTAGAATGAGTATTGTAAGAAAAAGTCGAATTTGATGAGTAAAATAAACGTACAGGTGGGTTAAGGAGTATTAAGTTGTTAAGCTTTTCCTGGTGAGCCCTGGCATACTTAACTACAACCGGCGAAAAATATCCCTGTGAACAAAGAAGATTAAAGAACCTCCTATCACATGTCAAAGATTAGATGATTTTAGCTAGTAGATCCATGCTTCTTATTAACTAAGGTAAACTTACTTGAACAACTAGTGAGACTTTGGTAACAGCCAGTTCATCAATAAGTGATTCCAATGATGACACATATTCTGCAAGGCAGAAGAAAATAAATCATTTTTGGCAACCTTTTATTTTTCTGAATAAGAATCCACAAGAAACAAGTTACTACTTGAGATTGCTAGGGCCATTGAAGCAATTACCATCCAGTGTGTAGTCAAACCCATATCTGGGTTGGGGCTTATCAGAAAACCCAAATCCTGAAAGAGAAAAATAAATTTCAGTGGCGAATTAATAAATTGATGAAATGTTGGTAATAAATTTTAAAAAATTAATAAGTAACATGAATCCATGCAAGGATAAATTTGTTGAACAAAAAGTTGTAAATAGCACCAGTCATTACACACAAATTGAAGCACAGCTCTACTTAGAGATAAATGAAAGGTTAATTATCAAGGAAAACCCAAAAATAAAATTAACTAACTAAAGTTAGCCCTCAATAGCTGTTCTATAAGAGATTGCATTAGTTATGATGAAGAGGAAATTCTACAGGTATAATATAATACTAAAAGGTCTACCGAGTAGTGTACAAGATTGAAAGCATTCTATAAAATCCTATGCTTCTCACATCCATTAAAATGGTTTATATCAGTTAAAAAGCCATAATGTAAGCAATGGCACAAAGCATAGTTTAAAATTTCACAACACATAACTCTGACAAATAAAATAGATTACGATTACAAATCCAATAACAACATTGTGATATTACCTAGCCAGTCAAATGCTACAGCATGATAGTCCTTGGCGAGTAAGGGAAGAACTTTGCGATAAGAATATGCCTGGCAGAAGCATCAATTTGCCAGTAAAATTGTTATTAATCAATATATCTAACATGTTTGAGATAAAACAACTCAAGACACAATCATTTTGGACTTTATCAAAAAACATAATTTCTGAAAAACCATGAAAACAACTATGGAAAGAACTTTATCTGGCCTAAAAACAAAGGGAAAGCAGAAGAAACTATGTAAGTTGAAATTTCATGGTAACTCAATACAACAGGGAGTCATGGTCAATAAAGAGAGTATTTGAGAGAAATAGTATGACATGTGTACACACAATCCATCTTATTCATACCATAAGTGTTTGAGCACAAGAGCTAATCAAGGACTAATTATAAAGCTAGTTAACTACAATTATGACTATAGTTTACTAATGAATAAGCTATTATTATAACCAATATTTAATGTCACAAAAAAAAAAGAATGAATCTCCTTCTGGTTATAATCTTGTAGCTTCTTTTCACCACTGTTTCACTCACCTATCAAGTTGTCAAAATGCGTTAATTTCTTCGAAAAATTAAAATCAGGTTATTGTTGTTCGTGGACGCAACTCATATTTTAGAATTCTAATTAAAATTACCTAAGAAATTAAGGCAAACTAATCATGTACAATACCATTGTGATTTTAGGATTATGAATGCACCCATTAAAATAAAACTCACCTGTGAAGGGAAACCATGGATTAATATCACTGAAGGATTATCAGCACTTCCGCTTTCAACACAAAACCATCTATTGTATAAAATCATATTGACAAAATATGATTCAATTAGTATCCCTGAAAATAATATTAATACCATTTCTCATTTCTACTTGCAACAAAGTCCTCTTATGGAGAGAAGTTAATCAGCTCTGCTTTGCATTCTTATTTTTCTCATATATGTGTCTGATGTGAGGTTATGGAGAAGAGAAAAGGCTGTTAAAGAATTACTCTTGAATATATAAATGCTTATGAAGAAGTTTAATTAGAGAGCTAGCAGAAGTTGATTTCAACTTATGTGAGAAACTTTTAGTTAGAAACTTACTATAATTTGTAAGTGCTTATAGAAAAGTTCATCCAAACTAGCTCTAAGTCTTTTAGAATTATTCATTTATGTATATTTTTATATATTAATGTCAAGTTCAACTCCAACTGATATACTCCCTCAAAAATTAAAAACTCCAACTGTGATACCATCTGCCACTTTTCCTTTTTCATTTTTTCTTAGATTCACATGTGAATATAGAAAATCATTGGACATATAGAGATATATCTAGTTTACCTGAAACTGTCACCGGTAGCTTGAGAACCAGCACCCATAGTGAGCCCAAAAATTGGATCTTTTGCCTTTTCACCACTGCCAGGAATTGAATACGCTTTAACCTAATAATATAACAAAAATTAATGGATAAAATCATATATATGGCTTGAAAATTGTAACATTATAACCTCAAGGTCTCCATACCATAAAATTGTAACTTACACAATCAATCTGCTCATGCTTTAATAAAATGTAGTATTTCTGAAGTAATCAACATTACACTCCAATATTTTAATATAAAGAGCAAATCCTAATTATTACCTCTCCCAACAGATGTTCTTCCATACACATGAGCCAGGATTCGAACCTCTGGCCACATGCTTAAAGGACTCGGTTGGTCAAAAAAAAAAATCGATAACTAAGGTGATGATAACTATTTTTTTTTTAATGTAAAAAAAAGCATAACATTGGCACATTGCTATTGGATATCACTCCAATCCCTTTTAACTCAATTAAAAATTTAAAAAAATAAATAAGAAATGGATGAAAAATAATTATGAATTACCATTTTCCCTTGCTTAAACCAATCATCACTTGGACTGGGCCCGTCTGAATATTTTCCTGTCAGAAGATTCCAATAAATTTCTCAGAATTACAGAAAAGTCCTTGCCTTTGAGCTTATTTATTTCCCACACACCCATGAATGATCCATTAAATTTAAAAAAAAAAATAAAAGAAAAAGAAAAAGTAGTACCTCCACTGAAGGAGAAACCATCTCCAACCGAAACAGGAGCATCCAGCAGATAATCCTGCACCATTGGAAACAAAGTATCAAAAGGCAAAACTGATAATAAAAAAAAAAACCCCATTAACACACAAAAAAAAAACACAAACTTGGTCGCCATTGTTGCCATTTGAAGTACTGCATTTCAGCTTCAGAGAGTTTCTTGAAGGTATTAACCGCCTTGTGGCAAGGATTGATGGAGATGCGTTAGTTGTGGAAGAAGAGTGGAGGTTGGAATGGAAATGACAAGAAGAAGAGCCATGAAAAGCTTGAATGGCCATGGCCATGTATATTGCAAGAAGCAGTGGTTTTTTTTTTTTTTTTTTGAAATTAAGAAGCAGTGGTTGGTTGGAGAGTAAAGAGGGAAAAAATACCTTAACAGAACAGAACAGAACGACCGTTAGTTAGTAGTACCTTTGATGCCAACGTGTACAAAAGAAAAATGTTGTGTCCATTTGGGAAAGGATAGGGATTCTCTGGTCTAAAAATTGCGTCATTGCATTAATAATTTACAATTATATCAGCTCGTTCTTCAAATGGATGAAACCTGGAAACATTAAGTAATCTATATCTAATTCAATTTTGTTTTGTATTAACGAAAATAATAACTAATTGTTATTTAGTCAACAAATTTTAATATATTTAGTGATATATTATATTAACAATTATATTAATTACTAAATATGCAACTTTTTTACATATAATTAGAATATTAAAATTACTCTGCAAAATGAGAAAAAATATCAAAAAATAATTAAAAAAAATATCAAAAATTAATTAAATGACACTATAAATCATTAAAGGTTAATATCTGGTCTGGAACTGCTTATCGGTTCTCGAACATCGTGGTCCGTCTTAGTCAAATAGTAAGAATGCATGGACACCCACTCTGCTGACATAAGATCATCATGTCATGACTGACATCACCAAATGACGAAACAAGTTATCACACTATCGAGAGAGAGAGAGACGTATGTCAGGTTAGCCATTAGGCAATCGATTGCGTATCCCGGGAGACGGTGAGGGAGATCTTTTGGTCATCATTTCTGAGGGAGGTTGATCCCCCTTGATGGACTGTCCCAAGAAGTCCTTGCATGTGGTCGTGACCATGTTCAGGGCATCTTGCGGTCTCCTCATGAAGTCATTGGAGTGGTTACGACTCGGAGGTGATGGATGTCGGATACCTGCAGTTTGTCGAGCATCTAGTGGATAAAACCAGCAAAGGACTGCACGCCACACATATGAGGCAGTGCGCTGAGGGTTGCCTATGCTGATTCTTGTGGATTTCGCATGTGTACATGATAGGCTTTTTCTATCCACACCCCCCATTGGACTAGCCACACCCCCTGTCAGCTTTTTTATTGATAAAAAGATTAAAAAACCCTACCCCCAAACTTTTTTATGTTTTTCTTCAACTGCGAATCGTCCGTAAATTGAGTTCACGTACTCACACGTGAATTCAATTCACGTAATAGTTATTTTTTGAAATTTCCAGATCTAACGTTAAATAAGTTTACGTACGTTCACGTAAATTCAATTCACGGAAGGATAATTTGTAAACTGGTTACGTAAATTCAATTCACGGAAGGCACGTAAATTCAATTCACGGAAGAATATAATTTGTAAACTGGTTACGTAAATTCAATTCACGGAAAGCACGTAAATTCAATTCACGGAAGAATAATATTTTTCGCCATAGTTCCGTAAATTCAATTTACGGAACTTACGTAAATTCAATTCACGGAAGGATATAACTTTTAAACTACTTCCGTAAATTCAAATAACGTAAGTTCCGTAAATTCAATTTATGGAAACTTCTTTATGTTTTTCTTCACCTGCGAATCATCTGTAAATTGAGTTCACGTACTCACACGTGAATTCAATTCACGTAATAGTTATTTTTTGAAATTTCCAGATCTAACGTTAAATAAGTTTACGTACGTTCACGTAAATTCAATTCACGGAAGGATAATTTGTAAACTAGTTACGTAAATTCAATTCACGGAAGGCACGTAAATTCAATTCACAGGAATATAATTTGTAAACTGGTTACGTAAATTCAATTCACGAAAAACACGTAAATTCTATTCACGGAAGAATAATATTTTTCGCCATAGTTCCGTAAATTCAATTTATGGAACTTACGTAAATTCAATTCACGGAAGGATATAATTTTTAAACTACTTCCGTAAATTCAAATAATGTAAGTTCCGTAAATTCAATTTACGGAACGTCAATCCGGCGTCCCTGTTCAGATCGTACAAAAAAAAATTAAAATGGGAGGGAGAGAGTGATGTGTCGTGAGGGAGGGAGCCAGGAAATAAAAAATGGGAGGGAGCACATGGCTCATTTAGGATATTAGGTGGGGATAGGGGTTTTTGGGTCATTTTATCAACAAAAAAGCTGACAGGGGGGTGTGGATAGAAAAAGCCTACATGATATCATCCAACAGATGAGGAAGAACCACTTAGGGCGATCGCCACAAAGACTGTTGGAGTGTCGAAGGCCAATTCCAGTGTCAATCTTTCTCATCTGGTAAGTTAATATTAATTCATATTATATTACCTATTAACTTACTGTGTTTTCCACATTTACTTCAAGTGTTAAGTTGTTATTCATAAGCGACGATAAAGAGGATTCAAGAGATTCTCAAAGTTTTAATAACATAGAATACACACTACACACTTACGTGATGGTTGAGGAAAGGACATGGTCTAACACAATACACACTTACGTGATGCACTCACATATCAGAGGAAGAAGAGGATCTGATTCGCACAGTGACCATCATTTCTTCCGGAAGTTAACTTCCAGATAAGGGTACTTTGGGGGAATAACATTAAGGGGGTTGTATTAAAAATTTGGGGGTTCACATAGCAACCTGCCTCCCAGCTAAACTTTGTAAGGCCCAAATCGACCTTGTTGATATCCCATCCATCATCATTCACCACTTCAGGGTATCGGCTCTAAAAATGAAAGGAAAAAAAAATAAAACGGAAAAATAGTTTGGTTGTTCAGAAATGGCGTTACAGTTTGTGAAGCAGTACCCAGTAGCCATCTCAAGAGGATTGCAGAGTGAGACAACCACCTTAACTTTCCTTTCTTTGTTACGAAATTTGAAGCTCCCAGGCACAGGTTCGGTCTCTCTGAACTTCCATTTTGTTTCGGCATAAACCCTCAAATTCATCCTCAATAGAAATTCCATTCTGATGATGATGTTGCTGTTGTTGATGTTACCACTATTATTATTATTATTTCAACTTGGAACTTGGAAGTCCATTTATTTATACAAGTTGTCGGATAATTAACAATTATATGTGTAATTGTATATATTGAAACGTGTGTGGTGCGCTGATAATTTGTTGATGTTGTTTTTCATGGAAATTGACTTTAGTGAGACGGGTCAGTGCTCAAATCCCAGCTTCCTTTAGGAGCTATGCTACTGTAAAATCAGAGAAGATTTTACCAGTGAAGAAGTAAGCTTTCCATGCTTTAACCACTCTTATCATTTCTTCACATCTCATAGTTCAGTGTGTTCATTCTTGTGTTGCTCATGAGAACAAAATGTTGCCATACTCCCATGATGGTATGTCAAGGTATCTAACCAACTTATGTAATGCACACTTAAAAGTTGTAGTAGTTCTTGATGGGGAAGCTACTATTCCTGAATTCTTTGATTAGCTTTGTGGTAATAATATAATGTCACGGCAGTAGTGCCTGTGGTATGTAGGATGATGATGATACCTCAAGAGCATGAAAAGTTTTGCATTTTGTTATTCAAGGCTGTGAAACTACCGTATGTTCTAAAAATTTTACTATATCAGGGTCCTTGACCAAATCATTTTAAATGACTTGTATAGGTTCCAAAGCCTAATAAGGCTTAGTAGGCCTTTTCCTACTACAAGGTAGTAAGTAGTCTTAGATGGAAAAAATATTTAACATGACATGTTATATTTAACAAAATAATTAGGATGGAGAATCACATGAAGACATCATTAGATGTAATTGGTAAGTTGAGAAACTAAAATGAACTAAGTGAAAAGGTAAGGACAAAAATGAAATAAACATAGAATACAAATACAATGACCAAGACCTCAATTAAGCCTTATTTTTTTAATTGGAAAAGAAATTTTACTAGAGAGAAAAGAGGAAAATACAACTAGCGAAGGATAAGATATGCTCTAAAACATTAGGTAATTGTTATGATTACAATAATTTCTGTTGGGATTACCTGGCTTATTTTTTGTGTTATGCTTTTGGTATCATTATGATGGTTTTTTAATTTTTTTAACCCATGCATCCTAGTTTTTGCTATTTCTTATTTTCTTTAATATGGGGAGTATCCTATCATTCGCTTTATCCCTCACTCCATTTGAAAGAAAGTTACTAATGACAGTGAACTGTTTTGAATATATTTGTGCATTTACCTTTTAGGAAAAAACGGCTGGATGAAACATGTCTTGAAAAATATCAGCAATATAGTAGATCAATCATCCAATCATGGATTTTGCAAGGTAATTAATTTCAGTTTTTCTTTTGAACTTAACGTGTAGATGCTGTGCTGAGTAGCTCTCTTGCTATTCTTTTAATATTTTATTCTATCATAAAATAATTATTTGATGATAGATGTTTTCAAAGCTTTGGATCCTCTTTTGTTGTTCAATTAGCAATGCTAGCTGGTATTGCCATATAATAATAATGTTATCATCTGTTGTCTGGTTTGCACTCAGATGAAAAATATTAATTATAACCTTTTCTTTTCCGGTTATAAAAGGTTAGAAATAGAGATCATGATATAGTCTATGTATGCATCCTTTTACCTGAATGAGCTAGAGTCTTGTGGTCTTACATAAATTGATTTGTAAATGGATATGATGTGTCTAAAAGAATGGTGTTTAATTTAACCTTACTACTGTCAGTTGTTAGATACTTGGATCAAATCTACCAAATTAATGAAATCAAGTTTGAGCCTGTTAACTTGAGGTCGTGTATAGTACAACTCAAAACACCAAGTACTTTAACTAATATATTCAGAACCTTTTTTTTTTCTCCCTTTTTAATTCTCTTCTTGTTGTCTATACTCTATTCTTGACTCAGTATGTTCTATATGTATGTCTATACTCTATTCTTGACTCAGTATGTTCTATATGTATGTGCATGTTTATTTTAGCACTCAAGAGTAGTTTGCCATCCAGACTCTTTTTATGCTTATTCAGTAAGAAGAGAAAATGTATTATTATATTAAACTGATAACATATGTAATGCAGGCAAAGTACGTGTAAATGGGAAGGTGATAAATAAAGCTGGTACCCCTGTATCTGAAAAAGCTGTTGTGGAGATAATAGCCGAAGTTCCCAAATATGTATGTAGGTGAAGCCATCAAGCTCTATTTACTTGAAATAATATTTCAATAGCAACTTTTATGAAACTATATTGTTGTTTGGCTTTTTTATTTCTACACAGAGCTGGACATAAGTTGGAAGCTGCCATTGAACAGCTTGGTGTTGATGTTGCTGGTAAAGTGGCTCTTGATTCTGGGCTGTCAACTGGAGGATTCACTGACTGCTTACTTCAGTATGGTGCATCACATGTTTATGGGGTTGATGTAGGTTATGGACAGGTAACTTATTAGATATTACTTTATATTTTGGGTTACTTTGGAGGTGCAAGCAGCTGGTAGGGTAGGGGCAAAGGTGACATGGGGTAGGATTGAACCTCTGCCATCATCATCTTACATAGGTCTTTAAGACTTGGTTGGTGCCAATTAATCTACAAACTCATTGGCTTTGTGTTTTTCCCTTTTTTTGGGTTTAAGTGCAAACTCAGTTATGTAATTTTTCTTTTATTTCTTAGTCTTGTGGCAAATATGGTTGCTTATCGTTTATGTGTTGATATTGTAGCATATGCAGTTACGCTTTTGAGGCTTAAACTTATTTAGTTCTTTACTTACTGTTTCACTGTTTTTTTTATTGGCCTTTTCATTAGTTATGCCTTAGATTAATGATGATCATGTCTTTAAGCTATGGATTTTAAATACTAATGATGAATATGTCTTATGTTTTGAGTGTTTTTTGAGTTTTTAGCGTCTATTATGTGTGTATTATAAATTATTCCCCTTTTTCTGCTATCTTCGGTGTAGTGGTTTTCTGCTATAGCCTCTAGCTTTTTTGGAGTTGGCTGCTTTTCAGCATGATTTGGGATTAAGTACTTTGCAGAGACTTTCTTCTGGTATCTTGAATTTATGTAGAATAGTTAATAGTAAACAGAAACACGCATCTCTAACTAGAGATATCAGAAGATAAAGGTGGCTACAATCTTGTCTTTTACAGAATATATATGTATATTAATCCCGTGAATATATATGTACTTTCCAGAAGTTTTAACCATAAATTTCTTCATCGACACTATTTTGGGTCCTGCTTTCTTTTCTTTTCTAAAATAAAATTCTCAAAAAATATTATAACGAGCCATTGGTACATTTGATGAAATTATTACAATTGACAGCCGAACACTTTAGTTCTTGCAGTCGCAAATAAAATTTAAATGTCTGTTCAGCAGTTAAATGATATGTAGATATGTCAATTGTTTGTCAATAATAATACATTTTTCTTCATGTTTTTTCTTTTAGAAGGGTAAGGGGAAGAGTTGTTAATTGTTACCATAGATTTGCTGCTTAACCAATTTGGTCTATTGGGTAAAACTTACAAGGAATAGATTTTTATTTTATTGAAATGTAATTTGCAGAGATGTTACTTTTGAGTAAAATAAAACATGCATATATTCTTCCTGTATGGGCCGCATTGAACATATACTTTGGAATTTTATTTATGAGGCTCTTTGCCTTTTGAACTTCTGCAGTACTATCTATAAATTTAATGATTTGAGAACTTTTTTGCAAGTTTGGTAAACTCATCTAAATAGGCTATCTTACTCTGGAGTCTTATTTTATGAGTGTTTGTTTCATATTTTTTTAGAAGATTTATACTCTATTTTTGTTTTCTTATGGCCTTTCCCTATTTGCACTGTGTTATTGCATATCAGCGGTTGCATAGTGATTCTCTATTGGTAATGATTGTTAACTTATATAGGTAGCAGACAAAATTCGAAGGGACGAACGTGTATCTGTTATAGAGCGGACAAATTTAAGATACCTTACTGGACTCCCACAAAATGTTGATTTGGTGACTCTAGACCTCTCATTCATCTCTATTCTTGTGGTAAGCTCTCAAATCAGGTTAAACATAGTCCTTACTCAATCCTTTTCTCTGTTTTCCCCACTATATTTCTGCCCTTCAATTCTAGTATGATCCCAAATTCCCTTCTCCACTCTGCATGTGATATCTGTCCCTGGTACTATAGCCTTTTCTCTCTCTTCCAATGAGCTCCTCCCTTGGCACGTTCTCTGCAGTAGTTCTTTCCCCATTTTCTCCTCGCTTGCCTCTCCCTTCATACACATGCGGCCCATCATCACCTTATAAGCCGCTCCCTTCATCCTTTCTTTCTTCTAATATAGATGTTTCACGAGCAATCACTATGTTTTGCCTTTTGCTTCAACATATTTGGAATTAGCAAGAATATTTTCTATTTACATGAGCTATATCATATTACATAAATCCTTGTATTGTGAATGGCATAGGAATAGTTTGGGTAGACAAATGTATATGACCCACAATGGCATTCAACCGGTACCTTATGGGTGGATATTAAAAACTTCTTTTCAGTATAAGATATTTTCCAAATTAAAATTTTACCATCATGATCTTTTTTCCTTATTCTATTGTTTATTAAGTGGTCAATCACCCTTCTTAAGCAACAAGAAAAGGATACGGAGAAGAGACATTTGCGATGATTTTCACTAATTTGAGTTACCTGTATGTATGATTGGCCTTCTTGATCCACTAAACATTCTTCTGTTCTTTTAACAGGTCATGCCTGCTGTGGTCAATGTCATGAAGGAAGACGCTGCATTAGTGACCTTGGTTAAACCCCAATTTGAAGCTCATAGATCTCAAGTAAGGAATACAAACTCCTATTATATTCTTTCTGTTTGTTTTGATATTTCCAGCACAATTATACAGTTAAATATTCTCTACTTTGTCAATTTGATATCATTGACATGGAGTCAGTTTAGGCTACTGTATGTGAACGAAAAGATAACAAATGCATTTCTGTATTTTCTTCATTCGTTGACATTTTCCTCTTCTCCTTCTGTTTCGGTTCATCGAGAAATTTCCTGGGTGTATTTGGTGAACTTAGGTGTGCCCAGAGTTTGGATCAGTTTATTAAGAACTTTCAGAGATTTTAGTAGGAGGAAGGAGTGTATAGTGTTTGGTTTTCATGGTGTCTTTGGCAGGAGGGGAATGGTTGGATATATAAAGGAATGCCTCTCTCCTTAGATTTGTTATGGGTTAGCCTCTCTTTGGTGCTCAGCATATGGATTCTATCCGCGAGTTTCTTTTGTAGAAATCCCGGAGGATCGAGTTTCGAATAAAATACTAAAATACACTCTTTTCCAATATAATGTTGAATTGTTGATTTTGCTGCGTAGATAGCATCACTGCATCAGTCCATTTAGAGGCCCAAAAAACACATTTTTCCAATATACACAGCAAGCATCAACCTTCAACGGACCTCTCATCTGCAAGCATTATAAATATAATATTCTATGCAAGAAGGACATTTTTGATAAAATAATCATCATTGTCATCCCAGTCTCCTGGAAATAAAGAGGAAACAAAATATCATTTCTAAATTTGGAATTTTATTGTCTGTGCAGGTTGGAAAGGGGGGCATAGTGAAAGATCCCATTGTCCATCAAGAGGTGGGTGGTTTTTGGTTATCTGATCTGCTTGTTTGTTGTCAACTTTGTTCAAAATATAATTAGGAGAAATAGAACTATTTAATCACAAGTGTTATGTGGAATCACATTTACACAAACAAAATGCTTTTATATTCTTGCCTCTATTCAATTTTATCCCCTTCTAAATTCCAAGTAAGTTAAAACAAACAACTCTTCACACCTTGTATGAGACAAAGTAATCTTTTTGGCCTCTTTATGGGTTTCTGCTTATGGTGTTTTAAGCGAGGCTCTCAGATTGTCCTATAAAAGGATTATATTTCTGCAATTCAGGTTCTTGAGAGGATTACAAAGGGAGTAGAGAATTTCGGTTTCTGCAGTAAAGGCTGGATTGAGTCTCCTCTCAAAGGCGCCGAGGGTAATACAGAATTCCTTGTTCGCTTCAACAGAACTGATAATAAAGGTTCCTAAAATCATGAAGATGTAACATACGGGAGAGCTGGATTCCTGTATGGTAGTGAGTTGTTGGTGCCATTGAATCGGTATTGGTGAAATTTTGTATGAACCATTTAAACAAATGACCCATGATTAGTGAAAGAAAGCGATGGGTAGTACAATCATTGTATTTTGAACCTGGAGATGTACTCTCTCTATCTCATATTATTTGTCGTTTAAGGTTATGCACACGTCTTAAGAAAATTATTAAAATTATTAATTGCATACATTTTCAAGGTAAAATAATCTGTTTTGACTAATATACTCTATTGTAGTGGGAGTTAGGTGGAAGAGTCAATTAATATAAGGTATTTGAGATATAAATAGATAAGGGTATTGTTGGAAAAATATAATTAATCTTTTCTCGATTTTATAAAGTGACAAATAATTTGAGACAGTCAAATATTTCAAACATGACAAATAATAAGACGGAATGAGTAATTACCAATGTTGCTTCAGTTAACCCCAAGGGGTTGGCCTATTGGAGTATGACAGGACTTGTATCCGACATATCGTGGGTTCGAGTCCCCACTAGTCCTCTTGGGGTGAGGTAAAAGGTAAATGTAATTACTTTCGTAAGTGCTCAAAGAGCCCGGAGGTCTTCCTTGCCTTTTACTAGGGCGTCATTTTTTCACCCTAAATTTTTTATTATCAAAAAAAAAAAAGTTGCTTCAGTTAAAATTCTTTATTCCCCTATGGATATTGGACACATATTTTCCTTTTGGTTTCACCTTTGGCTTTGGACACATGGTCACATGAAAAATTGACGAGGAGCTGCTTAGCCATCACAGAATTGGTCATTATTGTTTCTTTTGACCCGTATTTATTGACCGAAAATGTTGAATTTTGGATGCTGAGGTTGGAACCATATCATCTTGAAAGCCGAATATTTCCTTGATCTGGTTCTTGTCAGTCGTTTATCGGATAAGAATTCTCCAGATTTTTTTTTTTGCTTTTTTATTAGAAAAAGAACTATAGGGATCTTGGCTTTTACTCCTTCCATTATTTTTTTTAAGCCTCTTTAGACAAAAAAAACGCATATTAAGAAAAATAGTTAGCATAATTAAATTGTCTATAATGTATATGTTTTTTTCAAATTTATCCTTCAATCATACTTTTTACTAATTAATGCATGTCGTGAATTTTTAAACAATATGCAATTAATTAGGGATGTTTTTGAAAAAAAATAATTAATGTATCTTGTAATTTAAAAAAGAGACTTATAATTAATTACCAATTTTTTTTCCTAAAAGAGGCTTATAAAAAGTAACGGAGTGAGTAATTTTTTTTTTGATTAATTGCCTTGTAAATTTTTAATTATCATTTTATAGGAAATGCTATGGAAAGATACTTGAAAGTCGTTTTTTTGCTTTTTTATTCGATACTCTGTCATTATTTTTGAAGTTACATATTTTATGTCAATATTACAGACTGAATAAGAAGAGTAACAGTTACAGATCAAGTGATCAGTTACAAACTCAGATGTTACATTTAAATGATTGGGGGTTCTATAGTGGATTAAACTTGAAAATCATTCAAATCTTCACCGACGACCGACATTGCTAAGACAATGACCTAATCAATGTCGATTAAACAAAAACAAAAAGAGACAAATATGTTGAATTCTAACACCAATGAAGTCACTGTCTCAATCATAAGGACAATCATAAGGACGATTGTTGGAGCTTCAAACAATTTTCGAGTACTGACCCACCGTTGAGCAATTTGACTGATTAGTTGCAAACTCAAATGTAGATCAAAATCCATCGTATTGTTTATATAACTTCATATATGCCAATGTTCAAGATTATTTCATTTAGACTTAAATATGTTAGTGATCCCTATAAAATTGATAAATTTTGATTTTAAGACCCTATGAAATACAAACACTGTATTTTCAGTCCCTACTAAGATTAAAAACATTTTACAATGTCTAAAAAAAAATTTTTTTTGTAGGGACTAAAATCCCAACTTATCAATTTTATAGCAACAAAAAACATACTTAACCTTTTCATTTAAATCTAATCTTTACCATTTATTTATATTGTATAACAAAGATTTATTCTTTTCACAAGAACGTTCTCATGACATGAACAGTGCTGCACTGTAAACAATTTTTTTTTATCCAAGGGGTGAACTTTCCCCAGATTTTCTACTACAAACATGTCTCTGCTGTTTTCCACATTCAACTTCCTAGCATTGACAACAGCATGAGTGAGTGTCTACGAATCGTTTGAAACTATGCTATCCAGCATTTTGAAAGGAATTTTAAGACCAACCACTTGTCCAATGACCGAGAACCAAGAAACCAGATATCGTTCAATAACGTTTTTATTCACAGATGGATCAACATGGAAGAGTAGCTTCATCCAGCCACTTGTCCCACATGGATGTAATTTGTACCATGGCCTGTTCAAATATGGGTGTTCCTGCAAGATATAAAATCAAAATCATTAATGTATAATAATGTTTTATTAACAAAACTGATGATTTTAATATAAATTTTGGTTATAAACTCAAGCAAAAATATTTTTACTAACTTCCACCTATCTTTAAGTATCCTCTCACTCCCTCGTATGTTTAATGAGCAATGTTGACCTCATAAAAGCATTTAAGTCATTCCCATTTTCAGACAAAATGGCGCTTTAATGGTGTTCAGTTAATGGAGCTTTGAAGCCATATCTTATCCTTAATTTCTACGGTTTTCTTCACATAATAATTCATAAAACTCATTTCATTGACTAAACAAAAAGACCAGATGGGTCAAATTTTGATGCATTTTTCAGTATCTTTCCAACAGAAACAAAATTATTATTAGTACAATAATCATGAAATTTATAAAAAAGCAAAAAATAGTTAAAAGAGGGAAAACAATGGAAACAAGTTATTTACCTCATGAGTTATAAAAGTCCATTTGGATTCTAATAGTAACTTTGCAGAATGATCAGGAAGGTACTTTTCAATTTCGCTGAATGGCAAAGGTTGTCCATCTACATAATCAAACAGTATCAGTGATTCAGTGTCTAAACAAATAGTGAATATCATTTATTTCAACAAAAAAGTTACATTATGCAGTGAGATATAAGAATGCAGATGTGATATATGTGACAGTGCAATTCAGCTTACAGCAAGAAACAGTTATTTTTCATATCTATTAAATAAGAATTGAAAATTTTAACGCTAAGTTTAAAATCATTCATATTCAAGAGAGCCAGCAATTCTAGCATCCACATTTAATAACATGAAAGTTGTAATTGGATCACTGGATCACCAGGTTTCCAATGAAACAACCATAATAAGGTGGTCTTGGTTTTCAAACATGATTGTTTTGATGAAAAGCATATTTCATATTTACATATCCAGTAAGATATTTATCAATACACAAACTCCATACATAGAAAAGTGAACATACCACTACGGTATGATCGGAAGTACAACACTGGAACTCTATATGAAGGACTGTAGACAATATGAAAATCATAGCGGTTTGCTTCATACTCTGGACCTAGCAGAAAGGAAGAAATACATTATTGTAAGTAGCAGGGTAGGGGAGAATACTGAAACTACCGAGAATTACGGTTACCAAATTTATGGTATGGAATAAAGTTAGATAAGGAATACCAATTAGGCCATACAAACAAAAGTCGCTTGATCAATGGGCTCTTCTTTCTGTGAGATGTCACTCTCTTCTTTCCATGTCATATTTCTATTACTCTCTTCTTCCTGTAATGAAGATAACAATTCAATAACTAACAACAACAACTCCACTTCAAAGATTTAGCATTACCATAAATTGGAGACAGACCTCACTTGAATTGACAAGGCACACATTCTCCAGTGATAAGTATCCTTCCACCTACATAGAGAGACACGTACAAATAAAATAAAAAAAGGACAGATGCTAAGCATAGAACAACAAGGCAGTGGATTTAAAAGTCTAATGACAAAAGACCCACCTTATGAGAAGAAACAAAATGATGTTTTGGACATGGGATCCACTGCCATGGAGGAAAAGAAGGATTGAACCTTTTCCACTTCTCAGAAAATGCACAAGCAGAAAGGGAAAAATCACTTGAAGAGAGAGTCCCGTCCATAGGGATTGTGTCCTTAACAGCATCTTTAAAGTCCATACCTACAAAAAGTGGATGCATTTCTTATCATCAATTTGGCATTAGCTGAGCTTATCTTTTGTTTTTTTGTTCTTAGTTAATTTTGGGTTAAATGGAGTGCAGAAGCCCAAAGCATATGCTCAGATGATATTTATTTCATTAATAATTTATTTTATATCCATGTTAGTACATGATCTGCCATCTGTATAGGACAAAGGTCAAAAGTTTTCATATTTAAGCAATTTTCAAAAGATATAATGTAGGAAATCATTAGAAATAAGGATATTACTTAGATTCAATTCAAGAAAATAGAGATCTGAAATGGTAACCATAAGTTGTTTCCATTCCCTTTGATATTTGCAATATACTAGGTTGAGAGGAACAATGTGGAATCCAGATGTAGCTCAAATAATAATCAATGTATATTATTGGGCAACGATGGACACCTTTTGAAGAGGTGAATCAGACAACATGGGAAACCCCAAATTCATCTGACCCACTCTCTCTGTTTCATGTCCCAGACATGTAACGGTACCTACCAAAATTCCAAACAGGTGGTAGGCACCTGACTATGTCTGGTTTTTCAATCAAATAATATAAGAAACAATTACTTCCTTCTTCAAAAATAAAACTTTCTCACGGATGCTGAACAGTGAGAAGCACAAATGAATGAACCCTAAAATGAAAAAAGAAGTGGAGAGAGTATCAGACCTTAAGAGTGATGAACTCAACTAACTCGAATGAAATTCTTTTCTCCCACTGCTCCGTTTTTATAGCCCGCAAATCGCACTTCCAAAATGGTGATTCGGTGGCCTGGGCTAGTAAGGAATTGGATGATGGAGACGAAGAATTGGAATTAGGGTTTACACTTACAGATATGCAGTGCCAGGGTTGACCCATGGGCCCGCCACCGCGAGTTTGTTTATCAAGACCTACATTCCAAAGGCAATTACTACACCCCCACAAATTCATTCCCACACCCACACAACCCTTTTTATGAGATTTTACTTAAATATCCTTACCTCACACACTATATGATAGGGACGACAAAGCGGGTTGGACATGTCGGGTTAGCCCGTGTAACCTGTAATGTGGGTCGGGCCAACCTTCCTTAACCGCCCCATCAACCCGTAACAGTATTTATTTATTTGCAAAAAATGTTTTTATTTTTTTTGTTGGCCAACCTGCTACTTTTATTTTTATCAAATTTTCTTTTTTGCAGGTCAACCCATAATGGTGCACGTCCAATGGCCTCAACCCACTTCCTCAATATAGGGTGGGGCGACCCACTTAACACGAGGCAGGCGGTGTGGACTCGCTTTGCCATCCCTACACACCACCCCACAGGTCTATTCATTTACTGCGATGTGCTTTGGGCCTTACTTAAAACCTTATGTTCCTTAGTTCTTTCCCTTTTTTACATTCTTGGTTATGTACTAGCATAACCAAGAATCTATCTAGTTCGTTTAGGCATAAACAAAATGCCCTTGGTGATATCTAATACATCTACCAAAGCATGTAATGTTGAGCCTTGCAAAGAAAGCCACATCTACATTGTACTTAAAGCTACCCTAGGGGACTTACTCCACTGGGTTGGAGCCGTCGCTGGAAGAAAAAAACCAAACTCTCAAATCTGAAGGTGACTATTGTGTCAAACCAATCAGGCACAAGTTGCTTGTGGAACAGAGCCAAGGGTCAGCCCAAAAATTAATCTTCAAATCATCACCAATACACCACTTGTATAGCCTTCATTAACTAACACCCAAGAACTCCAGATACCACACCATGAATAATTTGGGTTGTGTCCAACCTGCGCACCCAAAATATCCCTCTTGGAAAATATTTAGCTTAAAGATGTTTAGAATCATAGCATCTGGGTTGGTCATAATTTTCCAACTTTGTTTGCCATCCCTATTGAGAAACCTGACCTTTTGATTCTTGGAAAAAAGTATTCTCCTTTTCTTTTTTTGTGGGAAGGCTGGAGTTTCGATGCTAATGGAGATCGTGAAGGTGGGTATGTCAAAAGAGGGGATGAGAGAGGGAGGCTACAACAAAGCTTGAGTGTGTGTGAGAAGGGGCAAGATTTCAAAATATTACTACTACAAAGTTCTTTTTTTTTTTTGGTCTGATTACTGCTGCAAAGTTAAAAGCCCCAAAGGGAGGTTTAGGTTTTAAAATAAGAGGAGTATAATTTTTGTTTCATATATACAAGAGGGAGGGGTCTTTTAAGAGACTATAAAGAAAAGATACACAAAAGAAATCATGAAACAATAAATGACCACACCCCAAAAGTTTCTTTAATACGTGCAATTCAGGAGGTAACAAATGAGCAAAACTTGCCAACCAATTAGCCATTTCATTGAAGCTGAAAAATTTGAGGACAACTTGGAGGAAGCGTTATTCTCATTGTGGTTTGTAAAAGCTTATACATCAGGAAGAAGACAATGTGTCTCACGTACAATGATAAATCAATAACTACTTCACTAACTATTATAACTGATTTGTAAAACAAGTTGTAACTAACTAACTAACTGCCATTAATTATCACATGATAACTACCGTAAGTTGTACAACGTATACCACATGGTCCCAACTTGGACACTATAGAATTAAAGGAATGTAGAGTGAAGTGGTTTAGTGAAAAATTTACCAATCGAGATGCAAAAGGTACAAGCACTAAATGGATAAGTTTAGACTGGACTTTCTCTCGAATCACATGGCACACACTATCTCAATATGTTTTGTTCTTTCGTGAAAGGCTGAATTATGGGCAAGATAAATGACATTTGTTATGTGGTATCGTGACGAGAAAAAGCGATACACAAATCATGAAACAAGTAGTTGAGTCACTGCAATTCACAAGTCAAGCTGGCCAAAGCTTGATATGAGGAAGATAAAAAGAAGTGCCTTATTTTTAAAATTTCCAAGATAAAGAAGATATGAGAAAGACACAATGGCCATGAGAAAGACACAAACATCTAGTTGCACGACAAGAAACCCAGCCTGAATCTGCAAAACCAGACAATTTTTTTTGTTTTTACTGTTTCTTATACAAATCTTTGAAAACGGGAGACATTGTTTTTTGTAACAATTTTGTAATTAAAAGTGAAAACAGAAAAAAATTTCTCACATCAAGTGGCCTGTAATTTTCTCTGTTCAATTTCCTTTCACATCCGTTCCACTAGCTATTGTATCATGATTCATGAATTGCTGACGTTATCCACAAAATGGAGGGAAAAAATATATACAGATTATTAAAGGGCACGTGTTCAACAGCTCCTCCCAGTAATCTATTATTTTAAACAAAGAAAAACCGAATGATAGAAGTCGGATCTAGATGTAAAAAGAAATTATATTTTTACAGATACAATTATGGATTAAGTAAACCAAATCTATAGAAGCAATCAAGAAAGCTGCATTAGTCAATATGCTCTACATCAAAAAAAAAATTGCATAAGTAAATATATAACCTACCGAAAAGTGGTCTAATCCAACCAATCTTGCTGGCACAATGGAAAGAGCCGCTGGTCTATCTCTCCATCGAATCAAATTAGCCAAAGGCATGCGTTCATCACAACCACAGATGTTGACAGTATAATTAATAAAAAAAGGACAGCCTCAGATCTAAGGCAAACAAAACATACTACAAAGGCAACAAGGTGATAAGTTTGTACAAAACAGAACAGAGTTCAAACATTAGAGGATCAGAATATCTAGAAGTACAGAAGTTAAACATTAACATGACATTTTATCTCCTTTAGCGATTCTTAAAGACTACATTGAAAAGGTGCAACATACAACAGCTTATAAGGTTAAGACTAGATATTAAACAAGAGGATCATAATTTGCTGCTCATATCTCAGCTAACTAGTGAAGATATGTAGCTTGGTACTGATAACCATTTCCAAAGTAGTGGCCATGATTAGGAGAGAGGTTATAGTTTGCAGTGCCCAGGAGAGTGGGGCAATGATTGTCAGTTGGTCCAGGGTACATGTAAGGTCGGTCATACACATATTGTGGGTACCTGTCAGCAACTCTAGCATAGGAAGTTTTGTCAGAAGGAATGTTAGTGACACGAGGACCATATCCCACGCCATTAGCACGGGGTCTCTTGGGTTGAGGCTTTGTCGCTTCAGTTTCCCTCTTTTTGTCAGCTTTGGCCTTCTCTAGTTGAACAACTCGTTTCATGAGAGGATCCAGAGGATACTGCCCATCAAGTTTATGTTCTTCAATGCACTTGATTACGGCTTTAAGAGCGATCAGCTCTCGCTCATTAACCTCAGTCTGAAACAAGAAGTAACTAGAAATATCAAAATCAGAAAAAGAGTATACTACCAAAAAACCAAAAACAAGCCAGTTAGGAATCAAACAAGCTCTCGTTCATTAACCCCCACAATGACCCTAAGTTTCTGAACAGTTCTGAATTTCCCAGAATTTTAAAACACTTCCCCCTCATCAAAGATAAAAAAAATAAAATTCAAAAGCAGTCCAAATTACTTATATTCTGGGACAGTGAAACTTTTACTCTTATGTTTCTGCCCTCACCCCTGATAACATACGCACGTTGCTATGGATGAAGCTGTAGAAACCAATACATAAATAAGAAATAGACCCAACAACTAGCCCAACCTGTTGCACAGCACTCTAGCAAGAAAATCATACAACGTGCAAGTTATAATAAACAATGTGTTCAAATTCATTTAACAAACTGGTCATGTCCAAGTTAGTCTACCAGCAAAATCTGACTGGTCCGAATAGCACCAAATAAATGTAAAAGCAAGGATAAGAATTTTGGCCACTGCTTCAAACACTGTTAATGCATAATCTTACCACAGAACTAGCTTCTAGCCTTCTACATAGCAAACATTCCTCCATAATACAAGTTAAATATTTAATGATGGCAAGTTACTAATGGAGAACGTTAATTAGATGTGGACAAACAGAAGTGGCAATATTTAGATCACTACTTCAAATGGTTAAAAGAAAACGATGGAGGGAATAATTAGTCAATATAGCAAAGACTCAACAACAAACCTGTGAAGTGGGGGATGAGTTAACACTTTTGACAGGAGAACAAGATTTTCTAGCATCCTTCAAGTAAGACTTCAGTAAGGAAACAGGAGAAAATTGTTCTGTAAGATCAAATGCAAAAGCCAAGTTAACAGCATCAATTTGCCGCCCACTGTTCACCAAAACCTCGATCACACCTGCACATCCAAAAAGAAAAATGAAGCATTAAAACGATGCAATAGTTCGGTTGCTTCAGTCAGTAACTGATAATAAAAGCCGTTTGGGATCAATTTAAAGAAACTTAGGTCTTCCAGGGTGCTCATTAAAAGTCAACCACCACTACATTGTAATATTTTTGGATAATAAAAACTCTAACCATATATTCATGTAATAAAAATTTATATAGTATTTGATAATTTGCATCATCAGTTTTCACTGAGCATCCTATAATACTACTAATGCACACCATTAAATCAATTGTCTTAAAGCATTTTCAGGAAAATGCAAGAGTCTGTCGACTTATCGCAAGTGAAGTTTCCTTTAGTTTTTCCTTTCAATAATTTAACAAGAACCACCAACAAGCAGGGACATCCTCCAAGACTGGAAAAACAAAAAAGGAAAATAATCATTCAAAGTTTGCAGGACTTGGAAAAATAGTTGTTAATCAAATTGCAAATTTTGGCAAGCCCTAGATGCTTTAACTATAAATCCTATTAATCATAGAAAGAAGACTATTAATCAATATCATCCAAAAATTCATAAAGCTTTTATAAGATTATGATATACACACCAGGCATCTTCTCTGACAACCCAAGGCAACGACATAAATCAGCAGTTTGGCGACGCCGAGACACTGTTGGAATTAGCCTGGACAGCTCCTCCTCATCAAAACCAGAGGCAATACCAAAACTGGCTACAAGTTGCAAAAAAGCATGGGCTTCCAAGGAATTCCCATTGTTAGCATCCATGTCAAGAGCATCCAATCTAGGTTTCCATTCTTCAGCAACTGACTTTGCCCTGTCCTTGATATCTTCTGAAATTACACGAGAAACACAATTTGAATTGGTCAGGAAATTGCTCAGACATTCCATCAGCATGATACAGGTTCGACGAAGACCCAATAAGTTAGAATCCTTCTTAATATCCTGACTTGACACTTCTGTGCAGTAAAATCCTTCCAAAGAATCCAGAACTAAATGGGCAGCATTAGGAGCAGCTCTTAATGCATGTGGTATTTCCTCCCTTATAGCAACGAGGTTCTTACGGTTATCAGATATGAATTTGTGAAGTCCAGCAGCATCCATCTCTTTACAAAGTGTTACCAATTCTGGATAAGAGATCAACTCCACATTTACATTTTCAGGAGAAAGTTTCGCATCTTCTATGTTACCTTCAGCCACATTGGAGACCGCATCCACTGGTTTCTCCTCCGCACCTAGTGTACCTTGACCCCCATCACAGAGAATATTTATATCTTTCTGGGAAACCTTCCTGTGCTTTTCACGAGCATTTACAATGGCAAATACAGCTGCATCTCTTTTCTCTTGAAGCCTCTGCAATGTGGCTTGCTCCTTGACGAAAACAGCTGCTTCCCGCTTCTTCAACATTTCATGAGCTTTCATTGTTTTGTTTTCAAACACTTTTTCTTGGTCTTCCAACTCATGAAAGCGCCTCTTCAAGGATTTCTCAAGCCCATGAAAATGTTCTTCTAATTCTTTCCATTTCAAATTAAGAGTAACAGCTCGATAACTTTCAAGTTCCGCAAACGCCTTTTGCAGCTGTTGGATCTTAGAAGTTGTAGAATCCATCAGTGTAGCAACTGAATCTGTTTCTTCCATAGCAAAGAAGCTGAAGAAGATAAAAATAAAAAAAAATGAAACAATTCTAAAATTTCAACTTATGAAGGCATGAACCACGGGTAGTACCGTAGTAGTATACACTACACACTCATCAGCAATTACAAACACTCATAATCTCAACATGAGAAAACCCATATTTGTTCTATCCAAATGCAGCAAAATAAATCAATGAAAAGCAGATAAAGCTTGCAATTGAGGACATCGTTATAATGATAAAGGTTTAGAGCAAATGCCGATGTGCATCAAGGATATTGTGATATATAACTACCTAAACTAGGATTCTTGTTTGTGGAGTTAGTAACTGAGGATGGTTTGAAAACAAGCCCTGCAATGTATGATTTTAGGGCTTTAAATTTGAGGTTTACACCTTTTTATATCGAAGTTAAGAACTAGGTTTCTGTACAAACTTCTATGAGAAGACCGGATATCATACAATGAATCAAAACTTGTGTGTGTAAAGTGCATTCCTCCATATTTCCTTTGTCATTATAAACTGCATAACCAAGCATTTTTTTTATTTTTTTATTTTACACAAAAATCCGATAGTTTCCAAAAAGAAATCCACTTTCAACAATTTCAACTAAAGATTATACAGTGAATAATGACATTAAAAAAAAAAAAAAAAAAAAAAAAAAAAGAAGATAAGTTTCTTCATCTCTCGATGCCACTCTCAATTACTCAGTTTGCCAATGTTTTAAAATCTCAAATGGCATAAATATTTGTTTGTCAATTTCTCATATTACACACATCCTGTGATTCTCTTTTTACTCATTACCAAAGGGTGAGTTATTAACTATCAATAAGGCATCCTAATTACGAACTAAAGTAAAACAAAACGACAAAGTGCTTAAAGAGAGTACAATTTTCTACTTATTTATTTTTTAAAGCAAAAATCAAGGAATTATCAAATATTGATGGACCAGAAAGAATCATATATTAAAGTTTGTTTTATATTTAGAAATAAAAATTTTATTTGCATGAGTATTAGCATCCTCAGGACTACAGCTAAATTTTGAAGATAAAATATTAAAATCTCAGGACTTCACCCAACTTCGCTATTTTCGACATCATATTTAACCCTTCACCAAATCCTCAAGTATTTATTTCCTTAAAATTTACCTGGCAGCTAGATTAGTCACCAAAACCCACAAGGAAACAAAAAAAAAGGCCTTGAGTTTTCGAAACAGAGAATAAATTGCTAAAAATCTTACCAAAGGTGTACAGATCCAAACCTTTAAAGCCACAATAACAAAAACCCTAAAAATTGAAATTAGGTGCAATTGAACAAAAAAACCAGCAATAAGAACAACAATAAACTGCAGAAAACTTAAAATCACAGAGTAACAAATTTCAAAAAAGTAAAAATCCGCACTGCAGTAACAAGAGTAGATTTCTGAGAGCAATGCCTAGGAAATCTGTGGAACAGAAAATCACACGACGAAGGCGGAAAGCGGAATCTCATTCCACATAAGCAAGCAGAGCCGATCTAAACCGACAGCGAGAAAACAAAATCACAGAAAAAATAAACAAAACTAAAATAAAAAAGAAATAAGAAATAGAAAAGAAGGGTTACCTGATTGATCCGAAAGAAAATATAGTAAAACAGAGAGAGAATTCTCAATCCATTTTCTCACTGCAGCAACCCTCACATCAGCTCAGAGAGAGAGAACGGCGAGAAGAGGAAGAAAAAGAAGAGAGAGAGAGTGTGTGTGTGGTCTTTGTTAATTAATCAAAAGAGAGTCACAAAGCTGACTCTGTTTCACACTTCTTCCTTTTTTGTTTCCTTTCTTGTTTCGTTAATTTTGTTTTTATTTTCCAAAAAAAAAATCTCTAGGTTTTTAGTTCCATAAATTTGAAAAACTTTTTTTATTAGTCTTTTAGCTGGTGTCGTTTGTGTCGCTTATGTGACACTTATATAATAGGGATTAAAAACAAATTTTCAAAATTTTTAGAGACTAAAAACAAATATTTAAAATTTTTAAGGGACTAAAATCATAACGGTAAATTTTTGAGGGATTGACGAAAAAACATTTTCAAATTTAGGAGATCAAAAATTTACAGATTTTTTTTAGATACTAAAAACTAATTTTACGAAATTTTATGCAAGCCTTCGTTTTTTTGATGTTTCAGCGAGTCCCGTTTCCGTTTTGGTCTTCACCGTTTACGGACAGTACCAACTACTACTACACATAGTTTTTGTATGTTAGGGGTCTTCGACAAAATTAAGAAACAGACATTCTTCTTGGGACTTGTTACTGTCACATAACAGATACTCTATTTTATTTTTTTCTTATATATTTTTATTTTATTTTTTACACTGTATTCCTTTTCCTTTTTTGATATGAAAAGATACCTGCATTCTTGATGAATTATTTTAAATATTTATATTTATTTATTTTCCGTATCAGTCATCATAATTCACACATCCATATGGGGACTGGATTTCTTACATTCATGCATTCACCTTAATTTATGATCCCTTTTATATTAATATATTTGTCATAAATCAAAAATTAATCTATGTTCAATATCTCATGCAGTCAATTTTTAGGACTACATGGAATTCATTTCCTCTAACAGTCACATCTGTTGACATACCCCCACATCAAATTTAATATACTTATTTTTTAAATATTTTAGTACAATTTAATTTTAATCAATGTTAAATGTAGTATCTGTAGAATTTATCTTAATGATCTTGTATGTAAAATCTTATATAACTTAAATAATCGTAAATATGAAATTCAATAGTAAACAATTCACTTTTTGTTAAAAAAATTAATAAACATTTACTTAGAGTTTAAATTGCATATTATATATCAAAATAAAGTAATGTAATAAAATATCAAATAATTTTAAAATTATATTAAACTTTGTAGACTTAACATACTTGATGTGAACTTTTAATTCAATAAGCAAATCGATTAACTTCGTATTTTTTAAATAAATATTGAATATGTAAGTGTCACGTTGAATGAGGTGTCTCAAAATCTGCTATGACAGTTATTTCAAGTAGAGTCAATTCTGTTATTTCAAGTAGAGCCAATTCAGTTAATCTTACATTCATGCATTCACCTTAATTTATGAAGTAGTGTGAGATTCATTTATGTAAACTATCTGCAATTGGAAAAAGAATATCAGAGAGATTGAGAGATCAATTAAGAGTGAGGAAAATAGAGTGGAAAGATCTTGTAGTTACTTGGGTACGTGTTGGGTATCCAAGTGTGAGGTATGAAATAAAGAAGTCCATCATCGCCTAGTAATAAACAAAAGGTTTTACTGCAGTTTTGGTCCTCCTATTTTCAGCAATACGTAATTTTAGTCCCCCAATTTTTAATTTCAAAATTTTGGTCCTCTAATTTTTAAAATTTCTGACATTTTGCCCAACACTAAAATTGGATCAGAAATTTGTTGATGTGGCAAGTGAGATGTTGATGTAGCATCTAACTAGAATGTCCAAGTGGCATTTTTAAATAACAAAATAAATCATTTAAACTAATTTTTAAATAAAAAAACAAAGTTTCTGAAAGTAAAACACACTAAATCGAATCAAAGGGAACCCTAAATCATAAGAATCACCGTCCTCTTCTCATCTTCATCGATACTACCATGGGAGTTCTTCAGTAATCTGGAAAACCCGAACACGCCCATCATCGTCGTCCTCCTCCTTCTTTTCGTTACCCTAAACTGAAGGAGCGGTGTACCTCTTCGTCCTCCTTTTTGCGACTTCATCTTCATCGTGTCTCATCTTGATAGATTTGAAGGCCAAGCATTTTGGTGGGAACAAAAGAGATCCTTATGCCTCCTCATGGACGAAAGAGGATGAGAAATACTGTGCTAGGTATGTTTACTCATAATACTATGGTGAAGTTGTTGCTACGTATGAAAGAGGGGTTTTGGGTGGTGTGTTTCTGTCGTGGTACACTACAAGAAATAGCGGGATTACCGACGGTCAAAAGCCGTCGGTAATCCACAAATACCGTCGGTAATAAAAAAATTCCGACGGATTACCGACGGCCTAATGTCCGTCGATGGCTGCAGCGTCGCAAATACGTCTGCAAGCGGCTTTAACCCGTCGGTAAATTTCCGACGGTTTCCTCCGACGATTTTAACCCGTCGATAATTCCGATGACATTTTCGACGGCTTTAACCCGTCGGTAAGTTTCCGACGGCTTTTCCGACGGTTTTAACCCGTCGGTAATTCCGATGACATTTCCGACGGCCAGGACCGTCGGTAAATCCGAACTTTAAATTTTTTTTGAAAATTGTTTAAATTTTTATTAAAAAATTATTTACTTTTTTAAATTATTTAATTTTAATTTCTGTAATCAATTTAATTTATTTATCCATTTAATTAACGATTACTAGTTATCTCATTTAATAATTAATTTCTTCCTGTATTTAAAAATGTAATGCGATAACATAACTATAAAACAAATTAAAAAAAAGAAACGTAACAAATAAATAAAAAAATTCGACGAACAAAACAGTAATAAAAAATATCCAAAAATATAAAAAAAAATTATTTACTTTTTTAAATTATTTAATTTTAATTTCTGTAATCAATTTAATTTATTTATCCATTTAATTAACGATTACTAGTTATCACATTTAATAATTAATTTCTTCCTGTATTTAAAAATGTAATGCGATAACATAACTATAAAACAAATTAAAAAAAGAAACGTGAATAAATAAATAAAAAAATTAAACGAACAAAGCGGTAATAAAAATATCTGAAAATATAAAAAATATCGATACAAACATAACTAATAGTCACGATAATCATGATCATGATCACTATCTACATCATCGACATGATCACCCGATTACTATGAGGCGAGGCGGTGGAGGAGGCGGTGGCGAGCTAGCAAATGGTACAGATCCTCCTGTCATTGCGGCACTGAGCCAACATGGCGGTCCGTCGGGCCTCCTCTGGCTGGGCGGCCACGATCCGCTGCTCGCCGCCTAATCTTTGCTCGGCCATGGCCCGCTTGACTCTGCTATCTCCCGCTCATCCGCGCGGCCACGGCTATTTGGGCGACTCTCCCAGAGAAGCGTGAGCCGCTCTTGTAGTTCTTTGGCAAGGTCGCCAGCACCGTATAGGCGACCCTTCTTCTTGCCACCAACAACATCTGCCCAAACCATCAGCGACGCAGCTGGATCCTCTGGGCTCTGAGACGGGGAACATGAGGATGTCTGAGATCTAACCTGAGACATCCTCGCCTCAAACTCCTCCTGTCAAACATAAACAAATTAGTCAATTTTTATTGTAATAAAACAATATAAACATTGTTAAAAAACTATTCATTATGTTTTATAATTACCTGGGTCCGCCTCGACCGCTCATCGACAAACTCACCGGTACCTCTCCTAATATGAGTTGCACGATGGAGCTCGTGCAACTGAACCTCCCTTTGCAACCGCTGAGACTGTAATTATTTAATAAAAAAAGCTTAACTAAATAATAATAATAATAATAATAATAATAATAATAATAATAATATAAAACATACAAGTCGAGCTGCGTCTTTGCTTTGGTAGCCCGAACCTCCAAAGTATGCAAGCTCCCACCCTTTTGAGGCTCTATTCTTCTTCGCCTTCTAAGCTTACGCCTTGAACTCGGGGAGTTCCGGTCGCTTGTATTTCTTGCCAGATCTCATCTCCTATCCAAGTGGTCGCCCATTGAGGCGGGCATCTCTAAGCATATCAGATAGGCGGTGGGAAGCCTTCATATGGAAGTTCTTCTTGATCTGCTCCTCCTGCTCTTCCTTCCAAGAAATCCTCTCCTGTATGAATATAATACGTTATTAAAAATAATTGAGATTCATGAAATAAAAAAATAATACGCAACAAAATAATCTGATAAACAACTTACTCTCAAAGAATTGAACATGTGCCTCCGCTCGACCAAATCGGCGTCCCAGGTGGGCCAATAGGCGTGGTAATTTTGCTCAATTACTTAGTGATAGCCTTCGCGGTGGCTTTGTGGAAGGAACCTAAACAATAACAACATACCAAACAAGTTAAAAATATATAGGTTAAAGCTGTAATTTTCGTCCCTTATCCTTTTTTTAGTTTTCATTTAAGTCCATTAAGTTATAAAAATTACTTCAATTTCGTCCTTTCTTTTTAATTATTCTTTTTTGTCTTAGGCGAAATACCATCTTACACGTGGCGCTTGTTATATTTTATTTTATTTTTCTACCACATGTCGGATGGTGATTCGTCTAAGAAAATATGAATAAATAAGCAGAAAAAGCGAAATTGATGTGATTTTTGAAGTTTAAGGGACTTAAATGAAAACTAAAAAGATAAGGGACGAAATTGAAAACTAAAAAGATAAGGGGCAAAAATGTGTATTCAACCTACATACTCACCCTCTACCAGTGGCACGATAGCAACTCGACCATCATGCGACATCTGAATATCATCAACGACCTCACCTTTCATCCTGCTGCTCAACCTCCTCGTCTGCTGAACCCGGTGCGATCGGTGCCTGGCCCACACTATACTCTGATCGGACACATGAGTGTCGTGCGCGTCTCAAACACAAAATGAAAGGAAGAAGCGGCAAGTGTCTGCTGGAACCCTGGGGTGGGCATCATGTAAATGGGTGTCGATGCGAGAAGGTCTGCATCTTTGTGTAGGTGCCCAATGTGACGTGAGGCTGCGTAGGGGCGAACTCATTGGAGCTGTGTAGGCGTAGATGTATCTTGGGGCATTTGTGTGGATGACAACATCGCATAGCCGGCATCATCAATCCTAATAATGTTCGGCCTCCGACGACGGCGAGGGTCGGCGATGCCCTTCCTTCCGCTGACCACTTCTTTGGGTGGTCGGAAGTCGAACTGAACCTCCGATGCCATATATGTCTATAGAGCAATTCAATAATAATGATCATGAAATATTATATTTAAACATAACAATATTAAAAATGAATTCCAAAAAATAAACAAGTTATATGAAAATAATCTGACAAAATAAAATATGTTGTTAGACATTAAATTCTCTAATTGTAAAAAGTTAAACAAATTTATTCTGCCCATTCTGCCCACTCTGCTTCGGCATCGTCTTCAGATCTTGATGGTTCTGCCACTTCTTCATTTAATTCCTCATCTTCATTTACATCTTCATATGTGATTGGATCATCACGTAGTCGAGAAATGGGTTCAACTTCGTTTACTACGTTGACATGAGACATCTCATCCACTTGATAAGCCACTTCTTCCTGTGGATCATCTGCTTCAATGCGACCCCTTGGTTTTGTCTTTATTGCAACACACCAACCTTGTTTGTCCCTTCGAGTTGACGGATAAGGGACATAATACACCTGTCTTACATGTTGTGCTACGATAAACGGATCAAACATTTGGTATCTTCTGCTCATGCATATGTCATGATATTATATTTGCGATCCATTCTTGTGCCTCTACTTGACTGGATCAAACCAATTACAATAAAATAGCACTATTCTTTTAGTATAGTCTAAAGTATTGTACGCCACCTCATATATATGTTGAATCACGCCGTAGAAGTCGTCTTCACCTCCCTCTGTGGCACCTTTTACATAAACTCATTGTTAACTGCTTTTTCCCCTCTGTTTTTGGACTGAGTTTGAAATTTGTAACCGTTTCACGAAATACGTGTGCCATTCTTTTACACGTGATTTAGGACCATGAGATAAATTTCTCAAGTGTTCGATTATGGGCGATTCTGACTCGCTATACACCTGCGTATACACATGCACAAGTGATTTAGGGTTCCTTTTTGCAAACAATCTTTTGTATTTTCAAACAACAAATAGTTGAAATAGGACTAAAAATACATACCTGGCTCCTAAACCACGTTGGGAAATATTCATGAATATAGGCAGAAGAGTCTTGTTCGCTTGTGGGCTTAGTTAACAAGAATGCCCTGAACAAGTCATTATCAAACAAATGATCATGAATAGGTGTGGACTAAATAAATTGAAAGTGGTCAAAAGTATACATACGTAAGATATGGTGATACTTGACAGTTGATCAACACGTGAACGTGTGCTGACTTCCAATCTTCTCCCGTTAACCAAGACTTCAGCTCCTTTCCAGCATGACGACCGGGAAGACAAAACACTGATAAGGCCAGCGGGTGCCTTTCACTTTCAATTTCTATTTCATTCCTATTATTTGTTGGTGTCAGCATGAAGTTCGTAAAATAATGGGAACAGAAATGAATTGTCTCACGGTATAAGTAAGTTGCACAAATAGATCCTTCAACCCTGGCCTCATTTTTCACCGACCGTTTTGAGTCACCCATAAATCTACAGAATAACCAGGTTGGTGATCAACATTTCAACATTTAACCCGGGGCAGTGAATAATTATGTTAAAGAATATTTGATTATATTACCTTTCGAATGGATACATCCATATGTATTGAACCGGTCCACCGAGCGTAGCTTCATGTGCAAGATGCACTGGGAGATGTTCCATAGAGTCAAAGAAACCAGGGGGAAATATTCTCTCCAACTTACAAAGAATGACTGGTATGTTCTGCTCCATCTTGATAAGATCATCATCTCTCAATGTTGCGGAACACAAATCTTTAAAAAATTGGCTGAGTTCTGTAAGTGGATTTAAAATATTTGATGGCAGGGAACTAAATGCAATAGGAAGTAAACACTCCATGAATACATGACAATCATGGCTTTTCATCCCAATCATTGTTCCTTTGTTCACATCAGCACATCTTGCCAAATTAGAAGAATAACCGTCTGGCATTTGAAGTTCTTTTATCCAAACGGTCGACCTAGCTTCCTCAACAGTTAAAGAGTAACGTGCTTTGGGTTTCAGGGTTTTCCCATTCGACCGAGTCGTCAAATGCAAGTCCTTTAAACTACGATAAAGTGGTAAGTCGATCGACCTTATCATTGTCTTTCGTTCTTCCTCTAACGTTCATCACCGTGAGAAAAACATTGTCAAAAAGTTCTTCTCAATGTGCATAACATCAAGGTTGTGTCTCAACAAATTATCTTTCCAATACGGCAAATCCCAAAAATACTTCTTTTAGTCCAATTGTGCCATTGTCCATATCCTTCAAATCGATCCAATTCACCAAAATCTGTGATTTTTGGCGGATCCATAACTACGGTAAAAATGCATTGGGATGTCAACCTCGGCGGGCCATCTAATTCAACTTCCCCTTCTTGAAGGCGTTCTTATTCCGCCTAAATGGATGATCTCTTTGGTACAAACTGCGATGTGAGTCAAACCAAAAACTCTTCCCCCAAATTTCAAGGTAAAGGCCTTTGTATGCTCCATGCAATGGGAAATGCCATCTTACCATGAGTACCCCAACCGGACAACATGCCATATGCAGGAAGTCATTAATGGTCCACATAAGAGCTGCCCTCATTGTAAAGTTCTTCTTTCGTGCAACATCATAAGTCACAACGCCATTCCACAACCTTTTGAGATCGTCAATGAGAGGCTGTAAGTAGATGTCAATACCATCTGTTGGATTATCTGGATCCGGTATAATACAAGTCAAGAACATATAGGGCTTAGACATGCACATATCAGGAGGAAGATTGTATGGGGTAACAATAACTGGCCAACAAGAATAAAGTTTCGTCGTTGATTGAACATATGGGGTAAAACCATTAGAGCATAAGCCAAGTCGTACATTACGTGGATCTGCTGCAAATTCGGGATTCACACGATCAAAGTGCTTCCAAGCTTCACCATCACATGGATGTCGCAACATACCTGAAGTGCTTTTATTCTCATAGTGCCAAGTCATTTTGTCTGCGATGCGTGTTGACGCAAACATTCTCTGCAGCCTTGGAATAATTGGCAAATAAAACATTGCCTTCCGTGGAACTGGTTTTTATCTACCCTTCCCATTATCAGTATGTGACATATACCTTGGCTCACCACAGAATTTGCATTCAACCAGCGCGCTATCGTTTTTACCAAATTCATTGTCGTAATATAACATACACCCTCTCACACAACAATCAATCCTTTTAGATTCCAACCTCAATTTGGATACTAAACTTTTAGTCTTGTAATAACTTTTTGGCAAACCATCTCTGATAGGTGACGAGTCCAACATCATCTTCGTTACGAGATCCAAGCACACATCCGTAGTACCACAGTTGGACTTGAGAGCTAAAAGTCTCACACACATTGATAACTTAGAGTCGGCAGACCCTTCAAACAACGGCTTATTTGTTTCTAACAAGAGATTATAAAATCTTTGTGCAGTCTCATTTGGAAGTTCATCTGTGTCATCATACTGTGGCTCCTCGAATGATACGTTGACCCCCAAGGCATCACAAACCATATTTTGCATCAATTCAATCTGCTCACCATATCCCGTATCTACGCAATTACTTGAAGCACCTGTGCAATTATCGCCAACCCCTAATCCAACCCGAGGTAACTCTTCACCATGTCTAGTCCAAATGCAGTAATTAGGCATAAATCCAACTCTCTGCAGGTGCAGCATGACCTCTCCTGGGCTCTTGATCTTTCTGCAATCGCATTTAAGGAACGGACAATCCCTCCATTAATTTCGAAATCTTCGTGTGCCATTGCGACTTGAACGAAGTGATCAATCCCATCGCAAAAAGATTGTTTCAAACCCCCTCTTCCCGGATACAACCTATCGTACATCCAACTACGATTCGAAGGAAAAAATTCCATCTTACGCATGTCAAAAAAATGACAATTTCAAGAAGACACGACATTCTTACAACCGCTCTCTTTCTTTAAATGGTATGACCCTATCCCATTCGAGGAAAAACTTTTTCAGAACTCGTATAATAGTCATTCCATAATTCTCATATCTTATACTTGACAAAATTTCGGCAGCATTTCCCATTGGTCTCTGAGTACACAAAATGATCGCAGTTAGGAACAAGGCAATCAAGTATGCACCCAGAGAACAAAAGGAAATGAATCTAACCGAAATTTCATCAAATATCAAGATACGAGAATCAAGCAACAACTATTATACAAGTAAAGAAAAAGTTTTTTCCCAAACTGTCCGACTTGGACAATTCAAGGTTCAATATACAATGAACACGTGGTATCTAAAAGAGTACACGCACTCAATAATATATTGAACCTCAAACGGGAAGCTAAGGATTTTCTCCGATACTAATAACAACAATCAAACATCCATTTCATCAATAATTAAAAAGTAACATGTTGAAAGTTGACATCTTCTTAAAGGATAGAATTAAACAAGCATACCGACGGCAAGGGAAGCATAAATCCTTTTAACAATTTTTGTTTTCATAGTGGTTTGGCTTGGTATATGCCATGCAATTAGAGCTCCTATATGGTCACATCTACCATACATCCTAATCCATTAATTGGCCAAAAAACAATCATTTTACATTTACTGCAGCTTAAAAACTAGCCTAGCACCAGAATCTACTACATTAACCAAGGCAGTTGATGGTATCTCTAAACAACATAAAATTGGTTACTTTATTATTTTTAAAAAAAAAGATCATCACATAATTAAATTCATCAAATATAGGATTTTAATAGTTTATAATTAGTGTCTGATACGATTAATTTGGGAATCAATTTCCTCGACAGAATTCATGTCTTTGTGTAATAATATGTCTTTCATATGTTAAATTTTTTAGTTTAATAAACGTTGTTTGTATTTACAGTATAGTATATAGTTATAATCTGTAAATATTTTGGAGATTAATATGGTTACTATCTCAATATAAATTGGTTTCTATAAGTATAGCGAGACGTAGCATGAACATAGGATCAGAGATTCACTTACTGAAATTGAGTTTATGTGTTGCTTGCTAAATGAATAATCTACATGCTACCTTACTCTAACATAAAATATACATCAAACAAAATTCCCTCTGTGGAGAGAACTATACATCACTTCAACATAAAACATCCTTTGTTAGCCAAAACACACATCACCTCAAAATTCTCTCTCTGGAGAGAACTATGAAGCAAATCAAATAAATATGTCGGTGTGGGGGTCAACAGCCAACCCTTTTCCACCCAATGAGTCAACCGACATTTCGTTAGAGTGCATACCTAATTCTCAGAACAAGAGAGTGTCCACGTCCTTCGATGTGAGTGGCAGTCTCGGAGCAATGTCGTGGCCTCGAACTAAAAATACAGAAAAAACATAGAAAATTTTAACTAACAAGCTACCAAATAGCAATCAACAAAAATGAGCAGGATGCCAACCAAACAACAATCATGTTATAAAATAATTCCAAATAAACCCCAAGTAAGCTTTTTGGCTTTCACTATTTTTATCAAATCATGAATTCTCAAAAGCTATTTAACCTCCTCATGTAAAACATATAATAGAGCATAATAGAGTGGTGGTGGTGGTGGTGGCGGCCTGGTTTCGCGAACAATCGTTGAAACGTTGGAATAATTGGAACTTAGGCTTAACACAAAAATTAAATAGAAAAGCATAAATGTAAAGACATACATCATATATTATCCTAATACATTTATCCAATTAAAATGTTAAAGCAGTCAAATACTAATGTACATAACATGCATAATATAAAATAGAGGCTAGCTAGTGGCGGCTCCTTGAGGGGTCCCAGGACAAAATCGGGCGGTAGAATCCTCAGGAAGAGTCGATGGAGTGTAATCTGCTACGGTGGGAGAATATTTTGGTGTGGGCCAGTGTAATCCTCTCCGATTGGAGAATACTCCGGTGAGGTCGGAGTGTAATCCTCTCCGATTGGAGAATACTCCGGTGTGGATGGAGTATACTCCAAGATCTCATCATCATCGCTGGAGACCTGAACGATGTATGTCCCTCGATGAGCATCACCGGTAGCTACAGGCCTCCTGGGATCATCATGCTGGTTCATCAAATCACGATCCTCAGCACGATCCTTAGTCCTGATGACAAAGCTATTTCGATACTCCCTCGCAGACATCATCGGCCTCCTGGAAGGCATAGGAGGATCACGATGGCGAGCATCGCGATCCTCAATCGTCACAAAGCTATTCCGATACTCCCTTGCAGACATCATCGGCCTCCTGGAAGCCCTACCTCGACCACGGTTTCCATCTAAAGACATTGTCTGTTTGTTGTCAACATTGGTCAGTCATGAGCATATAAACTGAAAATAATCGAATTACAACAAAACGAACAAAGGCATAGGTTTGCAGTATTTAAGACTTTATTCCAATATTTTTTTCAATATTTTTTTCAAATCATGATGCTAACCGAGCAGGATGCGCCAACTAGAATTGTTTTTTTTCCCTTCTAATTAGCATGCTTAAGACAAACTTTTAACCTTGGACATAATATAAGTATCCTAAACTTTTAAAACAACTAACAATCCACAAAATCAATAAGAGCAGAGCAACCGTCAAACAACTAACAATCCACAAAATCAATAAGAGCAGAACAACCATCAAACAACTAATAATCTCACGCAGTGCTACTCTTGCAAAGCTACTAAAACAAAAATCAAATACCAACAACAGGGAATACAAACAAACCTTAGTTCCCAAAATCACAGAACACAAAATTGGAGGTCAAGCCACAAAGAATACCCGTGATGCACCAAAACCTTCAAAATCACGTCAAAAACCTTCAAATCACTTCAAGAACCTTCAATCGTTCTGAAACATCGAAAAGGAACACCAAATCAATTTGGGATTCTAAGAAAAAACACGAACAAAGAAGGACAGAATAGAGACAGAGAATAGACGGTGGTGGCAGAGGTGACGGCAGACCACTTTGTGGAGGTGGCGCGGAAGGTATTGTGGAGGTGGTGGCGGCGACGGTCTTTGTGGAGGTGGCGGCGGGACTGCTCGTGGAGGTGGCGGCGGATAGAGAGAGATGAGACAGAGAGAGAGAGCGGACACGGTGGTGGTGGTGGTGGTGGTGGCGAGAGGAAATGCGGTGGTGGTGGCGACTAAGACGTGGTGGTGTGGGCGCGGTGGTGGTGGTGGTGGTGGTGGAGAGAAAGAGTGAGAACGGTGAGAGAACGAGAGAGAATAGAGAGAATAGAGTGGTGGTGGTGGTGGTGGCGGCCTGGTGGTGGTGCCACAGAGTGGTGGGGCGGAGGAAGAGAGGGAAGTGAAAGAGAAGAGGGATGAAGATGGAGGAGAAAGGGAAGGCCTGGCTTCGGTTATTATCGCGCGTGCAAGCGGCTTTGTCTGCAAAGCGGACTAGGTCGTCGATGGCTGTTCGGCATTACCGACGGGTTTTTTAACTTACCGACGGTATAAGGCCGTCGGTATTTGAAAAATAGGCGCGGAAATGAAATATCTTTGAAATTACCGACGAGCATTGACCGTCGGTAAATCAGATTCCATTTATCGACGGACTTGTTGTTTTGGAAAATTCAACGTTTAACCGACGGTCTCTGACCGTCGGTATATGCCCGTCGGTAAATCCGAATTTTCTTGTAGTCTGTTCTGTTCCTTTGTCTTATTAGATTGTGTCATGGCTATTTTATGTTGATTTGTCCTTATATGTTTGTTTTGTGTTTGATGCTGCTTTATTTTGTCCTCATAGGAACTGTTTTAGGCCACTTTTCCCTTTATTATATACTTTATTTTGTGACTGTACAGGCCAGCAGAGGTGGTCAAAGTGAGATTATGTATACACCATGGGGGCATTTTTGTATATCACCCTTCAAAAATGTATGTGAAAGGTCATACTGAGGAGATGAATTGGAGCTGAGATGTGGACCACATGTCCTATACGGATATTGCAAAAATGGTAAAAAAAATTGGGGTATAGAGACTTCAAATGTTTGTGGTACCAACATCCCAAGTTTTCACTTTCTCGTGGTTTGAGACCACTCAATAGTGATGTGGATGTTGTAAGGTTTGCTGAAGATGTTAAAGGGTTTGAGGTCATTGAATTATCTGTGGATTATCTTATTGACACCCCAATTATAGATGAGCGTGACAAGGAGAAAACAAATATGGAAGATGGAGAAAAAGTTGTTGGCGAAGATGATGGTCAGGGAGAAGATGGAGATGGAGAAAAAGAAAGTGAAACTGATGTGGATGTTGAAGATGATGGTGATGGAGAAGATGGAGATGAAGATAGTAAAAGTGAGGTTGAAAATGAAGATAATGGTGAGGGTGAAGATGAAGATTATGTTGCCCAGGGAGAAGAGATGGATGACAGTGATATGGAGGATAGTGATTTTGATGAGAATTGGGACTGGACCAGTGTGCTGCCAACCAAAACTGTCAATGAAGTTCGTTCTAATGTTAGGCCTCCAATAAACTTCCAGGAATCCGGATCCAACTTATGCTACTGATTTCGAAGATGAGGAAGGTGATTCTTCACAGTTAGATACACCACCAGGGAGTGAAGATGATGAAGAATGCAGCCCTAAATTTCCACACTTTAGAGTGCCTGAAGATGATGAGGCAGCTGGTATTAAGTTTGAGTTGGGCATGTTACTCAACAACAAAGTGCTTGTAAAAGAGGCAGTTAAAGAATATGCTATGCAGAGGAAGAAAAATGTATACTTCAAAAAAAATGATAGGAGAAGAATGGTAGTAAAGTGCATGAAAGACTGTCCTTTTTATATGAGGATTAGTAAAAGGAGTTCAAGTCAGTATTGGCAAGTTGTGAGCTTGACTGATGATGACACATGTCATAGAACAGCCAGAAATAGGCAAGCCAAGACAGAATATCTTGCAAAAAAATTCATGCGTATACTGAGACATGCACCTGACATGAAAACAAAGGGTCTGATTGCTGAGGCTATTGACAAGTGAGGTGTAAAATTGACACTTGAGAAGCTATGCAGAGGAATTGAGGAGGTCAAATCCAAACTGTACAGTAATTATCCAATGTGGTAACAGCAAGAAGGGCCCTATATTTGAGAGAATTTATGTATGTTTTGAGGCATGTAAGGCTGCCTTTGTGTATACATGCAGACCTTTAATCGGATTAGATGCTTGTTTCTTGAAGGGAGAACATGGTGGTCAGCTGCTGGCTGCAGTTGGTAAAGATGGGAATAATACGATGATTCCAATTGCATATGCAGTGGTTGAGGCAGAAACTAAAGACTCGTGGCAATAGTTTCTGGACCTATTATTGAATGACCTATGTGATTTACAGCAGAGGGATTGGGCCTTCATTTCAGAGCAGCAGAAGGTAAAAATGTGTATTATTTAAGAATATTTGATTTAAGATTTTTTGTGTATATTGTGTTTAAACAGCCTGTTTATTTCATTTCAGGGCCTAGTTCCTGCAATTCAAAATAGTAAAGCCAATGTGGAGCACAGGTTATGTGTTAAGCATTTGTATGGCAATTGGAAAAAGAAATACCCTGGTTCAGAAATGAAAGAAGTCTTGTGGTTGGCTGCTAGAGCTACAACAATTCCAGCTTGGCAGAGAGCAATGCAAAAAATGAAGGATATGAATGAGAATGCATGGAAAGATATGATGCAAGTTCCACCTGCAATGTGGACAAAGTCTCACTATAGCACTGATAGTCAGTGTGACCTACAAGTAAACAATATGTGTGAAGCATTCAACAAGGCAATATTGGAGCACAGAGACAAGCCTATCATCAAATTGCTTAAGTCACTGAAGCTATACATTACAAAACAGATTGTTGATCGGAGGAATCTCATGCTTAGATACAGAGGCAACCTATGTCCTAAGATCCAATCAATACTGGTAAAGGCTAAGAGAGCATCTGATGGGTGGACTCCTTACTGGCACGATGATGATGATTATACACTGTTTGAAATGTCAAACGAAGTTGACAAATATGTGGTGGATTTAAAGCAAAGGAATTGTGCTTGTCGAAAGTGGGATTTAACTGGGATCCCATGTTGCCATGTTGTTGCCTGCTTGTGGCATAACAAGGTTGATCCAGAGGATTATGTTTCATCATACTATAGGTATTAAATTTTGACATTAACATAATTTAAAACTGTTGCTGATTCATTATACTTGTGTAAATTCTGACAGGTTGTTTGTTTTGTGTTTAAGGAAAAGCACTTTTTTGAGTACATACTCACACATCATACTGCCATCCAATGGTCCCAGGTTATGGCCTATTTTAGATACTGAGCCCATAAATCCCCCAGCTATGCGAAGAGCACCAGGCAGGCTCAAGAAAAAAAGGAACAAGTCTAATGATGAGCCCAAGAATCCTCACAAACTACCAAGGTTGCTGTCAACTATGAAATGTAAAAAATGTGGACAATTTGGTCACAACGAAAGGACATGCAAGGGGAAAACTGTTGCTGATGGACAGATTCCCAAAGGTGGAAATAAGGTAATTTAATATTGATGGTTTGCTTGTTATTTTCATCAAACTGCTACTGATTTTTTTTTGTATTTCACCAGAGGCAAAAGAAAGCACGAGTCAGCACCGAAGCACAAGGAAAAGCATCAAGCCAAACACAAACACAAGCGTCAAGTCAACCACAAACTTCACAGACAGCAATTGTTTTATCACAGGGATCACAAGTCCTAAAAGTCAAGGATCATAAGCCATGGATAATTAGGATTAGATTGTGTTGTTGTTGTCAGCTACTGTTTTGTATAGCCTTTTGTATGGCCTAATTGTATTTTGTATGGCCTTAATGTTAGGTATAGCCTAATTATATTTTGTATGGCCCTGAACTTATGTATGGCCTTCGCATAGCTACTGTTTTGTATATGGCCTTGGCACAATATGGTTTGTAAATGATGTTATAATTTATGAAAGTTCAACAATGGTCCCAAGTTTCACTGGTTACTAGTTTATTGTCAATGTTCCCAAGTTTCTGCTGCATAATTCTGGTTTAGGGTTTAATTCTGGTTTGATGGTAACTACAGAATTCTGTTTTGGCCTTAAATTCTGCTGCATAATTGAATTCTGTTTTGGCCTTAAATTTTCTGCTGCATAATTCTGCATAGTTATGGTACTGCAAACCAATTAAAGTGCACCACAACAATGGTCATTGCACATTCTGTTTTAATATGGTGCTGCAAACCAATCAAAGTGCACCACAACAATGGTCATTGCACATTCAGTTTTAATATGGTGCTGCAAACCAATCACCCTAAACCAGAAAAATCATTGCAGATTTGAACACTGATTGCATTAAAATTCATTAAAACAAAAGCTTCAAAGTGCAACAACAACAACATTGAATCACATTAAACTGATTTGATTACAAGTTGATTGGCACAATAGGCCTAAACCCTACCCAAAAAACAATTTCAATACATCAAAAGCACCCTAAAATTTTACATAACAGAGACACTAATGACCCCTTACGTAACCGTATTTCATCAAATGTGTTGCAAATAATGTAAACACCAGAAAAATTACAATGACCCAAGAAAATACCAGAAAAATCCACACACGTTTCAACTTCATCTTCAGCTCTTACTCTACCCTCTTTGCTGCAGAATTCTTCTTCTTCAACCCATCAATCTTTTTCATTAAAGATAATATAACCTCCTTTGCACGATCAATCATCTTCTCGTCAAACCAATCAAAGAAGTTGCATTCCTTTCTCCCTTGTAACTGAAAATTTTCTGCAAATCAGAAAACAGGGAAGAAGAGAAAATAGACATTTGAAGGAGATTCGAACAGAAAATGTAGATCCCTATCTGAAATAAACCACACCCATAAAACCTACGGCCAGGGTTTTCATTCGTCCATGACGTCGTGAGAGGAGATTTGACTCCATAATTGCAACTCGTTCTTCTTCTTCTCGAGATGGAAGAACGGCTTGAGACAGAGTACCGAGACATCACCAGATCTGAGAGGAGGAAGAAGAAGAAGAAACGGGTCGAGGGAAGTGGGGAAAAAGACCGCTTCGAATGAGAGGAAGAAGAAGAAGAAGAAGAAGAAGAAACGGGTCGAGGAGAAGACCACACACTAGTGCAGCACCAAAAACCATAAACGGGAGGTGAGAAGCTTGGTGGTTGGAGCATGGAGGTGGGAGAATAAGATAGGGCGATGAGAGATGGTGATATGGGGAAGAGGGATCTTTCCGTGACATATCATTTAAGGGTTTCTCTTTGAGTTGCTTCACCAAATCCAGATTATCATATTCGATTCGTTATTGTGAGCAATTAAGATTTAATGTTAATGTTGTTGTGCTACCATTTATTTGTTTGGAATGGTTAATGATAGAGGTTAATTTCATGGGTTTTTTTTTGGTACAAATTTCATGGGTTTTATTCCCTTGTTTCTCTATTAAACTCGGAATCTAATTAAAGGAATGAACAAATGTTAAGCCAATAAAAATGCATGTTTTGTTTTCTGACAGTTTTGTGAATGTTCCCCAGTGTCTTGTGACAAAAAATAATGGGGGTGGATCCCTCTTTCTCCTCATTTTTTTTCTATGTTGCATCTATTTCCTCTCTCTTTTTTTTCCTGCTTATTTGGTTCTTTTTTATTTTTATTTTGCAGGAGGTGCTATAGAGAAGATGGACGAAGTTTGTAGTGGAGCAATATTATGGAGATGTAAAATGATATTGTGATGTGGCTAAGTTGGCGTTTGCAGGGATGTTTTGAGGTTATGGTTTATCTGGTGGAGGGATGCTATGGGGAAAAGGGGGTGTTTTGACGGTGAGGAATTGAGCACGGTCCCTATGCGGTTTCGGTTGTTATGTGTAGTGAAGGAGGGCCTGGGTGAAAGAAATAGATCTTCAATAATGAAGGAGATGCTTCTGAAATATTTGACCGTAACAGAGACAGTTTCTATTTTCAGACTAGACATGCCGTTATAATTCTGTGTGCGCTTGGTGCTTCATGAGAAGCTGATGTGAAAGATAGGGGTTTGTTTTTAATTTTCAGAAAAGTCATAATATGACTTACTACCTGTTAAATCTGAATCGTTAAATTATTTATTAATATATCTAATGGCTAATACTAATGATTCACCGGTGAACAACCTATTTAATGGTTCACCGTAGATGCCACCTAAAAATATTTTCAGGAAAGTTTCACAAACACGGCTAAGAAATTTCACACTCTAATCCCTGCTAGAACAAATCAAATAATTTGTCTACATGAACACTTTATTTTTATGCGTGTATCACAACGAGGTAAAATTTTACTTGAAAACGTATTAATACATAAATTACAAGGTAATCTATTATCTATTTAAAAAAGTTAACTACAGTAATAACACATAGCGAAAGCTCATTCATTTGCTCAAAACTGTTTTTCTGTCTTTTTTTTCCCTTCTCGGATGTGTTGTGTACCCATGAATCACGAGTAACTCTGACTAGTAATTATAATGAATCAAAACCTTATATCTAAGAATATTAATATATGTAAATCACAACAGTAAATATTTATATCATACGTAATTATGATTACTTTTTCATTCCAAATATATTTCTATTTTGTAATTTTCATTTATACACTCTTTTATTTTGGAAAAATGATTCTTTGACACACAAAATCGACAACAAAATGGATGGTAGTTCAAATACGTGATTAATTATGTTCACTAAATGGTTAATAGATATACCAGGTATCGAAACTCATTAATCATCAAAGTAACTTCATTAACCACGAATTTGAACGTGATTAACTACGATTTTCAGGCGTTCAAATTTACATGTGGTTAAACACTTAGAAATCGTGGTTAATCATATTCAAATTCATGGTTAATAAAATTACGTTGGTGATTAATGGGTTTCAATACATGATATATCCATAATCATCCACTGAACATAATTAACCACGTATTTGAACTGCATTAATCATCCATTTTGTTGTTGATTTTGGGTGTCAAAATAATGCGACCATTATTTTGCATTGCACGAATAACTACACCAACAAATACCAACAGGATGCGTCAAAAGGGGGGAGAACAAAACTCGTGTCGTGGGTCCTCTCCGTAATTCAAACCAGTAAATCGGTTCGGGACAGGTCACATAAATTTAGTTTGCACTAACTACAAACCTAACCGGCTAACCCAACAAAACCAGGCTTCTCAAATTTATAAACTGTAACCCATAATCCAAATCAATCCGATTATTAAGATCAAGTCAAGCTGAATCCTATTAATAAGTCAAGCTGAATCTGCCTGACGTTTGCGAGTATATAGAGAAGTGCAGAACCACTTACACACAAAAACAAAGGAGGAAGAATTGATGCAGATGATCGAGAACCCATGATGTTCAAGAATTCCTCAAGTTGATATATGCTTTTCAACTAAAAAAAAGGCGTCAAAAGTGCACTAATTTAGAAGCAATGACCACCACAAATTAAGAAGAAGAATATACTACATAGACAACAAGGTAAACTTGTACAAAACGAGAACAAAGTGCATGCATTAGAGGATCAGAATATCTTCTAGCATCAAAGTTAAATTTTAACATGATATTTCACGTTTCAGATACTCTTGAGGACTACATTGATAAAGTACAACATACAACAGCTTAAGGGTTAATACTTAAGACTAAATATTAAAAGAAGGGACCACAGTCATCTGTTCGCCATCTCTGCTAATTAGTGAAGATATGTAGCTTGGTACTGATAGCCACTTCCGAAGTAATTTCCAGGATTAGGAGAGACGTTATAGGTTGCAGAACCCATGAAAGGGGCGCAATGATTGTCAGTTGGTCCAGGGTACAAGTAAGGTCGGTCATACACATATTGCGGGTACCTGTCAGCAACCCTAGCATAGGAAGTTCTGTCAGAAGACGTGTTAGTGACACGGGGACCATATCCCACGCCATTAGCACGGGGTCTCTTGGGTTGAGGCTTTGTTGCTTCAGTTTCCCTCTTCCTGTCGGCCTTGGCCTTCTCTAGCTGGGTCACTCGTTTCTGAAGAGGATCCATAGGGTACTGCCCATCAAGTTTGTGTTCTTCAATGCACTTGATTACGGCCTTAAGAGCAATCAGCTCTCTCTCATTAACCTCGATCTGAGACAATAGCAAGTACATTAGGAATATTCACATGCGCACACACACACATTCCCATAATCAAACATCAAGATCAAGACACATTTCATTGCAGGTATCTTGGAGCATACAAAAAAGGACTAACAGAAACACCAAAGATATGTTTCTTTACATTCATACACACACTTGGACACAACCTTTAGGCAACCCAGGATGATAGTGAGTGTCTTCCATCATTTCTTTTTTTACTTAATTAATTGCCCTTTACATCCCTTGAATTTTTTGAATCACTTTTGGAATCACACAAGGCATTTTTGTCCCGCTATACTTTCAATTGTATCAATGCCACATTCAACAAACTTCAACTTCAACCACAGCAGTTAAGTAAAATCTCTTTATTGCCATTACATCTACTCAAAGAATGAGATTGCGCGTCCATTTTTTCTGATTTGGACATACAATAGAAACACTGATACTAGTTAACAAATTATGTTATCCACATAATCCTATCAGCAACGCCACCCGTCCCCACAGCCACAGCAGCCACCACCCACACCAGCATAGAGCTTCTGTAAATCACTATGATGGGACCTGAGAGACCGATCATTGGTCTATAAACCAGTCAAACCACCCATTTGAAAGGTGTCCACTAACACTAGACGCATGGAAAACAGCAGGAGTAACTGCCAGATGGCAGTTAGATTAGGAAATAACTAGTGGCAGAACTACTTAATGGCAGTTAGGATCAATGTAGTCAATAGCGGCGCTATAGCGCGCTATAGCTGTTTAGCGGAGCGGTTTGGCATGGTGGTGCTACGCTAAAGACATGGGCGGAGCAGTTCAGAGGAGTGGCCTTAGCGGCCGCTTTTAGCGGCGTTTAGCGCCACTACAGTGTCTGCAAGCATGGTTGTCAAACTCGCGCCAGATTGTAGGAGCGCACGATTCCACGATTTCTGCAAGCATCGGCGAGGTAGAGCTGTGGTGAAATCGGAAGAGGAGGCGGCGCGCGAGATCGACGGGAAAGAGCACAAGCTCATCGGACGTCGCTCTCTACACGACACTTTCTCCCTCAGCCATCGACCCTTCGTGCGACCCATTTGCTCATTTGTGTGGCTTCTGCAACTGCAAGTCTTATGCACCAGTGCGACCCATTTGCTCATTCTGTACGGCTCTGACAACACATATGTTGTAACCACAAACTTTTGTTTTTTAGGTCAAGCTTCTAAACTTGTTGGGCTGGGCTGTTGGGGGTTTAATTTTTGTATAGCCCACATAAATACATCAATTCTTTAATCTCATTTTATGAATTTTATGATTTATAAACTGATTTATTCCCACTAATTTTTTTTCTTCTTTTCATAATACAATTTTAAATATAAAATAATGTTAAAACATTAACAATAAAAGTGCATGAGTGTATGACTATTCAGTATGATTGTATGACTACACCTTTAATTTTGTGTATTTTTCTATTTTTCGGTATTTATGTATACTGTATGGGATTAATATATATTGCTTTCTAGTCTTCGCAATAGCCGCTATCCCGCTATAGCAGTTTTAGGGTCTGGCGCTCCGCGCCGCTATCCGGGATTAACTACATAGGTTAGGATTAGCAAATAACTACTGGCAGTTATTTATTAGGAGTATATGCGATAGTAGGGAGTACACAAAATACACTCTGTAGGAGACTTTGGTCTCTGGACAACAAGTGTATTGCAGTATTTTGTGTGATTTCAGTGTTCATTAATATAATATTCAAATATCTCTGGTTCTCTTCTCCATCACACTTGCATAACCCACGTAATCTCATTTCCATATGGGAAGTTCCGAATATGATTGAGAGACCCATAATATGATTTATAGGAACTCGTCTTATATTACAGAAAACTGAGTCAATCCACAAATCACAGAGATTAAGATAGAAATTAGTGAAACTAGGCTAGCTCTTTGAGGGCTGGCTTCCTCACTTTCTTTTTTTTTTTTCTTTTGATACAAAAAAAAAATTAAATTCATTAAGATAATGAGAAAAATGAATACAAAGAGTTTGGAGAATAAGCGATACAACAACCACCAAGGCCTTTTCCCACTAGGTGAGGTTGACTACATAGATCGATAGATGCCATAATATCCTATTATGAATCATGTCTGATGACAGAATATAAAAATCCAAATCCTTTTTAATGGCTTGGCCTATAGTTTCCCATCTCCCTCTATATCTAATTATTGGACTATCCTCCATCTAATCTACCATCCTTCGTATCGTAGTGCTTCTATAGGTCTTCTCCACACATGTCCAAACCACCCGAGGCAAGACCCTTCCAACTTATTCACAATAGGTACTGCCACAACTTTCTCTCTAACTCCTAATCCTATCTTGTCTTGTATGACCACTCATCCGTCATATCATTCTCATCTCTATAACCCTAAATTGACTTTCTAGTAGGCTCTTTATCGCTTAAAATTCAATCCTATGCAACATTGCAAGTCTTATAACTGTATGGTAAAATTTTCTTTTTAGTGATACCATTCCATCACAAATCATGTCTTGAAGCATTTCTCCATTTCACTCACCATGCTTGAATCCTATGATTCACATCTCCTATTCCCCGGCATTTGGCATGATGGACCCAAGATACTTAAACTGTGGGACTTTTGATATGGTATGTTATCCATTTTTCATCTCCAAGCTAGAATTAGTGTACTTCCTGCTAAACTTACATTCCATATACTCTATTTTACTTCTACATAAACAAAAGTTGTGTACTTCAAAAGTTCTTAGTAAGGAGAATAAGAGATCCTCCTCTTTAAGAGAGAAAAAGAAAAGAACAAAAAATATTAATGAAATAAAGTTTCTTAATAAATCGACATATCTCTAACGGATGCCCCTTTGAAAAGACCATGAAAGTTACACCAACAGTTAACTTGACATGCTCCCAAAAGCTTGCGTTGCTAATGGTTACATGAGTCCTCATGAATATGGTTTTATATCTAACATGCCCCCTCGCAAAAGAGCCCTTTTGGCTTGAAGCGTAGACAATGCACAGATCTATTTACCTTGTGTTGAATTCAACTTTTACATAGAAGAATGGGGTTGGTAAGGATCAAACTCTAGACCAATTCTTCCATAGAAGCTCTAATACCATGGTATGAACCAATTCTTCCAAAAGCTTCAGCTGTTAGGAGAAAACTCTTGAATGCTTTTATATCCAAGAGAAAACTCGTGAATGGTTTCATACCATGCCAAACTGTTGCACGGTACAGTTGTAAAAACTCAATGTGAACAAGTTATATTAAACATAATGGAAGCATAAAAAAATTAAGAAACAGATTGCTCCTCAATAAGAAGAGTATCTGATTCGAATATATATTCTGGCAGTATTCTAAAAATATTATAATACAGTCATTCCCCCGCAACTACTAACCTTAATATTTCAAGATGACAATAAAACTATTAGATAACCTCAATTAAAACTGGACATAAAAGTCAAAAAGAAATCAACAATATTTCATAGCACTACTTTAAATCATTAAAAGAAAAAACAGAAGGAATAATTACTTAATATAGCAGACACTGAACAATTTACCTGTGCAGTGGGAGATGAGTTAACACTTTTGACTGGAGAAGCAGCCTTTCTAGCATCCTTCAAGTAAGACTTCAGTATAGGAATAGGTGAAAACTGTTCTGTATGATCAAATGCAAAAGCCAAGTTAACAGCATCAATTTGCCGCCCACTGTTTACCAAAACTTCAATTACACCTGTAAATCGAAAAGTAAAATGAATCATATAATCTTAAAATAAACAGGCGAAATAAGTTTAGTTACTTCACTCTATATATCATATAAACGTTAAATTCATGCATGATTTAATATCAAAAGCCATTGTGGGATAATTCAGGGAAACTAAAGTCTAGTGTTCTCATCACAGTCCATCACTGCTTGATTTGTTGGTAATTTGTTAAGTTCTAGAAATTCTCTAACGAAATAATTTATATCACATTGATAATTTACGTTCATTACTTCCGTGAACATCCTAGCATACTAGTAATGCACACTACACTATTTGATTGCAAAGCATCAGAGTCATCACTCAATATATTCACGTTTCCTTTAATTTTTCCTTTCAATAATTTAACAAGCACCACCAACCACGCGCATTCATGGAGACTGGCAAAATACAATAAATCAATTATCCAAAGTTTATAGGACTTGGAAAAATCCTATTATTAACGGATGGTTTTTCAAGGCACTGGATACTTTAACATGATATTAGCATAGAAAGAAACCTAAGGAAACAACTTTTTCATAAGATAAATCCACAAACATATTTAAAGAAAAGAAAAATGAACATGAGAATGTGAGATAATTAGATGAAAGCTTAGTGTATAAAATAAAAGGAATATAAAAATAAAAGAGCAAATACACACCAGGCATCTTCTCTGACAACCCAAGGCACCGGCATAAATCAGCAGTTTGGCGACGCCGAGACACCATTGGAATTAGCCTGGATAACTCCTCCACATTAAAATCAGAGGCAATACCAAAACTGGCTAGAAGTTGCAAAAATGCATGAGCCTCCAAGGAATTCCCATTGCTAGCATCCATGTCAAGAGCATCCAATTTAGGTTTCCACTCTTCAGCAACTGCCTTTGCCCTGTCCTTGATGTCTTCAGAAATCACATTAGAAACAGAATCCGAATTGGTCAGGAAATCACTTAGGCATTCCAGCAGCATGATACTGGTTCGGCGAAGACCCAGTAAGTTAGCATCCTTCTTTATATCCTGACTTGACACTTCCATACAATAAAATCCTTCCAAAGAATCTAAAACTAAACAGGCAGCATTAGGAGCAGCTCTTAATGCTTGTTGTATTTCCTCCCTTACAGCGGCAAGGTTCTTACGGTTGTCAGATATAAATTTGTGAAGTCCGGCAGCATCCATCTCTTTGCATAGTTTTACCAACTCTGGATAAGACATCGACTCCACATATCCATTTGCAGGAGAAAGTTTCACATTTTCTAAGCTCCCTTCAGCCACAGCAGACACAGCATCTGCAGGTTTCTCCACACTTGGTGTCCCTTGATTCCCATTGAAGACAATAGCCAATTCGTTTGATGAGACCTTCCTGTGCTTTTCTCTGGCATTTACAACTGCAAATACAGCAGCATCTCTTTTGTTTTGAAGCCTCTGGAGCGTGGCTTGCTCCTTGGCAAAAACAGCTGCTTCATGTTTCTCCAACATTTCACGGGCTTTCCTCGTTTTGTTTTTAAACTCTTTTTCTTGGTCTTCCAATTCATGAAAGCGCCTCTTCAAGGATTTCTCAAGCCCATGAAAATGTTCCTCTAGTTCTTTCCACTTCAAGTTAAGAGTAACAGCTCTATAACTTTCAAGTTCAGCAAAAGCCTTTTGCAGCTGTTGTATCTTCGAAGATGTAGAGTCTATCAGTTTAGCAACTGAATCCGTGTCTTCCATAGTTAAGAAGCTGAACAAAATAAAACAATAAAAAATACCAAAGCTCAGCTGACGTAAGATCTAGTGAGTACTACTGCAATAATAGTACAACACCCTGTAGCTAAACCTAACAGTTTGCATGAAAATAAAATCTAGTGCACTATCCCACTAAAGACATCTGCTAAAACGGGAAAGCTGAGTACTAGCAAACCAACAACTCAGGAATTCAACCAATTTCACTAATTTCAACAGTATATATTAAAAAACCATCACCAAATCTTCAAGTATATGTTTCTTTAAAATTTCTCTATTGGCTTGTTAATTCACTAAAACTTCCAATGACACGGCCAAAATCACCTTTCGGGCTTCAAAACAAAATAACATGCTGAAAATTGTTTAGGATCCAACCCTTTGAGACACACAATCAAAAACCCTAAAACACGAAATAAAAAGAGAAGGGAGCAAATTTGGCACAAATTTTCTATTCAACGGTTAAGCAAAAGAAAAGACGACCAAAATAGTAGTGAAGAAGCCAAAACTCGCCCTATAAGTACCAAAGAGAATTTAAGGATTTTCTTAACAGTAAGTAATTGGTTTTCTAAAAAAAATAAATGCAAAATTGTCTGTAGTTGAAAGAGTAGATTTGAAGAGTTATATTTTACGAAATCTATTGGGCTAAAAAACCAAACGCATGAGCAAACGAAGCTGATCTAAACCGGTATCGAGAAAGCAAAATAAAAGAAAAATTAAAATGAAAAGAAAGGGGGAGATAAAAGGAGTTACTTACCTGAATGATCTGAAGGAAAGTAAAGTAGACACAGAGAGAGAGAGAGAGAGTTCTCAATTCTCAATCCATTCTCTCTCTACAGCTGCAACCCTAAGAGAGAGAAAGGGGTGAGTGAGAGGAAGAAGAAAAGAGGGCATTGGTGACGTTGTTTGGTTTAACGAAAGAGAGTCGCTGTTGAGCGTCGAGTGCAGTCTCTCCGAGTTTCTTCATTTTTTTTCTTTTCAACAGTGGCAACCATCCTATTACTCTCTTTTTTTCGCACAATTTTTGTTATAAACAAAAACTAATATTTTACTTCTCAAAATTAATTTTAAAATGAGTAGTAAAGTTAAATTTTAAAAAACTTATTAAATAAAATTAGTTTAAGTGTGGGAATTATATATAAGTTTATTAAAATATATTTAGATTTATATATCAAAAGAGTATACAAACCTTCTTAAATAACTATTAATATAAATAATTTTTTAACATCAGTTTTTAAAATATTAGTTTTTAAAATCAAATTTATTAATGTTTTCCAACTCTTATTATTCCGAGTTACAAATAACTCGGTTTTGCTTAAGCGAGGAATTAAGTTGCAGTTTTATGATGGTAGAAAAAAAAGACCCTAGGATAGTTCTACTCTTTTAATGGATTCACTTGATTGATTGGACTCAAATTATTCAAGGGATAGCGTGACTCTCAAATACCACCATTTCGTACCCAAAAAAAAAAAATGGTACAAAAAGCAACCAAAAAAAAATCTATTACTGCTAAAAACAAATATATTTTTTTGTAAGGTCGGCATTGAAATGGAGTATTCCTAATCACAGAGGAGAACAGTGTTGGGGTCTTAAGTAAGATTTATATTATAAAAATTCTGTTTAATATAACTTTTTAATCTTTAATTTTTTCTAATTTTTTTTTTGTTATAAAATGAGAAATAGGGACATGCACCATTAGTGTAAATCAGTTTTACATAGACATCTAATAAGAATTTATTATTTGGTAGTTATTTTTAAAATTCGGTCACAAAAATGGTTGACATGACAGAATAATAAATTCTTATTAGATATTTGTGTAAAATTGATTTACACTGACGGTGCATATCCTTTAAACTCTTATAAAATATTGGCGAAAATTTTATAATTAAGTAATTCTACCAAACATTTTATTCTCTTAGGATAATATGACTAATTATTTCAATCTATCTTGTAATATAGTGTTTTTTTTTTATAAATTAAAATTTAGAGTGAGGATGGCGATCGAGACTAAGGGGATTTATATTTACCTCTCTCTAAAAAGACTAATGGTAGTTGGAATCCGCAACTTGTAAGATACAAGTTATGTCGTGCTCTATTACATCAATTCTTTGGAGTTAAGAATAGTGTAATTTTAATTCTTAAAAATATGATGAGGTTTAACTTCTAAGTCTAAAAATATACTATTTTTATTAATTATAAAAAATATATACTAAGTTTTTTAAACCATTATATTTTAAGGAATCAAATGTTTAGGTCTCAAAAACATGTTAGTATAGCCAACCAAGGTTGATCTAGTTAGTAAGGATTCAGACCCTGGTGAGTCCCGAGACACAACTCACGTAATCTTTTTCATCATAAAAAAAAACCATGTTAGTGTATTTTTTAAAAAAAAAATACTCAATTTGATCCATGAAATTGTAGGATCAGATCAACTTAGTCCCCACATTACCGATGTTCGAAATGATCTCTGGAGTTGCAAAACATTAATCAAGTTCGTTCCTACGTCTGGAGTTGATAGCAAATGCATCCCTGAAATTATTCAACTTAGTTTCAAATGCATATCTGATGTTACGAATTTAATGTCATTATTGTCTCTGTAAATATTAATGGAAGGACTAACCTAATTAACTTTTTGTAATTCTAAAATCATTTTAAAATGTTGATAATATAAAGACTAAGTTGATACAGTTGTATAATTTTGCGGACAAAATTGGGTATGTAATCAAATTTTTTTCTAACCTTTCGTTGAGCAATGTAGATATAGATTGGCCATCCATGCACCGACACTCACCCTCTTAACTTCAAAACGCTTCCTTTTGCCTTCGTTTGGGACAATCAATAGTATTGTGCAGTGCACTTTGTTCGCCTGTAAAGGCCTAACCAGCACTAGCGCTAGCAGCCTTCCTTATCTGCAAACCGTACGTGTAGGGTAGGGACTCCACCAGCTCCGCATTTTTTTGGCCAAATTCAGATTATTTTTCTTTTTTTCACAGGACGCAAAATTAATGTAACAAACAAATTTTGTATATAAAAAACTAAATTATATTTTTGTTCCGTTATGTTTATTTTATATTTTAATTTAGTCTTTTATGTATTAAAAGTTTTGAATCGGTCTATTATGTGTTAATTATGATCCCTCTTTTTTTCGTTCCGAAATAGTCATTTATATTATAAAAACTAGCAGCAAGACGGGCACGAATATGAAATATTTTATCGCATTTTATTGTTTAATATTGGTTTTAAGAAATTTGATTAAGCATTCCTTGTATTTTATTACACTAATTTTAAAAATGACATATTATTATTAATTAACAGTATTTAACGCCTATTGATATGTACACATATATGTTACTTTCTTTTAATAAAAAGAATTTGGATTTGGATTTACTTTTTAGAAATTGATTTAAGATATTTTATTTATTTATGAATTTACGTGTGTATATATTAACCTTATCGGAGAAAAAGTCGTAAGTTAAAAGCGGTTGATATCTGTAAAGTAGGGAGAAGTTAATTTATGGATAAACATAGATAAAAGAGAAATAAAAGGAAAATTGGAAGGAAAAAAGTATACACCAAAAAGGGATATCCCTTTTATATATAGTTATAGATTATACCAATGTGGTCCATTTTCTCCCTTATTTTTGTAAAAAAAAATAGACCACACTGATATAATTTTTATAACATAAAGGACCACTTTGGAACAGAGGGGCCACATTGGTGTAATCTTTAGACATAAGGGGTCAATTCGAAACAAATAATACATAAGAGACCAGACTGAAACCACTACAAGAAATCTTGCGATTTCCTAGGGCTTTTGGCCCTAGGAAATGAGTTATTTTCCGAGGGGCCACTCGTGGTAGGATATCCGCTTCTCGGAAACAAATTCCGAGGGCTTTTTTTGAGAAACCGTAGGAAATTCCTAGGGCCCAAAGCTGTAGGAAATGTAGGAAATTTCCTAGGGTTTGGTGCCCTCGGAACTTCCTACGGACTGAAATCCTAGGAAATTGCACCGATTTTAAAAAAAAATCAGAATCAGAAATTAAAATCAAAATTTCTGATTTTAATAATAAAAAAAATTGAGATCCAGATCCATTTCTCAGAATAATTTTGAGATCCATATGAACACAAATTCAATACTCATCATCATCTCCAAACATACATCCATACCATCCAGAACACAACCAACAAAATTTAAATCAAACAGATCTTGATCTGAGTGAAAAACAAATCAAAAAAACAAATCTTGATCTCAAAAAAATAAAAATAAAAAATAGCTCTAAACACAGATCCTACAAGAAAATTTAAAAAACAAGGAACCAACCAACACCAACAACAGTCGCGGCTTCCATGGCCACCGCAAACTGCCATGGAAAAAACGAGGGAACCTTCAGATCTGCTGCACCCACGGTCCGGATCTGAATTAGACTGCATCCTTCTCTTTTACTGCTCACCTCTCCTCCATTGCCTTGCAGAACTACCGGTCCAAACAACCACCGTCACGAGGATCCGCTCCAGTCCCACAGTAGATCCGCTCCAGTCCCTTCGTCCTCAAGCCTCTCAGCTCAAAATAACCACCGTCGCTAGCCAGAACCACCGCAAACCCACTCCATCCAACGACTCACCGCCCAACGTCGAGACACACACCACACCCTGTACCCATCCGCACCAGCAAACAATGCCAATGACGATCTCCGGTTCGAATCTGCCGGACAACAGAGAAAAACTTCTCCAACAAAATTACAGACAAGGGACCACAGATCTGGGGGTTGAGACCACAAATCTGGAGCGGAGATAGTGAGAAGAGGGAGATGATGTTGTTAAGTTTAACGTGTTGATGATGGTCGTGGTGGGTAGCTGAAGGTGATGGCTTGTTTCTTTCGGAGAAGAAATTGACTTCACCAAGAGAAGAAGATGCAGATGTTGAGTCTGGATAAAGGGTTCAGAGAAGATAATGCAGATGCATGTGGTGGCTGTTTGGGAGGTAGAAAAGGAAGGGATGAAACTGGAGAAAGGGTTCAGAGAAAAAGATCACGAGCGAGTCCCCATACTCTTTGTCCATATAAATAAAAACATAAATATAAATAAAAACACAAATGAAGTCTTTAATTTTATTAACTTAATTAGGGTAGGATAACCGAGGGGTAGGTCCTCGGTCAAGGCAATTTGAAAAAAAAATTTGGGGTGGCTGAATTTTCGAGAGACTACCCCTGGGTATTGTTGAAATTAAAAAATAAAAAATAAAAAACAAAATCAGTGTGTTTAATTTTCGAGAGCTTTTCCTAAAAAGCCCTAGAAAACTCTTATATGGGTATTTTTCTAGGGATGTGACCTTAAGAATTTTTTTTTAAGAAATAAGTCAAATTCTTGTAGTGAACCTAAAATAAATATAAGGGATTAAAAGTATAATTTAGCCAAAAATAAAAAAACAAATGCCGCAACAATATTTCTTATCGTTAAACTATACGGTTAATATTATATATTGTGAAATAAATAATCAGATTAGTCTCTCTGAGATATGATGGCATCTAGGATGAGCCATTAATTAAGTGGTTCATAATGAACTATATATAAGAGCTGTTAGATTAAATTGTCCTACCTACCAGATCTTATGATGCACCCTTTGTACAAAATAATGTGTTCTTCTTCGATCTCTCTTCCTTGACGATAGTCGTTCAGAGCAGAGAACAAATGGGCAAACTGGGAGCCAACAATCAATCTTGTCCGGTGAAAACCCCCGCCACCGATCCAGAACAGAGCTCATTTGAACGAACACGACATTTCATTTTAATCTGAGGGATTTTTTTAATAATAATATTGGGTATTATTCTAGCCATTTCGTTTGGGTCATCTCGTTTTAATCAACTGATATTAATTTTGATATTATTCTTGTAAGAAGTAAGAACGATATTTTTATGAATGGTGGTCAATTCATTTTAGAAAGAACTGGGTTTTATACTTTATCATATTCGGTGTGGTGGAAAAACTAATAGAAAAAACAATTGGGTTGTTGTCTTTATACAAGTAACTGATGAAGCTTCAGAATGTTGCTTTTCTCGTAGCTTTTACTTCATGAGCTCCTTCTCTTCAAAATATTTTGTTGCAAGCCACCTGCCTTTCCTCGTGCGTTAGCTGTGCAAACGAAGCCAAGGATGGTGACATCGGTACACGAACGCAGAGGGATTGCGGGGGAATTGGATTCCACGCACTAACTGCGTGACATAGTTATTACAGCTGTGAACCGTCCGATCTAAAACCGACGCTTGAGATTGATTACAATATATTTAATCGAGATTTGTTGCTGACCGTCCGATCTAAAACCAACGCCCGAGATCGCCTATAGCGTGCAACTGCGACATTTTCTACTACAGGCGATCTGGGTCCGATTGCGGGATGGCAAAGTGCGTCATTGCTGCTGTAATCTTGTCAAAACTTTTAGGACCAAATGTCGCTAGAAAAAGTATCTTCACGGCGAGAGTTTTGTCTGAACAAAGAAAAAGGGAGAGATATTTTTTGGGAAAAAATTCAATGCAGATGTGTGTAATAAGATCTAGTAGAGTAATCTAATCTAATGACTCTTAATAATGGTCCACCCATGTGGTTCATCGGTCAACCACTAATAACAACCGTTAGATGAAAGAAGCTCACGCGATCTCAATAGGCATTACCACACTATATCAGTACCGATCCACCCTCTTTCTCTCTCATGCTTATCTCCCCCCTTTCTCTGCCGAGTCCGAGCACACCAAAACCAGTAGCCAACAGGGGGAAAAAACACACCAAAACCTTAAAAAAAGGAACCGAAGAAACCAAACCCTGTACCGTCAGAAGCAATTCATTAATTTGTCGTAGCAAAGTATTTATAGTTATACAGGCTACCTTATCAGTATAGCAGGAGCAGTTTAACCTTCTTTTTGTGGGGCAATCAGAGTTTAGTACTTGGATGGAAAAGAAGCTAACTTTTGAGTCCATGACAAAGAGATATCTCAGAATCAAAAAACGGTTTGACTTGTTAACATAAACACGCAATATTAATTAATTAATTGTATTTCGCTTCTATGATTAAGTTCACTTAACAGGAAACACCAATAAGGAACAACAAAGAAAACGGATTGCTTTAATTGGCATCTCCTTACTCCTTAGTCAAAAATGTCTTTATCCTTGGTTTGTTTTTATTATCAAGTACTGGTATAAGTTACTTAAACCATTCCCAACTTCCTTTCTAGCCACGAACTATTCAATTTTAATCAGGCCCGTTTTTCACAAATATGTTGCACGATCTGAATTTTTGGTATTTGTGAAGTGGAAGAAATACCGATTACATTTTATTAGACTTGACATTTTTCGAAGATAATGAATAACCAGGGAAAAGAGGAAAGCAGGGAAAGAGGAGGGAGAGAGAAAGGGAAGAGGGAGGAATTCAGTGTACCTGGTGTATCATTAGATCTAATGAAACTACTTGATCCAATGGTTATTAATCGTGATTCATCGTGAACCACTTGTTAAATGGTCCATTTTAGACGTCACCTAATCATGAATAAGTAAATCTAAATAATCAGATTTAATTTAAAATAATTTTTAAAAACTTTTGAAATCCCTTATTACTTAAGGGAACTAACAAGGCGCAGTTTCCCGCCCAATTAGTCTGCCACTTTTGGCTCACCTCATGCCTGTATCTAGGCGCCCTATTATCATTATCACGTGCGGCTATTCATCTTCTGCAGCCGTAAATGATGTAGCCGCCATTTATTGTAACATATTTGATTTGATTCACGTGTAGTGTCTTTCCAATGCATTCCTTTTATTTCTATTGCTTGATCTTCTGCAGACGTAATGGCTTTTAATTGCTTTACCATTTTCCCAGATGGCTTGATTGTCTTTTCTGATTCATTGAAGAGGCATTTTCAAAACTTCCTTTCTACCTATTGGTGAAACATTTATACCACAATTAATGTGCTCGATTTCCATTCCTGGCTACAGCTATTTTTGTTGTGGAAATAAGTGATAGTGGGGCGGCCTTTAATTTCCCAAATTTCTTCCCAATGCACCGCCCAAATATGTGATAGCAGGAAGTACTATGTTTCCAAAGCTACATTGCATCTTTTCCTTCAATTTTTTTGTGTGTTGCTCCCGTGAAATCGCAAACCATCTCTGCGACCTGCCACCACCATCGAGTAGCATGTCATCGTCACGAGCTTGGACTCACCTCCATCCTCAATGTCATCCTTGCTCGCTGTGCATCACCTTCGTTGCACCACCGCTGGCCTATCGTACTCCCAGCCACCGCCAATGCCTTTCATGATTCATTTTCGTTTTGCCGCCGCAAATTGAAAGGATTTTTTGTCTCCCATGGCTGCCCCTGATTGCTACTCCTCTGCCCTATATTTTACGATCTTGGGGTTAGTGTTTTTTAGGTTTTTTCCATCTCTTTTTTTGTTGTTACTTTGTTTGGGTGTTTGTTGCAGATTAGTTTGGGGTTATCTTCGCTGTTCTATCCTATCTTTTTCTCTGTGGTTGATTTTTGCGTTTCAAATTCTCATTTTATTAAAGAAAAAATGTTTGTGTTTGATTCTTTTAAGCTCTTTGTCTTTTGTTTTAATCTAGAACACCAAATTTACCGTCATAAAATTCAAAATTTTGTTTTATATAAATACAATAGGAACTGAGAAAATTGGTCCAACTCCACCTATTTGAGAATTGAAAGGGTAAGAAATGGTGTTTTATATTACTGTTATGGCCTGTATCTGAATACCTAGGCGCTCTACTCTGTTGCTCTTCACTCATTGAGTTCCACAACCACTTTCCTCTTCTTTTTTTATCATTATTTCTCTTAATCAATGATTTTAATTAATGAGTATGATTTTGGTCTTAATTGATTTATCGGGTAGTTTGCACCTAATTTGTTGAACTTTCAAACAAATTTGGTTTTGAGCTAAGGCTTTTTCATTTGTGATTAATGAGTGTTAATTTTTCTACTCCCTAATCTTTTAAATTCAGATCGTGATTAATAAGTTTTGGTTGGTATATTTTTTGTTATTTTCATAAAATTGGTGACGTATTACTATTAACAATTACTTATTTTTATTCCCTGATTGTAGATTTAAGTTACAGGTCAAGGTAATTGATCAAAACTTGATCAATCCCCGTTGTACTATTTGACCCTGTAATGTCTCAGTTATATGGGAAGTCTTCAAAGATTTTGCTGCTAAAAGTTTTATAGATAAGGTGATGCTATTGTCATGAATTGTAGTTGTTCTGCAATTGGACACATATTCTACCAACAAATATTAATTGTTCTGCCCTTTCTTTTTACTGGTGTAAAGATCATAGTATGCTGATTGTCCTCCAGATTTTGGATCATTCATGGACGGTGTTTTTGTTATTCAAGGTAGAAATTAGTTTGTCAAATATTTAAAGGGGTTGGCAGACTTATACATTTAAGAAAATTCAGATGTTAAAGACTTGGTAGAACAATTTAAGACGCTACATTCCATAAAGGTTATGGGATAATCTTAAACTTATTTTGACTTTTAAATGTGTTAACAGCTTTTAGACTGGTCTTAACAGTGATAATGTCATGCATGTATATGACAATCTGAGTATAGATATGATTTTTATGTTTTTTGCCATAACTATTTGGTGCTTCAAGTTTAATGATATTATAAAATTGCTATTTCTGTTCATTGCTTAAATCTTTTTAAACAAGACAGTGTAAATTTGAGAAGCTGAGGAAACATTTTTTTTTGATCATGTGCCTAATTATTAATTTTGTTTGTTATCTTGACATTATCATTATAAAGGCGACGATGAATACACAAGAAAGAAATAATTTCCCATGATAGTCTGTTTGTTGCTGCATGTTTTATACATGTCTCTTGACACATGGATCATCATTTTGAGCTCATGTTTATGTTGATCAATAATTAGTTTCATGGAATACTATATTTGGAGGATATAAATACTAGATCAATTTGCTGTTTTTTGGCACTACACCTATAATGTCTATTCATGTTTTGGTTTGTGACATTCTGAAATACAGTTTTTCCATACAGGAATGTGACTGAGGCCTGACAAGTGCTGGTCTGGAGTCTTTGTGCATCGCAATCAAGTTATCATACATTTTCCTTCGGGTATCAATTATGCAGCAGCAATGTAAAACTTTATCCCCCAAAGTAAGATAATTGATATTATATCTATATGTATATCATGAATCACATTATATTTTCTTTAATTGATATTTCATAGGTAAATCACTTCATTCACTGACATTCCTGGATCTACCAGCATATATTAAGTGTCAATTATCTGCTATTAAGAAATAAATGGACCTTCATATATTTTATTCCTCATTTCAAGCCTTTTTGTTGAACATAAGAAGTTCCTTTTATGCTTTGTGTATGATGGATGGTTTGCATTTCCTGGCCCCTTCTCTTCTTATTTTGAAATTGCTATTATAATTCTTTTTAGTTCTTCATTCATTTTTGTTTCTTCAATATGTTTTCTCTGATTGGGTCATTTAAGAATTGCTTTGATTTGCGTTTTTTAAAATGGTTTAATAATTATCTATCATGTGAAGTAAATATGGCATGGATCGAACTTTTTAATTCAGTTGGTCTTTTTTATTCATTAATTTTATTATATTAATGGGAAATAGGGTTAGTGGTCATTTTCCTCATAGCATTTCATCAATTTGTGCTGATCTTAACTTCGTTATGCCTGCTAATGTAGTAACAGATAGTTATGTTATGACATGTCATGACATAGAGCAGGTAGCTATTGTGGCGTGGCAAGGTGACGCTTGAACTTCAAAGAGAATATTTCAGTGAAGGTAATATGGCATGAATTGATCTTTTTGGTAAATGGATCTTATTCATTAAAATTCGTTTGGTTATTGTAGTTTTGCACCTGGATATATAGTAACAGGTCAAGCAGTTAGGGATTGTTTCTTTGGTCTGGACTGAAACCATGGGAAAATCTCACACCTTCAATTGAAATATTTTGCATCTAGCATAAGTTGAATCTATATCTATATGATATACAGTTAGGAACAATTCCCAAGAAGGAATGTTCCAATTGTCTTCCTCAAAATGAATTAAAAACTAAACTAATTCAATATGTCACAATAATAAAGCTGATCAACTACCAACAAGGGTTGGTCCGAGTGGTAACTGGGCTCGGATCCTATCCCAAGGTCTCGAGTTCGAGTCTTGAATGTGGCAAAAATTCTGTTGGGAGGGAAAAACCACACGGACCGGCAAAGCCGAGTAAAAAAACACGTGGCCAGCTAGGTTTTCCGGACTAGATTAGTCATCGGCGAAGCCGATAGATACTGCGCACCAATAACATGGTAACAAAAAAAAAATAAACCTGATCAGCCATAAATAGCTGACATGTTTTTACCAGATTTAATAATTATCTATCATGAAGTAACTATGGCATGGATAGAACTTTTTAATTCCATTGGTCTTTTTATTCATTAATTTTATTATATTAATGGTAATTATATTTAGTGGTCATTTTCCTCGTAGCACATCATCAATTTGTGCTAATCTTAACTTCCCTATGCCTGCTAATATAGTAACAGGTAGTTATGAGACAACTATTGTGGTGTGGCAAGGTGACAAATGAACTTCAAAGAGAATATTTCAATGAAGGTAATATAACATGAATTGATTTTTTTGGTGAATGGATCTTATTCATTAATTCATTAATATTCGTTAATGTCTGATTTATCAAGTATAAAATGTCTTTCCATAAATAAAATAAAAAAGTATAAAATGTCTTCAATGGGTATTATAAATTTTGTTACCGTCAATACTATACAAAAATGAGGCAACATCATAACAATAACAATAGGGAATCATAATAAATGACAAAAACGAAGGCCTTAGTCATCAAAAGAAAAAAAACGACTTAAACACCCCTGCATTCCATCTCTCTCTCTCTCTCTCCCTCTCTCTCTCTCTCTCTCTCTCTCTATATATATATATATATATATATATATATGGGATTTGCTAAAATGCACCCACCTATGTTTTTAGAAAGTGTAACTTAGCAAGTTACACCTTAGGGTGCATTTGACAACTTTTTAGTTATAGCTTGCTAAGTTACACCTTCTAAAAAATAGGTAGGTGTATTATAGCAAATCCCTATATATATATATATATATATATATATATATGTAAAAGAAGCTTGAGTTTTAGCTTTAAATTCAAAATTATTTTTATTCATGAGTTACAACCTTTCATTTACCTTACATCAATTTTATCACTTTATTACTCTACTTAAGTATTATTATTAAATATTATTATATTGATAAATTTATTTTATTATTGGTTGTATTAACTATTAAACATAAAAATTCTTAGAAATTCTATTAAATATTAAAATTTGTTAATGATAATGTTAACTATTATTTACACTTTGAGAAAATACATAAAAAATAATTAAATTACACTATAAACTATTAAATGACATTATCAAATATAAGTATAGTGCTATTTCCTAAAATTAGATAATGACAACACTAAGTGCTATTTACAATCTTAAAAAATTATCTTAAAAATATTAAATGATAATATATATTATCAAATATTAACTATTAAAAATATCTATCATATTATAAAATTGTAATAAATACATATTAAAATCTATCTATATAAAGTGTAGCAAAAAAAAATGTAATGATACATTAAAATACCATATATTTATATCTATCTATATATCTCTATGTAATAGAATCTTGAGTTCACCAAAGGAGATTGAGCAATATTTTAATGTATCATTTATAATGTTTTATTATTATTATTATTATTATTATTATTATTATTAGACCAATAAATTCCAACTGTTTCATTTTCAAATTACAATACTAAATCATTATTTAATTATTTTTATTGATCAGTTTTGAGAACATTAACTCCAACAGAACACTTTTATTTCATATCGATTAAAACATCGATTCGAATCACATATTAAAAACCTATAGTGTTATGTGCATATTTGGTTAAAAATAATGAGTTACATGTAGATGAATGTGTGCGTTAAAAAAAATTAGCTACTTTGAAATATATATGTGCATGTTGAATGTTAACTGAAAATTGATTTAGCTAGACACACACACACACACACACATGTGCGCGCGCGCGCGTGTTGAATGTTAACTGAATATTGATTTAGCTAGACATATATATATATATATATATATATATATATATATATATATATATAGATTATTGGCCAAAGGTCGAGGTGTTAATACTTTGAAGTTGATTTTGTCGAAACAAATTGAAGTTCAAAAGTCAAAATTTTTTATAACATTATTTCTAATGCTATTTTATATGCAAATTTAGTGATTTATAACTTTAGTTAGTTATTGGATAAATTTATAGTAATATTGCATTAATTTTATTAATAATATTTTTTTTACAAAATTACGTCTAGAAAAACAAGGGATTATAATATAAAGGAATTTAAAGAGATAGTAGAAAACATAACCATTTGTAGTACCCTAATTTTGTCCGACCCTTTTTATTTAATTTATCTTTGCTTATTAAATTAGTAGTAATAATAATAAATAATTATGAGATTTTTGGTTTTGGAATAAATAAAAAGGAGGCAAAGAGTATTAAAGTGAAATAAAAAAATAAAAAAAGAGAGAAAGGGGTACAAGTAGTAAAACGTGGGGGTGCAATTAACAGTTTGCTATTGAGCAAACTGAGCCCAGCCCAACGCTCCAATCCCTCTCCATGTGCAGCTCTACTTCGCACACCACCCTTTTTCTCCATACACTCCCCCCTGCACGCCTCCTTCCTCTGCTTGCTACCCGCACCCCTATCTTCCATTCGCACGCCCCAAGCCCAATGCTTGCTTACCTACGCAGCCTTAACACCCAGCCCAAGCTCCACGCGGCCCAGCGACCCAAAAACCCTTCACGCCCAAATCCCTCAACCCGTTTCTTCTCTAACCCTAAAATGTTTCACTCTTCACTCACTCTCTCATTTCTCTCTTCTCTGCGGCGTCACCCACCTCGTCTCATCCTACTCTCCCTCATTCTCTCTTCTTCTCCCACAATCTTCTCCACCCAAACCCTAAACCTAAATTTCATTCTCTTCTCGCCGCCTCCACCTCCTCCTTTTTCCCTTCACCTTATTCTTCCTTCCTTATTCTCCCTTCCTCCATAACCCTAATTCCCCTTTTACCCAAGCAGCGCCGCTCCAAGCCCCCATTCCCTCCTTCATTCTCGGCCTCCCTCATTCTCTCTCCATTTCTCTCTTCCTCTTCCATCCACACTTTCAAACCCTAACCCTAATACGGCTGCCAACATCTTTTTTTTTTCCTCCCTTATCTCCTCTTCTAAACCAAAACCTAACCCTTTCCCTATTTCCTTCATTCTCTCCCCCTTTATCCTTGACCTCTGAAACCCTAGCCGCGGTGCCCTCCCCTTTTATCTCTTTTATTCTTCCCATTTTTTCTCATCAATCACAATATGATTCGGTCAGATTCTAAATCAGAATTGAGATCTTGAAGTAAAGAAGAAGAAAAACGTGACAAATCAGGGAAGTCTCGATCTCCTTTCTTTACTTTTAATTTTTATTTATTATTCTGATTTGGTTCTATTTCTTTTGATAGAGACTATGAGGCTATAAAAGCCAAAGACATGCAACTGAGGAGGGGAGGCCGAACCCTAAAAAGAGAAGTTCAGTGGAAGGGGAACGAGAAGGGCTTGATCTGAAACAGAGAAGAGGAAGAGTAGCAAAGAAACCTGTGAGGTTACAGAAAAAAGCCAAAAATAAACACTTTTAGATCTAGGTTTCTTGTATCTCCTCTCATTTTGTTCTGTATTTTTTCTGAGAAAGCTAAGAAAGCCAGGTTATATCTCTGTTCTCCCTTTGTAATTTTTGATCTCCTTTCTTGAAATTATTCGGCCTCTCTTTTGAAAAATGTAACTTTGTGCTGTAATGGATGTGAACTGCAATGGCCAAACATGATTATGTTTGTTCTTCCTTCTTGCTTCTGTTTACGTTTTTTGTTTAATTGTCCTGGGTCGTGAGGTTGTTCTGCGTGAGGACTTAGGTCAGGGTTTGGCCTTCCAATGGGGCCAAACCCTAGGTAGGGACTGAATTATAAATATTTTGTCATAAGGGGTATAAAAGCAAATACTGAGTTTCTGAAGTTCATTCCTAATTTACACGTTTTAAAAAAAATAATAAAAATAGAAATAAACAAGTTAATGCAATAAATAAATATATTCTTGTTTTATTTAGAATTTAGGATAATAATAAATGCAGAGAAAAAACTTGTTATTTCCTTTCTTTAATTATTCTTTACATTATTTAATAATAATAATAATAAAAACCAAAAGATTGCTTCTGGACGTTTTCACGTATTGAAAATTTAATTCATTTTTTGCTCTGCATGAGTTTAAGTCTGAGCAATTAATATTCTGTGTCATTTTTAAATAAAACGGTGACAAACAAATTCGTATTTTATTTCTAAGATTTTTTTTGGGGATAACTCGTTCAAAGGCAAACAAATTTTTCTAAATAATTAAAGGTACCATTTTTATGGGCGTTTTAGGGGTGCTAATACCTTCCCTATGCGTAACCAACTCCCGAGCTCAAAATCTGGTTCAAAGACCTTCTTTTTTTTTCATTAAATTCAAAAATATTCAAAAAATAGGTTTTCCAATGTTTTCCTATGAAAATAAAATATTGGTGGCGGCTCCATTTTAATTTTCAGTGTGGTTGCCACACCATTATTATGGTCCATACACATTGATACAAATAAACGTTTTAATTTATAGAAAGAACTCTCTATCTTCTAATATCTAGACCTCTAATTTGCATCCATATCTCTCTTCTCAAACATATAAATTCCTATAAATCATCGCCCTCACTCATATATCGTCATGGTCTTCAATTGAGTTTCTCATCTTCCATTATTTATACCATTTTTTTCTGAGTATAATATTCATATGTGATTTAATCTCCTATTATTATATATATTTGTTTGTTAATTTGTTTACTAACATCCATGACACTATCTTTTTTTTAATCATCATATCAAATACTATGAAGGTCACCCTAAATAGTAGAAGATATCGTTAATAAGGAGAGGAAATTTATCACAGTTTAGATAACATCATGTATTCAAGGAAAAAATGAGAAGTCCTTTTAGTTGAACACAAGTGATGAAGTGGCTTCAAGAGTGACATAAGACAACACTACTTGATCACAATAATTAGAGTCACCATCTTCAATGAATCAATGTCATGATTTGGATAAGAATACTTCAAAGTTGGATTCGTGAAAGGGCAGAATAAAAGTTAGAAAACCAAGAATGTGGACTTTGGGTCCATCATGTGTAGCCATAACACATTGCAATGGATTTTTGGTTCCATTTTCCCATGTCATAGGTCTTGCCATCATCTTCACCAAATCTATTTCCAAGCATCATTCTCTACCTGATTTGATATACACTTTTACGTCTCTCACACAAAGCACCCATCTTTTTCAAAGCTCAAAAAATGTATATCTTACCATCTTATCATCATGCAAACAATCATGTTTCTCCCAAATATGCATTATTTTTGCTCTCATTTGGATGATACTATTTTCCCCTTTTGTGATTTTATTATTTAGATGATTAATTTACACAATGTGAATAAGAGCCTAGAATATAATCTTTAAAGTTTTCACAAATACATTCACGAAGTTTTATGGTTTTTTATTATATTTTTCAAAACTTAAATTTGTATTTGTCATTAATATTGAAGAAAACAATACACACTAAGTCATATAAACAACCATATGCAACTCTCTCTCTCTCTCTCTCTCTCTCTCTCTATATATATATATATATATATATATATAACCATTAAATTAATAATAAAGAAGTTGTTATGAATATAAATCAAAATGAATAATAACTATTATGAAAAAAACTCATTTTACTATTATTATCATTGTTATCATAACTTCTATTTTAGTATTTAGGGTTAGTAGTGTTTGTCTAAGATCTCTAATAGTTTTTTAAAATTGTACCCAAAATTATGATACAAAATACCAGGTTTCGTAGGTTTAAAAATAATAATAATTTTCAATGTTCAATTTTATTGTATTTCTAAACTACCAATCACAACGACTTAATATGAAGGTAAAAATGTAACCAATAGGTTTTATTCTCTTTATTTTTTTTCATCTTCTATTTTGGGATGATCATTGCACATTAAAAAAATATGTAACAGTAAAAAACTTCTTATCGTAAGATACCATAAAAGCAAAAAGTGATTACATAAATTAATACTGTGCAAATGCACCTATTGAAACAATTTCATGCATTTATTTTTGACTAATTTCATGCATTTCTTAGAAACACTATTATATTATTAAAAAAATTATAATAAAATATTATAAATACATAAAAAACCGTGCATCGCACCGGTATTATTTCTGGTATATATCTAAAAAAGACTTGAGTTTTAGCATTAAAATTATTTTTATTTATGAGTTACAACATTTCAATTCCTTTTATTTAATAATTTCATCATTTCATTACTGAATTCAAATAATATTACTAAATATCATTTTATTTATCAATTTAATTTATTATTAGTTATATTAACTACTAAATATAAAACTTCTAAACCTTCTATTAAATATCAATATTCTTAATGATAATATTTATTATTAATCACAATTTGAGAAAAAAACTTAAAATATAATTAAATTACACTATAAATAATTAAATATTGTTTTGAAATATAAAATATAGTGCTATTTATTAAAATGAGTCAATGACAACACTAAGTGATATTTAATATTTACAAATTTATTTTAAAAATAATTAAATGATATTGTATATTATCGAATATTATCTGTTATATATATATAACAGATAATATTGAGAGAAACTTTTAGGTATAATCGATGATGTTGTATATTAATCAATATTAATATTAAATATTAAATATAAATTGTATCATTTATAATCGGAATGAAATAGGACTGAGAACAGGCTTGCTACCACTCATTCCAAATCTCTCTAAAACTTCAGTTGCATATTTTGCTTGACTAAGAGAAATTCCAGTGGAGTTTTCCACAACTTCAACTCCTAAGAAGTAATTCATTTTCCCCAAATCAGTCATATCAAAGTGCTTCTTCATAGACTCCTTGAAATTAATGAACATTTATTCACTATTTCCAGTGAAGATCAAGTCATCTACATAGAGACTTACAATTAGTAAGTTTCCTGACTTATTCCTTTTAACAAACAGCGTATGTTCTGATGGACATTTGAGAAATCCTTCATTCAAAAAATAAGACTCAATCTTACTATACCAAGCACGTGGTGCTTGCTTCAATCCATACAAAGCCTTTCTTAATCTATACACTTTATCCTTCTTTCCCTTCTTTAAATATCCTTGTGGTTGCTCTACAAAAATTGTTTCTTCAAGCTCTCCATGGAGAAAAACACTTTTCACATCAAGCTGATAAACACACCACCTTTTAATAGCTGTCACTGCAATCATTGTTCCAATGGTGTCCCATGTTGCGCGTAAATCGCAAGTGTATGATCATGTCAAGTTATAGTATAAAAGATTATCATCTCCACAAGGAATTGGAATGATTACTGCTCTACTTAGATTAATTTGCTATTTAGACAAATTGTTCGAGTGAAATTGGTTTAAAATTTAAAGAGAAAAGAGAAATTGAAATAAAATGTATACAAGAATCATGATTATGGAGATATTGTAGTTCTGGGTTCACTTTATACTAATATTTATTCACTTAATCAATTTACAAAAAAGAGCTGAGAAAATATCCTTATTGATTACCAATCATCTATTCAAAAGTTATTAACACAGTTTGGTCATGCAATGTTAATAGTCTTTCTCCTAACTTACTACTTTATTTGGTCATTCAAAGCAAGTAAATAGAAAGAGCATAAAGTATCAATAGATTTATCAATTCAATAACTGACTGAAAATGAACACACAATCCTTGGTCCGGTAGAGCATACAGATTCAATTAATCATAGAGTTTCATTACTAATTGAAGGTTCGATCGCCACACAATTAATAACCGAGTAAAGAATGGCCAATTCTTTATAGAATAAATTTACTAGGAATAATTTAATCATAAGAATTAAAAACTCAAATTATAAATCGGATTAAGATTATAAGCATAGTAAAAGATTTTCCATCACCACAGTAATAGAATTAGTTACACATTAAAATTGAAGATAATAACACTACAATAATTCTAGAATCCATAATAAAATTAAAAGAGTAAAGAAATAAAATTACAAAAATTAAAATAACAGAAGAAAATAAAGCTAAAAGAGAGAGAGAAATGAGTCAGGAAATGCATCTGCACTCAAAAGGGACTATTCAAAATTCTGCAGTGCATCTCCTTATGTAGGTGCTGGAATCTGGTCAAGCACGGCCTCAGCGTAGTCGTGCTTCCAAAATGCGTCCAGATTCAATGAACCGCGTGGAAAACGCGCGGTCGACCTGAAGCACGGCCTCAAGCAGGGTCGTGCTTGGTGGCCGTGCTTCCTTCCCACCAATAGCATATTGCTGACCCGAGCCGCCTTTAAGCACGACTTTCCCTGTGGCCGTGCTGCAGGTCGTGCTTATGTTGCGCTGTTCCTTAGCCGTGTTGCATGGTCCTGGGCCTATTTTTGGCCAAATTTCAAGCCCAAAACTTGTATTTGTCCACCAAATTGCCTAATTTCCCATTTCTGCATAATTTAGAATAAAAGAGAGTGAATTTCGAGTGATAGTATTCAATATTTATTTAGTTCACATTCAATTATCTATATAAATATGATACAATAATGATGTTATCATCCCACCTAGCTACTGGTGTAAAGACCTCCTTGTAATCTACTCCCTTTTCTGTGAGAAACCTTTGGCAACCAGCTACGCCTTTTACTTCTCTACTTCCTCTTTTTCATTCAACTTTTTGTCTTAAACACCCATTTTACTCCAATCTTCTTTGCAGCCTTGGGAAGGTCAGTCAACTCCCAAGTTGCATTTCTTTCAATAGCTTCAATTTCTAAGTCCATAGCTTTCCTCCACTTGCTACTCTTGACAACCTCCTCAAATGTCAGAGGTTCTTCTGGTTGAGCAAACATAGACAAACCGAATTCATCATCATTATCAAGTTCCTGATCAGTGTAGTAGTCTTCTAAGTAGGTTGGCTTCTTCTTTCTCCTCCCTTCAGCAGGACTTGTGTCTTCTCCTTCTGCATTACTGTCACTATTTTCTTGTTCCCAGGTGTTTGATTGATTGGCAGAAATTGCTGCAACATCTGTTGCAGCATCAGTTTCTTCACTAGTACTCGCTGTTGCAAGATTTCTTCATCTGTTCTCTGCTGTTGCAAGGTCTGTTCTTCATCACCTCAGTCTTCTAAATCCACCAAACCTTCTTCTTGTCTCAAATTATCTGATTTCCAATCCCATTTTTCTATTTCTGAGAAAACAACATCCCTGCTGATAAAAATCTTTTTAGAAATCGGCTCAAACACTCTATATGCCTTGGACTCTTCACTAACACCAAGGAGCACACACTTGATGCTTATATCATCCAGTTTCTTTCTTTTAGCTTCTGGAACATGCACATAACCTATGCACCCAAAAACTTTAAAGAAATGGACTGACGGTTTGATTCCACTCCACTTTTCTTCTGGAGTGACATCTTTTACTGCCACTGTTGGGCTTCTGTTTTGAACAAAAACTGACAGCCTTGGGCCAGAATTCCTTAGGCAGGTTCTTTTGTGACAGCATGCTCCTCACCATATTCATTACGGTTCGGTTCTTCCTCTCTGCTACCCCATTCTGTTGAGGGGTATAAGTAGCTGTGAGTTGCCTCTTTATCCCACTAGGTTCACAGAAATTATTGAATTCCACAGATGTGAATTCCCCTCCTCTATCGGTTCTTAAACAGCCGATGACATTTCCAGATTCATTTTCAATAGCAATCTTAAACTTCTTAAAAATCTCAAAGGCAACAGATTTTTCAGCAAGACAAAACACCCAAGTTTTCCTACTAAAGTCATTTATGAAGGTGATAAAGTACCATTTTTTGCTGTTGGATTCAGGCTTTGTGGGTCCAAAAATATCCGAATGAACCAATTGGAGTGTCTGACTTGCTCTTCATGAGGATTCTTTTGGAAGTGGTTCCATATGTTGCTTGCCACTCATGCAATCACCACAAATCTTTGTGCTCTGATCTAGATTAGGAAGCCCCTTTACTATACCCTTTTGAGCTAGAATCTTTAGCCCTTTATGCCTTAAGTGACCATATCTACAGTGCCATAAATAAGCACTGTCTTCACTAGATGCCTTAAAGCAGGATGGAATCATCACAGTGGGCATGATGGAAAACATCCTGTTAGAAGACATTTTTGACTGAAAAATCAACCATCTGTCATTGTGATACACCTTGCATACTCCAGTTTGAAATACAATTGTCAAGCCTTTCTCTTTCAGTTGACCAATACTAAGAAGATTGTTCTTCAATTCTGGAATGTAGTAGACCCCTGTGATTACTTGCACAATGCCTCCAATTTCTAGCTTGACATTTCCCTTTCCCATTGTCATCATTCTTGAATTATCCCCTAGCTTCACAGAAACTCGAAACTCTTCATCTAACTCAAAGAACCACTCTTTGTGGCCACACATATGATTGATGCATCCTGAATCCAAGAACCACACCTTCTTGACACAAGAATCTTCCTTCTGAGTAACAGCCATCAGTAACAATTCCTCCTCTTCATCGAATTCTGCATAAATCGCTTTTTCTTCCAAACTAGGGCATTCATATTGAAAATGCCCTAATTTGTGACAATTATAGCACTCAATAAACTCTTTGTTGAGTGCTTGTCTTCCTCTGCCTCGACCTCCTCTTCCTCGAGCACTGCCTCTTCCTCTGCTACCACTTCTTCCTGCATTGGTAACCTTCAATGCCTATTCTTCCTCTTTATGCCCCTTCATTCTTTATTCGTGCACTATTAAACTACTCTGCAGTTCATCAACAGAGAGAGTAGTGACATCATTTGATTCTTCTATCGAGCACACCACAGAATCGAATCTTGAGGTTAGTGATCTGAGAATCTTCTCAACAATCGTTCCATGCTCAAGTCTTTCTCCATGCATCTTCATGCGATTGACAATTGATAGAGTTCTTGAAAAATACTCATCAATTGTTTCTCCATCCTTCATTCCAAGCAACTCAAACTCCCTGTGTAAAGCTTGTAACTGAGCCCGCTTGACTTTAAAGGATCCTTGATGCTTCTTTTTCATAGAATCCCAAATATCGTTCGCTATTTCTTTGTTGAGAATCGTTTCCAAGATAATCTTGTCAATGGATTGGAACAGGTAGTTCTTGGCTTTTAGGTCCTTCAATCTACTCTCTTCCCCGATCTTGACTTGGTCCGGCACTGCGCCTGCCGGAGGAACGAACACGCCATTCTCGATTAGATTCCAGTAATCCTTTGATCGAAGGAGATTCTCCATTAGCATAGACCAGTGGTCATAGTGTCCATCAAATCTTGGTATCGCCGGTTGCAGGAAGTTGCTCGTCTCCGCCATTGTGTTCGAATCGCTATTCTCTCTCTCTTTACTCGCTCAAGAACTGCGGTTCAGAATCAGGCCCCAGATGGAGCTCTGATGCCAGCTGTTAGGGATTAGAAAATAGAGTGATTCAAATTAGCTCATTCTCATTCAACAGAATGTGTTTTATACAATGATACACCTTAGTTAGTAACTAACAACAGAAAGTAACAACTATAACCAACTAAGGTTAAATGGGCTTAAGTCCCAATACTAAACTACAAAGAATACAAGGCCCGATAGGCCCAAATTGTAAGTAACAGATCCGATCCAACAAAGTTTGGGTATTGCCTTTTACCATTCATGATAATAGAATATTGTTGCATTTAATTCGATTCATATGAAAATAATGTATTTTTTCTCTGATAATATGTTGGAGTCTCACATTAGATAGTGATATGGTTTCAATAGTAGTTATAAGTAGGAGACAACCCTCACCCCACATGCTAGCTTTTGGGGTTGAGTTAGTCTAAAACCCAAATTCTAAGATAATACTTTATTCTGAAGAAAAATTAGATAATATGACCCAAAAAATATAACAGAAAAAGTGTGTAGGATGTCACGATACTTATTTAATCTAAAAAAGAATATATAGAGCATTATATCATTTTTTCCTTTTTGACCAACGATAGGTTTGGGTATTGTCCTTTGTCATCGATGATAATAGAAGATTGTTGCATTCAATTATATTCATATGAAAATAATGTCTTTTTTCTCTAATAATTTGTTGGACTTTCACATTAGATAATGATATGCAGTGACGGAGCCAAAATTCTTTGTTTGGGGGGACCACGACGAACAAAACTCCAATATTTAAAAAACACATTTCGTATACCATAGAATGGTTCTTAGAGGCCCATTGCTTGGGTGCGATACAGTTCCATGCCTTTTTGAATTTTATGTTCCTATTAGTTGTTTTTTTTTTCCAGCAAAATATTCTATTTCTTTTATGGGTTTTCGACAAATTCTATTAGTTAGTTAAACCAACTCCATGTGAAGAGAGTATGTGCAGATTTTTTTTTTTTTTGGTAAATTAGTGCAGAACTCTGCAACGAAATAACAATAGGGGTCTTTTACCACTGTGTTGTGTTCTTATCCAACAGTATCGCTACGTGTAACCATGCCATGCCGTTGCCCAATCCCCAAATGTCATTTCTCACGAGCCTAGCCAACACGTATCCACTCCCTTCTGCCACGCATCACACTCGCTCATCAGACTTGTACTAGTCCTACATTTCGCAGAAATTGCTCAGTAATTGACCATGTAAATATCAAATGAACTTAAAAAACTTCGGGGGACCACGGCATCCCTGTGTCCCCTTCCCTCTGCCTCCGAAAATATGATTTTAATAATAGTTATAAGTGAGGATAATTCACACCCTACAAACTAATTTTTGAAGTTGAATTAGGTTAAAACCTAAATTCTAAGCTAATAATTTATTCTCAAGAAAAATTAGATAATAAATTAAAAAATATAATACAAAAGTGTGCAAGACGTCATGATACTGATTAAATCTAAAAAATAATATATGGAACCCTATATTATTTTTTTCCTTTTTGACCGACGATAGGTTTGGGTATTGTCATTTGCCATTGATGACAATAGCAGATTGTTACATTAAATTCGATTCGTATGAAAAAAATGTATTTTTTCTCTTATAATATGTTGGAGTCTCATATGACTTCTATAGTAGTTATAAGCAAGAGACAATCCCCACCCTATAAATTAGTTTTTATGATTGAGTTAGTCCAAACCCAAAATTCTAAGACAATACTTTATTCTCAACAAAAATTAGATAATGAGGCAAAAAATATAACATAAAAAGTGTGTAGGACGTCACATATTAATTTAATCTATAAAATAATATATAGAGCATTATATCATTTTTGCCCTTTTTGACTGATGATAGGTTTGGGTATTGTCCTTTGCCATCGATGATAATAGAAGATTGTTGCATTCAATTATACTCATATGAAAATAATGTCATTTTTCTCTGATAATATATTGAAGTTTCACATTAGATAATGATATGACCTCAATAGTAATTATAAGTGGGGGATAACCCACATCATACAAGCTAGTTTTTTGGGTTGAATTAGGCTCAAGCCCAAATATTAAAATAATACTCTATTCTCTAGAAAATTAGATAATAAGACAAAAAAAAACAGAAAAGTGTGCAGAACGTCACAATATACCGATTTAATCTAAAAAATAATAGAATATCAAGAAGAAGAAAAAACTCAGTACCTTAGGTGAGCGATAGAAAAAGAAAAAACTAAAAACTCTTCATTTGAAGTCATACCACCGAACAACATCATAAGGATTTAGGTTTTTTTTTTGTCTATAGACGGAGTAACAAGTACTACCCGTAAACTCACACACGTAAAGTAGGAATCCCGGGCTTGAACCTGGGCAACCACAGAAAATATCCAGCCTAACAACTTCGGCTTACGCCAGTTATGCTAACATCATAAGGATTTAGGGATTTGGAAACAAATGATATTTTCGCGGAAGCAAAGTTTTGTGAAAAAAAGGGAAAAAAAAGAAGAAAAGAAGGAGATAAAAAAAGGTTGAGAATGCGATTTTTTTTTTTTACGAAAATCAAACTTCATGCAAAAATTAGAAAAAAGATCAATACACTCAGATTGAACAGAATGTGTTGGGGTATTCCTCAATCCACAATTGAAAATCAACACAAATATCTAAGTCAGCCAAGTACACGGTAATGAAACACTTAATCAGAACAAAAGTCAATATGGCATTACTAAGCCATCTTAATCCTAACAGCCAAAACAAAAGCTTTCAACTACGATCGATGGCCAAAGAGAAATGAGGAGCCACAGTCTTTAAATTCATCCAGTTACGGGTCATTACTATACTCTGTGCAGACTCAAATCGACTATAAGTGCTCTCGGATATGACCAATCGAACCACATGCTCAGGAACCATTTGTAGGGAGGAAAGGATGCTGAGGTTGGCGGTGACTACCATTAGCACTCTGGATCTGTAACGTTAACGCCCACGTCTTGATTGAAACTAGGATGGATTAAAGCTGATCTGCCAATCTGAATCAAACATGCAACAAGACGGAAAACCAAACAATGTCGCACCAAGACGACGAACAAAACAACGCCGCACTCAGACGAAATCACGGAAAAACAAGAAAGAAAAACTTGATCTATGTGAAAAAAATACTTATTTAGATAAAAGAAGAGAAAAACGATGTAGAGGGGTAGTTTCAGGCCAAAAAAGGGCCAAAAACCACCATTCCCGTGGACGGGAAAGAAGGAAGAAAGAGGATTTAGAGAGAGATGAGAGAGGGTTTAGAATGCCATGTTAATAATGTCAACAATACTTAACGGAAGAATGATGACATTAGCTTTTAAAAATTTAATCGCAAATTTTTAAAACTAGAAGTACTTAATTAAAATATTTTAGACCATAGAGACTTAATTAAAAATTTGATCATATCAAAGGCACTAACAGATTAAATTAGGCTATTTGTTTACTTTTTTTCCTCTCTCCTTTCAAAATCTCTGCTCCCATTTTCCTTTTAAATCATGGCTTAAATGTGAAGAAAAGATGATAACAAAAAAGAAACCCTTCTATTTATAAATTTTGAGTTTTCCAAAAAAAAAATTATTTATAAAATTTGAGGAACCCCTTATATTTATAAATTGAAAAATGCTATAAACAAAATTAATGGGACTTCTATAATGGACCATAGTCATTTGGCATACCATTATTTATAACCATTAAATATATTATTATTTTAAAAATCAGTTTAGATTTTAATATATTCAGTTTGAGTGGTGAGACGATCCCGCCCCATTATACTTCAAATGAGACGAGCACGCCCCATTATATATATATATATATATATATATATATATATATATATATATATATATATATGCATGAGCATATTACACAAGTATCAATACAATTAAACAGAGTACGCAGTGTGTGAAGGAGTGTGTAAGTGACCACCGGCTGACTCTTGCTTCTAAGCTTGCTTTCCTTGTTTTAAGTGATATTGTGATTGTGCCAAAAGAAAACAGAACGGGAGATCAGAACATACTAATCACACCATTAAACGGAAATAACAGTAATTAGAACTAATGACAGAATAGGCTAAACCATTATTATAATTTATCTTATGTTATCCATGCAATGCACCCTAGATCTATATGCCTATGTGGCCACACAGCTTAGTACAACAGCAGCATCAACGACCCCACCTTAGCCTTTTTAGTTAACAGCTCAGCTAGTTAGTTGTTCATCCCAATATCCCGCTCATCGTACCCCTAAGAGTGCATCATTGCCCCCTATTCTACATTTATTCTAATACTATTATTTCCTAGTGGATAGGTTTCTGTCTCCCTTACCTGACTAGAAGACCGCTCCTGCCTTCACGCTCTTCCTCGCTCCAAACCCTAGCTATCCGCTACCCTAGAAGACTAGCGCTATAGCAGAGAAAAGGACTTGAAGGTTCTGATTGGTTATGAAGGGTGGTAGGACCACCTATTTATAGGTGAGAAAACGACACCATCGCGTCGTGCTAGACTAATCGCATCGCGAGATACTAATCCACTTTACACGTGTCAACGCACGTGTGGAGGAGTTCTGACAGGCTCTGTCACGTCGCGAGCAGCTCCAAGGCATGCTCATCGCGTCACGACTGTATAGGTATTTTTATTTTATTTTAATTGGGTTCTGGATCTCCCTATGAGATTCCAGACCCTGTATTATTATTATTATTATTATTATTATTATTATTATTATTATTATTATTATTATTATTATTTCACATAACACTTATTAATATTTCTATTTTAACACCCATTAATGTTTTTATTTCATATAGAATTTAATTTATTATTTCTTTTTATTTCATTATTATCAATATATACGTAATTTCAAGAGATATTCATATTTCTCGTATCTAATTAAAAATTGAAATTATTAATAACTATTTATTTGAAAATTTAAATTTTTTTAGGATGTCAGAAGTGGCGGTTCCCTGGTAGACCACATAAACACATATATTGACTTTGTAGGTCTCACATGACAAGCTTACATGGAACAATAGATGTGTTGGTGTGTGTGTGTGTCTATATATATATATATATAAGGTTGTAAAACTCGAGAGTCTGCGTAAACTCGTGGAGTTTCTGTAGAATCGACTCGTTGACTTGACTCGTAAATTCGTAAGAGTTTACCTAATATTAAAGAAAACTATAAATGACATATATACGTAATATAAAACAGTTCAATACAACAATAATTCAACATTTCAAATCCATATTACAAGCAAAGTAGCAAACCACATTAATAAAGTGTGCTAGTACATCAGTACTAGATACATAAATTCATAAAAACATAAGTTACCACAATGAAAAATTTTGTAAAAAAAAAAAGAGCTAATTTAACCTAACACTCATATAATTTTTAATTAAACACGTTGTTTTGTGACAGAATAAAACAAAACAAAAATAATATTGAAAACTTAAAATTAGCTTCATAAATCCAATATATATTGCAACATATAGTTAATTTAACCCAAGTAGTCAACAATATTGATCGATAATTTACATTTTAAGGCCAATTCAATGTAAAATTATAAACTCGTAAACTCGTTAATAAAATCGAGAGTTTAGCGATTTTATCAGATTTTACTTGAACTCGTATGAGTTTACGAAAAAGAGAGTTTACACGCGAGTTAACTCGTGTTTGTGATCTAGAATCGTAAACTCGAAAGAGCTTAAGAGTTAACTCGAGAGTTTAACAACCATATATATATATATATATATATATGTATGTATGTATGTATGTATGTTGGTTCTCAAACAAGAATAGGAAAAGAAATAACCGACAACCAAACCAAATAATTCAAGCGAACCAATATCAACAAGAACAAATAGAACTATGTGCAGAAAAATTGCAATTAAAACCAAAATCACAACCAAAGAGACGAAGGAGAGAAAATTGACACACAAGATTGTTGACGAGGTTTGGTCCAACAATGACCTACATCCCGGGAGAGAGTAGCCCTCCATTCCACTATGAATCAATAAGTTCTTTACACCAAGATTTACAATGGCCCTTCCAATCTTCTCTAATTGTTCAAGATGAACAATCCCAAGATCTCTAGTTATGATAATCTCTCTAACACTCAATGATTTTCACTAAAGAATTACAAAGAGATAAAGAATTGAATCTCTCTCTATGAAACCCTAGTTCCCAAAGTGTTTGAATGTGTCTCATGGTGTTCTATGGCAAAAAAACCAGAGAATTGTCTTAAAAACGCATCAGACCCGCGCGTGAATCGATTCACTGCTTATTATGAATCAATTCATTTCATTAAAGAATTCCTGTGAATCAATTCACAGATTCTGTGAATTGAATTCACAGACAGTCACTTCGATTCACAAACTGCAACTTCAATTCACAGAACCACCCAAATCCTGCGCTGATGCTCCAAGCCTCCATGAATCGATTCACATTGTTGGTGAATCGATTCACCTTCATGGAAAAATTTTTATGCATTCCAATGCTTCTAAAAACTGATTTTAAGGCACTCCCCACACTGTAAAAAACCTGGTGTCAACAGATCATTACCCTGTCTCTCTATATATATATATATATAGATCGTTTTATGAACATGCATAAAAACCAACGCGACCCGTGCAAATATACGGGTATCTTGCTAGTTTTTTTATTAAATACAGTTGTGCTATATAGACAAAAATTTTCAAAATATGATAATATGTGTTGGCTTGAGTGGAAGGAAAGAGATATAATTTCGTCAACATGTAACCTCGAGTTTAATTTTTAGATTCATATTTATGAAAACAAATATTTTGAAATAATCTCAACTTTTTACAGTAAAAAATTAGTTTCTCATTTCTAATGTGAAAAAGGATGCTATAGAAAGAAAAATTTGCTACGTGACTTTTGTTAATACTAGGCCTACTCTAATTTATTATACTAGTCGTGAGAATACGTACTCAACACAAGTGGTAATGAAAAACAAAATTCTTAGTCTAGTTAAGTTTTTAGAATGTAGATAAGTTTTTGACAGAAAAACAGATAAATGAGTTTTTTTCTACGTGTTTTTAGTGTAGTTAAATTTTTATATATATAAATCCACGTAAATAGATAAATAATAGATTACATTCTTTGTCTCCACTCTCTACCCATTTCCCAAAAATTATTTAAAAAATTGAAAGGAACTGCTATTTCTTTTCTTTTTCACTCGTGTCTACATTTTCTTTTGCCCAATAACTGGACCCTTCATTTTTTTCAACAAAGGCAAGTTGAGTCAGCAACTGAAGAAGCACTATCACAAGTCTTCGCAGTTCTATTGTCCAAGTCTTCTCTCAAGTTTGGAAATTTTTGCCATTCCTTCTTTGACCCGTTCCAAATTCCAATTCCCATTTCCTTTTTTCAGCTTCTCCACAAACCCCCCTTTCAAATATCATCTTAAACTCTCATAGGTAACTTCCTTGTTCTCTTCTCCTCTCAAATTTTCAAACTTTATATGCATATCTGTGTTTATATATTGGCAGTCTTTTTTTTTTGCCTTTTCTTCTGGGCAGAGGGAAGTTTCCTGTAAGCTTCATTGAGTTGCCCAAAACCCAGGTGGGTATTTGAGTACTTGTGTGAAAATTTTCATGTTTTCCAGTCATATATCTTTAGTTAACTTTACTGGGTTTCTCAGAGTTTTAATGTTTTCTTTTCCTTCTGTCAAATAGTCTTACTTTGTTGCAGTGTGAGTTTTGTTCTAAAGAAAAGTTTTTTTTTTGGCATTTGTTTTTATTGATTTGATTGATTTTTGGATGGTTGACTTGGTTTGTATGAAGTGCTGAACTGTGTTTCTGCTCCTTTGTTTTTCTTAGGAGGAGGATTGTAGGACTATGGAGTTTATAGTTTGTGGTGTGGCTGTGTGGCTTGAATTGGATACCAATGAATGAGGTGTCTGAATTACTTCTTCTTGGCTTGTGTTTAGGATATTGGTTGAAGATGTTTGTTCTGAGTGGCCAGATTTTCAGTTCTCATATTTTTGTTAGTTTCTTGCTGCTGATTAGTTGTGGCGTGACCTATGGGACTGAAACTGATATCTACTGCTTGAAAAGTATAAAAAAGTCCCTCCAAGACCCCAATAAATATTTGCAGTCTTCTTGGAATTTCAACAACGACACTGAAGGGTTTATCTGTAGATTTAATGGGGTTGAATGTTGGCATCCTGATGAGAATAGAGTCTTGAACCTAAAACTGTCAAATATGGGACTCAAGGGCCAGTTTCCTCGTGACATCATAAATTGTTCAAGCTTGACAGGATTAGATCTTTCAATTAACAGTCTCTCTGGAACCATTCCAGCAGATATATCTACACTTCTAAAATATGTGACTTCACTTGATCTATCTTCAAATGAATTTTCTGGGGAGATACCTGTGACTCTTGCAAATTGTACCTATCTAAATACCCTTAAACTTGATCAGAATCGACTCGCTGGTCAAATTCCTCTACAATTTGCCTCTCTCTCACGGCTTAAGATGTTCGATGTATCCAGCAATCTTCTGACGGGGCAAGTTCCAAGCTTTATAAGCAGTGTTGAGGTGAATTATGCAAATAATCAAGGCCTGTGTGGAGGACCTTCATTGGGGCCTTGCCAGGGCAAGGCTTCCTCCAAGAGTAGTAACACTGCAGTTATAGCTGGAGCAGCTGTTGGTGGGGTGACTGTTGCAGCATTAGCATTGGGTATTGTAATGTTCTTCTTTGTGCGCCGTGTTTCTTACAGGAAGAAGGAAGAGGACCCTGAGGGAAACAAATGGGCAAAAAGTCTTAAAGGAACTAAAGCAATTAAGGCAAGTTATATTGGTGCATCATTGCGCAGGACACATATGATTACACTTATCAGCTATTCATTTTTCTTCTTAGATTCATTTGTCTTTAATTATAGCATTAGATACTTGTTTAAAATATTTTCAATAGTAACTGGTTTATTGGAAAACATTTCCATTTTTTAATACTTTTAACTCAAACATTTTCTTAATAAATATTATATTTCCTTGACATTGTTGCTTGTATTATTAAGGAAAACTGGTTTTGCATACTGCCGCACCAAATACATGAAAATAATATATATACATTTTCTAAGTCAAAATTAGAAAATGTAGAATATACTCTGCAAAATAAATTTCTGTAAAATTTAAGGATATGTACTTCATATGATTTTACATACTATTGAACTCCTATGAGAATATTATGCCTAACTATACTGAATTGAACATCAGGTTTCTCTGTTTGAGAAATCAATTTCAAAAATGAAATTGAGTGATCTTATGAAGGCAACTAACAACTTCAGTAAGAGCAATATCATTGGGTCCGGAAGAACGGGGACCGTTTACAGAGCCGCTCTTGATGATGGCACAACATATATGGTTAAGAGATTGCAGGAATCTCAACACTCTGAGAAAGAATTTAAGTCTGAGATGGAGACACTAGGGACTATCAAACATCGTAACCTGGTTCCTCTTTTAGGTTTTTGCATGGCCAAAAATGAGAGGCTTTTGGTCTATAAAAACATGCCAAATGGCAGCCTCCATGATCAACTATATCCTGCTGATGGTGAGTGCACCCTTGACTGGCCTCTGAGGCTCAAAATTGCGATTGGAGCAGCCAAAGGATTAGCATGGCTTCATCATAGCTGCAATCCCCGTATTATCCATCGGAACATAAGCTCTAAGTGCATCTTGTTGGATGCAGATTTTGAGCCCAAAATTTCTGATTTTGGCCTTGCCAGATTGATGAACCCAGTTGATACACATTTGAGTACTTTTGTAAATGGGGAGTTTGGGGATTTAGGTTATGTGGCTCCTGAGTATACAAAAACTTTGGTTGCTACACCTAAGGGGGATGTTTTTAGCTTTGGAACTGTGCTTCTTGAGTTGGTGACTGGAGAAAGAGCTACAAATGTAGCTAAAGCTCCAGAGACTTTTAAAGGAAATCTGGTAGAATGGATTGCGGAGCTCTCGAGCAACTCACAACTTCATGATGCCATTGATGACTCACTAGTTGGCAAAGGTGATGATAATGAGCTTTTCCAATTTTTAAAGGTTGCGTGCAACTGTGTTTTACCAGCTTTTAAGGAGAGGCCAACCATGTTTGAAGTATATCAGCTTTTAAGGGCTGTTGGGAGTAGATACAACTTCACAACTGAGGATGAGATTTTGGTACCTGAAGATATTGGTGATACTGGTAACTTGGAGGAACTTATTGTTGCTCGAGAAGGAAAATAATTGAAAAGGTATGCCAGATATATAGGGTATACGTAATCAGTTTTTATATGTAATTATGTATTTCTTATTTTGTTATCCTGAAATAAATATTAGTGTTTCATATAGTTTTGAGAATCTAGATCCAGGTGTGTGCTATTGATATTAAAGTGTCAATATAAAGTCATTAATCATGGATTATATATAGTCGAGTTCCTTCTTTCTAATCCTTATTTTTATCTGATTTCCTTGTTCTCCCTCTTGTATGCTAATATGTATGGTAGAAACTTTTTAGTAGTTTCCATTGACCTATTATTCTAAAAGTTTTATGTTGTTAGATGAAAGGCTTACCACTTTGAATGATTTTGTATCTATCATGCAAGAGCCTTTTGGGCTTGTAGTGTGGATAATGCCAGATCTACACTACCTTGGGCTGAAATTAAACTTCTACTTAGAAGAATGAAGGCGGCAAGATCAAACTCTTGACCACTCGATCATAGAGGTTTTGATACGATATCATTTATCAAATATACCAAAAGCTTTTTTTTGGGGGAGGGGGGAGGCTGATAATTGTATCAGGAATGGGTATGACAGATAACCCGAAAGGTCTAAAGCATAAATACAACCTAAATATTTTCCAAAATATTTTTGCGCTACACCAGAGTGGCAAGTGTTTGTGCTTCCGTTATCCTCATCACATCATGTACATGCTGCACCACAGGCTGTGGGTATCTAAAGTGTTTTCAAATGAGTGGTAAGAATCTATAATTGTGGATAAATTTATATACATGTATTAAAGAATCTAGTCTGCAAACATCAAATACCAATACCATATCTTATGTAAATACAACAGTGCCATGGAGTGTGTGGACTTCCTATGTTTCGCCGCAGAACATGATTCTCCAAACTGCAAATTGTATGTGAGAGTAAAGTACAAGAGATCGAATTCTCACGTATTAATAGTTGTGAAGGCATAATTTTTTTTTTCTTCATAAAAATGATACCTTCACAACTATAGTATGAGAGACGAGAATTCGTTCTCTCGAGTTTCCCCATTTGTGGTAACCACTTACACTTTGCAGAATCCTGATCCATTATTTGGGGTAGTTGTCCTGGTAAAGGATTAAACATTTGACATCGTGATCTCATCTCTCATAATGGGGTCGGTGCCAATTGAGCCACTAGCTCAGGGCTGTGCAGGTTGCATTTGTGGAAGTGTAAATGTCTGACTTTTTTGCTTTCCATCAATAGTATGCTCTCTACTTTCTAAAATGCACCTTGCATCTTGGAGGATCTACATTTTATATTCATATGCGTCTTACACTTTGGTACTGATTTATGGCAAATAGTATGGATTATCAGTTTGTTATATCTTACAAATAATGCTCCTTAGGAAATTAAAGCATTTAGTGATCTTGTTTATAGTCTATATGATTATATCCTTTTGTTAGATGAAGCATTTCCTTTCTGTTTATTGTGTAGATTTATTTATTGAGTAGATTTATATTGTATGGTAAAGATTAAGAAAGGAAAATAATAATTTATAAAGTCCTCCGTTAAAGCATTTTGCATAAATGATGGGGAGTTATACTAAGAAACAAAGTGTTCATGCCAAATCTCACAACTCATGTTAGTTTTAAGCCTAGTACATTGGCAATAACCTTACAAGGTGCATATATGTTTCCCATGAAAACACTTGGAGTAGTGTAGCCCCAAATACATCGACCTTCGATATTGAGAAGGTGTGGCATAAAAAACCGACAATTTCAAACACCTAGGTGGCATGGATTCTTGTATTTTATGCAACAAAGAGTAATAAAATAATGTAATTGATGTATAAAAAAAGCGTACGAATTGGTTGTTGGAAGTCTCAGCTGGAATAGTGATGACCTGATTAATCATTATAAGCGGGGGTAACCATCACCTTATGAGCTAGTTTTTTGTGTTGAGTTAGGTTGAATCCTAAATTCTAAGATAGTATCAGATTTTATCCCCGTTATCGGGCCACCTGGGTCACATTCTAGATGTCTAATCCTGTGCGTGATGGAGGTGTTAGGAAGTCTCACATGGAATAATGAGATGACTTAATTAATGATTATAAATGAATGATATCCGTCACCTCATGAGCTAGCTTTTGGGGTTGAGGTAGACTCAATCCCAAATTCTATAAGATTGGTTTTGTGAAATACCTACCAACACAAGATTCTTTTCCTTTTTTCAAACCAAAAATTGAAAAGAAAGGAGAAAAAATTATTTTAACGTAAATTAACTCTTTTATCACAGCCTTTGCAAAATGGTTTCACGGTGCCAATTATTTTGTTTTTTTTAATAAAATGGGGCATTGCTATAGGCACCCTTCCTTTTTTCCTTTCCCACCCTCCATGCCCTTTTTCTTCCCAAATTACCCCTACCCCTCTCGCTTTCCCACCCCCACCCTGTCCCATCACCTGTGCACTACCCCGACCCCCTCTCCCCCAACCCTAATTCTCCCTTCACCAAGCCCACTTCCATGCAACCTATCCCCTACTCACATGCGACCCCCCTCCCCAACCCTATGTGATACCCTCCCCACTGTCCCTCTTCCCATGCGACCCCTTCTCCCCATCACCCCTCCTGATCGCCCTTTTCCCAGCTTTCTCCCTCTCCCATGTGCAATATCCCCATCTCCTTTAAGTTTTTTTTGTCTTTTTTATTTCAAAAAAAAATTAGTTTTTGGATGGCGATTTTTTTTGCCTACCGAAAACTGTCTTTGGTAGGCAAAAAAATTTGCCATCCGGAAAATGAGTTTTTTTCTACATTCAGAATACAAATTTTTTTTTGCTTCCGGAAATTAGTTTTCGGATGGCAAAGTGATATGCTTGTTGTATATTCAGAAACTAAGTTTTGGATGCATTCAAAAATTAGTTTCTGATCGACAAAGTGATACATTTCAGAAACCAACTTTAAGACGCAGTTGAAAATTAGTTTTCGGATAATCTTAAAACCCTTCCCATAGTGAGAAAGGGAAGGGGAATGTAGGGGTAATTTGGAGTTTTTCATTCAAAGTTAGTGGGATAGGGGTGGCTCTAGAAAAAAAGGCAGGGTGGCTATAGCGTTGGCCATAAAATGTTGTCTACCATTTGAAATATAGCAGAGTTTTTTAAACAGAAACCCATTTCAAGAAAAAATATTTATCGGACACTTTAGAGGCAGTTAGCCAGGATTCTAAGTGAACGTGTCAATTGAACCATAGGGTTCAGTAGATGTATTGATAGCCAGGATTCTACTTAAATGTGTTAATTTGACCAGAAGGTTTAAAGGCAATTGTAACCAGGATACTATTGAAACAATTAGTTATACAAGAAGTTTATGATAATGGTTTGAATAGTGGAAAATCCTTCTATGTTGAAGGGATTAGATGTAGCTATCAGTTGATAGTGAACTTGTACAAAAAATCTGTGTCACTCTCTCTTTCCCTATACTTTTTATATTGCATATTTATAATCTGTCCTACTAACTGGGGTATTGAATTTACTCAAAAGATTCTCAATATTATCTTATAGAAATATTTAAAACCTCTAGACGACAAGTCATCTTGCGTCTGATTGAAATTAGTGTTTTTACATTAACACAAATACCCTTTGAAACTTTCTAGTTCTTATGTATGCTTCCAATAAAATGTTGTGAAAAGGATTTTGCAAATTATATTTTCTAAAGGTCTTCATTGTTATCTTATGAATTGTTTTATAAACTCTCAAACATTAGAGTTACTTCCGTGTCTGATTGAAATAGTGCGTCTGTACTAACGAAAAAACAAATTGAGTCTTACAACTAAATGTCTGCCTTGATCAGCGTCTTTGAAATGGGCTTTGCAAAAAGTTTTCTAAAACACAATTCAACCTCCATATTGTGTTTTCTTATACTTCATAAAGACCATGAAGATACAAATATTGTGGATGATCCTTACTTTGGGACAACACAATTGCGTAAGAATGATCCAACCATAGATGACGTTATGTAGGGATGGCAAAACGGGTTGGCCCGCCCTGCCCCGTCCCGCCTTGCCCCGTCCCGCCTTGCCATGAGCCCGCCAAAAACGAGGCGGGATGGGCCAGCCCGTCAATTGGTGGCGGGTTGAGAAAGTGAGCCCAACTCGCCATAGAATAGGCCAAAATGGTGAGTTGGCTCGTCCAAAATTAAAAAAAAAGCTAAAAATTTTTATTAAAAAGATTATGTATGTATGTATGTATGTATGTATGTATGTATTGGGATGTCCTGAGGATGGCTCTACTAGGGTTTGGTAATACGTAATCCTTATTCGGCTACCTTCGACTTGCATGGCTTCTTCCATGGCTTCCAAGCCAATTTGCATGTGGCCTTGTTTCGGCCCCTCTTCTCTTCAGCCCCCTCCGTCTTTCCCTCCTACACCGCCTTCTCCTACTCGACATGTTGTTCCTTGACCACCCTCCTTAACACCAAACACAGCGACACAAAAGAAAAACTTTGCCGAAGCCCTCTCCAAATCTTGTGCGATTCCAATTGATCTTCTTCCTAAACCTTGCATCAAAGGGGATTCCTTGTCGATTCAAATACTCGAAGAGGAGTATAGGGCCAGCCTTGAGGCTTGCAAGAACAACCTACATGGCCGTTTAATCCTTGCGAAGGGTGATGCTCTGATCAAGAATGCTGACTTGCACAATAAGTTAGTCTCGCTGTGGAAACCTCTAGGTCAATGACACATGGTTTCGCTGGGTAAAGGGTTTTATGAGTTCTCTTTCTCTTCCTCTGAAGATTTGCGGAGTGTTTGGTCCTCAGGTTCTTGGTCTATTAAGCTTGGAATCCTCCATCTTTCACGGTGGACACCAGATTTTCATCCATCCTTTCAAGGGCAGTCTCGCACTCAATGTTGGATTTGCATTATTGGCTTGCCACAAGAATATTGGAGACCCCGAATCTTGTTCTCTATTGCTGGGGGAGTAGGGGTCCCAATCGCTTTGGATGAGGCTACCATCAATAAGACATATGGTCACTTTGCCCGGGTTTTAGTTGATTTAGATCTCAAGTAGAATTTGCGTGATCACCTTCTGGTTGAAAGGCTCGATTATGCATTCTATGTTCAATTGGAATATGAGAAGCTCCCAACTTTTTGCACTATATGCAAGGCAATTGGTCACTCTAATTCCAATTGTAAGAGACATGGTGATCCTTCCTCTGTTGCTAGAAAGGAACAATCTGTACCTAAGAAAAATGAAAGGAAGCTAACTATGGGTTATATTCCTAGGAAACCTAATGACAAAGGAAAGGACCCCATGCAACAAGCTACCACTTCAGCCTCTGCATTGCCCCATCCTCCTTTGCTTAATGCTTCTGCTGGTGTTGTGAACCCAGTGGAGCCTGTTATTGATGGCCCGGACGTGGTTCAGGCTGCTCAAGATACTCATGCCACAGATTTTGTGAGTATTGAAATTCATGTTGATAACATTGGTGGTGGTAATCACCACATTGATGATAACCAACATGATGATGATGATTCTATTGAAAACATCTATGATGAGCTGTTGCAGACTTTTTGGCAACTGTGACCCTAACAATGCCTATTCAAATCCATGAGAATGAAGTTGTGGATAATCATGCTGACTCATATATGTCTGTTCAAGTTCAACAAGCTGATGCTGCTAATTAATTCCCAAGTTGTTGAGGACTCTGTGAGCATTTCTCATTCTCTAGATCATGTATCTAAAATGCCTTAATCAGCAGAGGATACTATATCTAGAAAGGCTATATGCACACCTGTCTTTCATGATTTACCTGAGCATGTGAAGAAAGATATGCTCATTGCTTCCAAATTTTGGGCTCAAACTAATGAAGATGATAGCATTGAGGATGCTTCTTCTACTCATGGTGACGGGGAGGATTTTTTCTCCAAGGTCCTAACTATATCTCAGAAGAAGAAGCTCAGGCGACAAAAGAAAATAACTGCTAGAGCAGCTGGTTACTTAACCCAATCCAGGGCTGGTCAGCAATAGTTTCCCTCATGAAGCTATTGTATTGGAATGCGCGTGGTGTTGGAAATCCTGACACCAAAACAGTTCTTAGAAAGCTTTGCTCCATCAATAAGCCTGCTTTCTCATTTGTCTCAGAACCTTGGATTCCTTTCTCTCAATTCCTAGTTGGGTTTTGGGAATCTTTGAATCTGAAATTGATTGCTACTAATCAAAGAGGTGATCTATTGCCTAATCTTTGGTGTTTTTGCTCGATTAATTTATTTCCTACTATGTTGTCTATCACTGATCAACAAGTTGCTTTCAAATTATCTGTGAATATCAAGGACATGTTCTTGGTTGCCATCTATGCCTCCACTAGCTACATTCGCAGAAGAAACCTTTGGCAGCATCTGTTGCAATTGCAGCATCATAATCCGGGCCCCTGGTGTTTTTTAGGGGACTTCAATACTGTGCTTGGCTCTCATGAGCAAAGAGGTATGAGTACTCCTTCTAAATTGTCCTGCAAAGATTTTTTAGATTGGACTGATCTTGGCATTTTAACTCATTTAAATACCCGTGGAGCTCATTACCAATGGTAGAAGAGGCAGGTTTCCCACTGAAAAAAGATTGGATAGGGTGGTTTGCAATGATGATTGGATTAATGCTAGGTCTAGTGTTGCAGCTTGCACTCTTACCAAAAGCCAATCCGATCATTTTCCAATTTTACTTGTTGCTAAACAAGAAGGTAAAGTTGCTGGTTCTTCCTTCAAATTCTTCAAGATGTGGTCAGGGCATGGTGATTGCCTTAGGCTTATCAAAGAGGTTTGGCAAGTTCCTATTGCTGGTTGTCCTATGTATATCCTCTCTCAAAAACTCAAGAGGCTGAAAGCTAGTCTCAAAGAGTGGAATCGTTCTTTTTTGGTGATGTTCATTTGCAGGTTCAGAATGCTTTATCTGCTGTCAATTATGTTCAGGAACAGATTGATAGTTTGGGAGGTAATGAGGATTTATTTAATCAAGAAAGGGCTGCTCAATTGCAACTCCATCAAGCTTTGACTTGTGAGGAGCATTTTTGGAAAGAAAAAGCTCGAATCAAGTGGCATACTCAAGGGGACCGCAACACTGCATTCTTTCATAAAACTGCAAAAATCAAGGGTGTTGTTAATCAAATCTCTGTCATGAGATATGATGATCAGCTGCTTGATGAATCAGAGGCTATTGAAGATCACTTATTGCAGTATTATACTGGTTTATTCAATGCAGATACTTGCTCTCCAAATTCAGATTTTGTCTCAAACATCATTCCTAATATCGTGTCAGATGAAGACAATCTCATGCTCTCCCAATTGCCTAGCAAAGAGGAAGTGAAGAGTGTTGTTTTCTCTTTAAATGGAGACAGTGCTCCTGGTCCAGATGGGTTTGGAGGTTTTTTCTTCCATTATTATTGGGAAGTTATCAATGTTGATGTTTATAATTCAGTTTTGCAATTCTTTAAGCAAGGTTGGTTGTTACCTAACCTTAATTCTAATGTTGTTGTGTTGCTTCCTAAAGTGGATGGAGCTAACAGAATAGAGCATTTTAGGCCAATTGCTCTTGCCAACTTCCAATTTAAGATCATTTCTAAAGTGCTGGCTGACAGGCTTGCACAGGTTGTTCCTAAAATCATTTCTCATAATCAGAGAGGCTTTGTTAAAGATAGAAATATTTTAGATTGTCTTTGTCGAGCTTCTGAGGTTATGAACATGCTGGATAAGAAGGCTTTTGGAGGTCATTTGGCTGTGAAGATTGACATTAAGAAGGCCTTTGACACCTTAGATTGGAATTTTCTTAATCTGGTCCTCAAGTCTTTTGGTTTCAATGACAAATTATGTAGGTGGATTCAATGTATTCTTCACTTTTCTAGATTATCTATCTCCGTGAATGGTTACTCTGTAGGTTTCTTCTCTTGCAATAGAGGGGTCAGACAAGGCGATCCTCTATCCCCTGTTCTTTTCTGTATTGCTGAAGAGGTCCTTAGTAGGGGCATTACCAAGTTAGTGCAAGAGGGCAAGTTTCAACTGATGAATGGCCCTTGGGGCTATAAAATGCCTAGTCACATTTTATATGCTGATGATTTTTTTGTTTTTTGTAGGGCCACTCAAAGAAGCTTGAGACATTTGATTTATTTTTTTCAAACCTATGCTTCTTTTTCTGGTCAACATATCAGCATGGAGAAATCCAAGTTTTACCCTGCCAGCATTTCTGCAAGTAGACAACAACAGATTGCTAATGTTCTTGGCTTCAAAGCTGGTGTCACTCCTTTCACCTACCTGGGTGTGCCTATCTTCAAGGGTAAGCCAAAGAAGTCTCATCTAATGCCTATAGCAGATAAGTTGAAGTGCAAATTTGGTCTGTGGAAAGGTTCCTTGTTGTCTATTATGGGCCGAGCACAGCTTATTAAATATGTCTTTCAAAGCACATTGATGTACAGCTTCCACTTTTATTCTTGGCCTGCTTCTCTTCTCAAAATGGTGGATGGCTGGCTGAAGAATTTTCTTTGGACTGGCAACATTCAATCTAGCAAAGCTGTGACAGTAGCTTAGTCTAAAGTTTGCAAGCCCACCTCTGATGGAGGATTGGGTATTCGATCTCTGGTTTCTATTAACAAAGATGGCATTCTCAAACTTGGTTGGGATTTTATCTCCTCTTCTTTTGAGTGGTGTTAGCTGTTGAAATTGCAAGTTGGTTTCTTATCACATTAGCTCCACTATCTGGGCAGGGATTAAGCATGTTATTCCCACTATCTTAGACAACTCTTCTTGGCACATCGGTACTGGTTCTGATGTCAATTTTTGGCTGGATAAGTGGCTGTCGAAGCTTATTATCCAAATGCTGGACATTCCTGCTAATCTCCACCGAAATTTCTCTACTAAAGTGAGTGACTTCATAGAGGATAACCGATGGTGCATTCCTTATTCTATTTTGTCTTATATTCCTGGTATCAAAGAGGAAATAGAGACAATCATTATTCCGAGAAGTTGCTTTACTGATAAGATGATGTGGATTCATTCAAAATCGGGTCAGTTATCTTTCAGAGATGCTTATGGTTTTTATGAACACACTGGTCTTGTTAAACCATGGTCTAAGCTTATTTGGAGGCCTTGTACTCCTCCTTCTAAGGCTTTTTACTCTTGGAGGTTGCTGCACAATCGACTCCCAACTGATGATCACTTAATTGGTGTTGGTGCTATCTTTCCTTCCATCTGCTCTCTTTGTAGTCAGGCTGCCGAATCCTCTGACCACTTGTTCCTTCACTGCAATTATGCAAAATCTCTCTGGTCTTGGATGAATGGAGTCTTTAATTGTGCTATTGACGCTTCCTCTTTTTCCTTGGTTTTTCTTATCTATAATGATAATTGGAGCTCCCAGGTTTTGGATTTAATTGTGGCTTGCATAGCCTTCATCATTTGGTCTACTTGGCATAGTCGCAATCAAGCTAGATTTGAGAACACTCTTATTCTCTCTAGAACCACCATCAGACATATTATGTAGAATGTTGCTTTGGCGGGTAGGGTCAGTAAAGGCACAACTTACCTTTCTGAGTCCCATATTTTGAGCTTCTTTGGTGTTCAGCCCAATCTTTCTAAGGCTCCGATGATCATTCAAGTAGACTGGCTTCCTCCTTTGTGTGGCTGGGTTAAGTGCAATACTAATGGGGCAGCTAATGGCACTCTTGGTACGGCGGCCTGTGGGAGCATCTTTCGTGATAGAAGTGATGCTGTTTTAGGCTGTTTTGCTAAGCATCTTGGTATTTTTGATGCCTTTCAAGCTGAGCTCCAGGGTGCAATGATAGCTATTGAGATCGCTCACTCTAGGGGTTGGCGCAATCTTTGGCTTGAATGTGACTCGCTATTAGTTGTTAAGGCCACTCAGAACCCCTCTCTGGTACCTTGGCAGTTGAGTAATAGGTGGAATAATTGTATGGACCTTACTAAAAATATGCGTTCCATCTGTTCCCATATTTATAGGGAAAGCAATGCCTGCGCTGACAAATTAGCTAAATTTGTCATCACTATCCAAAATTTTATTTGGTGGGACTCCATTCCTACTTTTTTAGGCATAGAATTCTTTAATAATAGGTTTGGCTTTTCGGCCTATAGATTTGTTTAGACCCCTCTTTTGGGCATTTACTGCTTTCTGCTGCTCCATGGATTTTGGCCTAGTCCCCTCATGTATTTCCTGTATTCTTTTTTCTCTTTTTTTCAATAAAAACAGGGGGCACGTTTTTTCCTTCTAGTTGTTTTTTCCCTAAGGAGGGTTTTGCATCAGAAGGTTTTAACGAGGCTCCTTTCCTCCATTTAAAAAAAAGTATGTGGGTTGGCGGGCTATGCGGGGTGGCGGGCTAACATAACCCACCCTGCCTCGCCCCGCCTCATTTTGGCCGGCTGGTGGGCCCAGCCCGTATTGCCATCCCTAACGTTATGTATATGTGAGACGATCACGACGAGGGGATAACGACCAGTCTACCATTTGTAAACATTTATAAGACTTAAAAAATTGAAATCTGATAGAGAAGGGGAAGAGGTATATAGACTTGAATATTTTGTCAAGTTGATTATAATGTTTCTTATTTATTATTTTGTTTGTATATCCTTATTCTTATATCTGGTGTTTGATAGATATTTGTTTTTCTGCAAGTAATTAATGGCATCATCTGGTAGATTTTTGACTTGCTTGTATAATTATTCTTATGCATTCTACTTTGTGTTCTAAGCTTGAACTATAGAAATTCCCAACTCCTAATGATATTCATGTGACATAATATAATATATTTATGTAGTTAAGAATGAGTTTATGTCTGGCTGTTATTTGTATATTGGGGAAATCACAAAAAAATAAAAAATAAAATCATTTGGATAAAGCGTTATATGAGTGAGCGTCATCGAAAACAACCATCTGATAACACTTGCTTTCACATGCGTTATCAAAATGTCACGTTAAGATAACATGTGTTGAAGAAAGCGTCATCAGAGTTAACACACGCGGATTTGTGATTCGTTTATTATAGCGGTGTAGAAGCGTTATCTGGAGATAAGCACATATCAGATGCGTACACGTAAAACAATTTTACGTGTTATTAAAGTGAAATTTAAACACTATTTGTGTTTTTTTGGCGCAGTGATACATTCCAACTTGGGGGTTAACTGTTTTAAGTCATGTGATAGTGACATTTCAAAAGTTAGTTAAGTTGTTAGACTTTCAGTTCGTTAGGAATAGTTAGTTTGCGGTTATTTCATCTTTCCTCTTTGCACCTCATGATGTATATATATTGGGTGCATAGCTTAATATTATGTAGAATATTGATTCATTCAGTTGAAACTGAGGAAGATTGCTCTTCATTTTCTCTCTCGGGAACTTTGGTTCCTACACAACATTCAAACAAATGACAACTACAGAAACTATTAAATTTGTAGAAAAAGACGGTTTACATGAATATATAAAACAAGAGAAATCTACTAGTATTATATAAAATAAATGCAGTTTTGCCACGTATATTCATGCCACGTGGCAGTTTCATATTCATTCTTTTTCAGTCAAAATGTAAAATACTTTTATTTATTTTTTATTTTTTAATTCATGATATTTCATTAATTAAGGCATGTCAAGCAATCAATACTCATATCTAGACTTTTACCATTCAATCAAATTTGAATTAAATCAAATTCAAATTTAAAATGTAATAATTTAAAGCATATCATTCAGTTAATTCTCATATCAGGATCATTTCCGTTCAATCAAAATATTATGTAAGTCATGTGATAACATAGGAATCATTAATTTTCTTGCCTGAATCAATTTTTGTTTCAATTTTTTTATTTTTTAGTTATTGTTTTAATTATAGCAATCGTTATTACCTCATGTCAAATTAAACTGTAATTTCGCAGCGTAAATTATTAATAAATTCTCTTAAATAATTTATCTATTTTTATTTATTATTTATATCAATTATCAATACTGTTCATCAATTTTTTTGACAAACACTATTCATAATTAGTTTACCATAAAAATTTGGTTACCTTTAATTTTATAACTTTTCATGAATGATTAATTTTACTATTTACATTATAAAATTTAATTTAAAAATCATAATATGTAATGCTAAATTTAATATTTTTTTAACAAAAAAAAATTAATATTTTTTTTCATAATTTGTATATTTTATCTTACATGTTATTAAAATTTAAAAATTTTCAGCATTCTATTGGAATATAAATATTTCCACATTCCATCATTCACATGATTGTTTATGTTTGATTATAATAAATGCTAAATCAATATGTATTTTTATTTTTTCCTTTTTAAAGCTTCGATATTATGTGAGAAAAATAGAATTTATTCTAAGATTGATTTGTTGTCCAACATCGATAATTGATTATCTCTTTTTCATGCTACTTATTTTGAATTTATGTTACTGTAATTTAGATAAATCATTCAATTGTATGCTTTATTTTTTTTTTGTTAAAACGCATAGTTGAGAAACCATATCTAAATATAAAGAAAATAGAACCAATATTGTTTGTTTTATTTGTTATATTTTAAAATTGGAGTATATATATGAATACATTTATTCTTTACTTCATAATGAATTATCTATAATATTTTTAAAAAAATTTAAATCTGCTAATAAATTTTTTAAGAAAAAAGATTTCAGATTTATTCTTCCCGTACAAATAACACGTGCGAGCACAGGTAAATACGCTAGTATTATTTAAACATCAAAACGGAGGCATATATCAAAACTCGACAACAATTTCTATGGTTATATGCGGTTTAAAAATGTGGCTAATGAAGTATTGAGCTTGGTTAATAGATATATCAATGTGTCACAACTCATTAACTATCAGCTGAACTCCATTAACCACAACTTTGAATGTCATAAATCACGATTTTTAGGTATTCAAATATATATATATATATATATATATAATTGATGATATTTGAACACATGAAAATCGTGGTTAATGACGTTTAAAATATTAGTTAATGAAGTTCACTGTCTTGATGGTTAATGAGAATGCTACACTTGATATATCTATTAACTAAACTCAAAACTTCATTAACCACATTTTTTAACTACTGTAACCATGAAAGTTGTTGTCGACTTTTGATGTTAAAACAACCAGACAGAAGTAAAGTAAAACTGATGCCAACTAAGCAAAGCCATATTGTATCCAATACAAGTCTTAGTTCTTTGTACTTCATTCTGAGAGACGCAATCCTGATCATGGTTTGTAATAGTTGTGGCAACAAGGATCATCATTTTGTTATTTTAACAGGATCTAATTATATGAATTTAGAACACCGAGTATTTTTTTTTACTTACTTGTTGAAGACATGATTGAGGTTGTCGTTGTCTCGGAGAGCACCGCAGCACGAGCGGCCAAGTCTTCCTTTGCCTGGTCACACACTCCAATTCTAGGTTTTCAATGGGGCAAACCGTAGACGAGCACAATCTGTGTATATGACGACAAAGGGGACTTAGCCTATTTATTTCACAACCCTAGGACCACCCATCATGGGCCTAGTGATTGGGCTTACACTGTCTTCCACATAAATCTAAATCAGGTGTCCAAAAGGCCCAATACAATCAATCACATATTTGCGGCCTTGAGCATCATCAATTGGATCACAACATTAGCCCGTTTTATAAAAACCAAAAGACATAATTGATTGTAGCCCACAAGGATTATCAGAAATAATTCTAACATTCTCCCACTTGGGCAAAATCAATTATGTAATTTTAATTTGTAGAAAACATTTTGAAAACGACTCTCGGGCTAATAAACTATTTCCTAACGTGGCCACTAAACACATGATCCCAAGATGCAACACCTAATTAAGACTCCATCCAACAAAAGCTAAGTGATACCGAATCACGGCGGTAGTCATATCTTATGTCGACATAACACCTTCCATGGTTACAAATACCACCAACTCCGTCGACTAGTCATTTATGTGGAGTGTAGCAAGAAAATGACATGCTAATGTGATCTAATAGCCATCTTTGTCATTTTCTTTGTCGATCCTCAATTTCTCTCAAATGCATTAAAGCCAGAGAAATTGTATGGCTTATGTGAAGCCATTATGCCTCGGCTCAATATGGCGTCGATCACCGTGAGTGATCCCATTGACCAGAGCTCTAATATTTTAGCACTTGTGCCTCAGCTCCAATATGGCATCGACCACCGGCATAGTGGTCCTAAAGATACCGAGCTCCAATACTTTCGCATTTGATATACACATATAAAATTAATCATAATAAAATTCATCTCATCATTAATCATAAAATCAAATGCAAAGTTTACATCAATATGCTAAAAGTAAATAATTTGAAATAAAATGTTCAATAACATAAACCAACATAAAACCTTGAGCTCCCACTAACCAAACACATCAAAAGAACCCACAATGCCCATGTTCTCAACATGTCTATTGAAAACAACTGCCCGAGTCCTTTGGTTAGGGCATCACCAACATGGAATCCGTGCCAATATGTTCCACCATTATAGCACCCTCTTTCACAAGGTCTCTAACGGTTAGGTACTTCAACTCCAAATGTTTGGATCCACTAGAAGTCTTATTATTTTTTCGTATAAAACACTGCCGCACTATTATCACAGAAAATTCGCAGTGGCCTGGCAATGGAGTCCACAATGCGAAGTCCTGTCACCAGATTCCTCAACCAAACAGCATGAGTGGCAGCAGCAAAACAGGCAATGAACTCTGCCTGCATAGTAGAAGAGGCAACAAGAGTTTGTTTCTTACTCTTCCAAGATATCGCACCTCCAGCCAACATAAAAATGTATCCAGAAGTCGACTTCCTGTCATCAGGGTACCCGCTAAGATCTGAATCTGTGTACCCCACGATCTCCAAGTTGTCCACCCTTCTGAATGCAAGCATATACTCTTTAGTCCTTTTCAAGTACCTCATCACCTTCTTGGCGGCCATCCAGTGATCATTCCCAGGGTTCGACTGGTATCTACCTAGAACGCCAACCACGAAAGCGATGTCAGGCCTAGTGCATACTTGGGCATACATGAGACTACCCAAGGCACTCACAAATGGTTTATCATTCATCTATGCTCGCTCAACCTCATTCTTAGGACATTGATCTTTGTTGAATTTGTCACCTTTAACAACTGGAACATCACCGGATTTACAATTCTGCATATTAAATCTCTCCAAGACTCTATCAATGTAAGCCTTCTGAGATAATCCGAGTATGTGACGTGATCTGTCTCTATGAATCTCGATTCCCAACACAAAAGAAGCCTCACCAAGATCTTTCATGTCAAAAAATCTAGTCAGCATCCTTTTCGTCTCATGCAGCACACTAAGGTCATTAGAAGCTAATAATATGTCATCGACGTACAACACAAGGAAGATAAATTTGCTCCCACTGACCTTGAGGTATATACATTGGTCAACTTTATTTTCCTCGAACCCCATAGAGGTCACCACTTCATCAAATTTCAAATACCCTTTGTCTAGAAGCTTGTTTCAGGCCATAAATCGATCTCTTGACCCTACAAAACAAGTTCTTCATCACCAACATGGAAACCTTTAGGTTGATGCATGTATACTTCCTCACTCAAATCACCATTTAGAAAAGCTGTCTTCACATCCATTTGATGCAGCTCCAAATCAAAGTGAGCCACTAGAGCCATAATGATCCTAAAGGAATCCTTTGTTGATCTTGTGAAAAAGTCTCATCAAGTCAATACCCTCCTTTTGTGTATAACCTTTTGCCCCTAGTCTAGCCTTGACCCTCTCAATGTTGCCCTTTGCATCCTTCTTTGTCTTAAAGACCCATTTACAACCAATTGCCTTACAATTGACAGGCAACTCAACAAGCTCCCATACACCATTAACTGACATAGATTGCATCTCTTCATCCATCGCTTGCCTCCACTTATCAGACTGAGAGCAGGTGATAGCTTCCTGATAGCTCTTTGGATCAACAATGTCTCCAATGTCATATGCATCCTCACTGAGATAGACGATGAAATCATCACTGATAGCAGATTTCTTTTCTTTAGATGATCTTCTCAAAGGAATCTGTGCCTCAGGCTCTGTAGGTTGTGCAATCTCAACCACAGCTGGAGGGTCAACAACATCATCGGTCTGAGGAACGACTACATCCTCAGTCGGAACAACCATCCCAATCGAGCAAGCGGCCAGAACACCGTCAATGGGAATGTAAAGGCAAAGCAATGAGTCTCGGTGAAAGCAAATCGGTCTCATCGGATGGAGCAATGGGGTGCGCTACGTCAAGTTCCAAGAATTTGGCATTTATGGACTCTACTATCCTTTCCCTCTTTAGGGACAAAAGAACACGTATCCTTTAGCACGTTCTGGATATCCAATGAAAAAACAACGACTAGTCTTGGGGTCTGTTTTCTTCTGCAAGGGATTATAAATTTTTACTTCAGCCGAGCAACCCCAGACTCGAAGATGGTTCAGGCTGGGTTTTCTTCCTGTCCAGAGTTCAAAAGGAGTTTTGGGAACAGATTTACTAGGAACTCTGTTAAGAATGTATAGAGCTGTTTTCAAGGCTTCACCCCACAGATATTATGGCAAGTTACATCTACTCATCATGCTTCTCATCATATCCTTAAGAGTCCTATTACGTCTTTCGGCTACACCATTTTGTTCAGGAGTCCCAGGCATGGTGTATTGCGGAACTATTCCGCAATCCTGCAAGTATAAAGCAAATGGTCCCATATGTTGTCCTGTGGCACCATATTTACCATAATACTCTCCACCACGGTCGGACCTCACAACCTTGATCACTTTTGCCAACTGCTTCTCAACTTCAGTTTTAAACACTTTAAATTTTTCAAGTGCTTCAGATTTTTCTTTAATCAAATAAAGATACCCAAATCGTGAAAAGTCATCAATGAAAGTAATGAAAAACCTATTACCGCAGATTGTAGAAGTAAGAGGCCCACTGATATCCGTGTGAATAATCTCTAAAAGATCAGAACTTCTAGTTGCACCTTTCCTTTTGGTCTTCGTGAATTTTCCCCTGATGCAGTCCACACAAGTACCCAGATCATCAAAATTCAAGGAAGGTAGAATATTTGCCCTTGTCAATCTCTCAACCCTTTCCCTAGAAATGTGACCTAAGCGCTTGTGCCATAGCAAAAAAGATTTTTCTTCAACTTTGGATCTCTTAGCAACAGAACTCTCAACAACTAAAGATGAAGCAACATTATCGGAAGCTAAAGACAATTTATATAAACCATCAACTAAGAATCCATAACCAACAATTCGGAGTTCAACATCGGACTCATTTCACCATTACCAAAAGTAAAGCGAAACCAAGCTTATCCAATAAAGAAATCGAAATTAAATTCCTCCTAAAAGAAGGTACATAAAAAGTATTCTTCAAAATAAGTTCAAAACCAGATCCTAAAATTATCTTTGACGTCTCCCACCGACTCCACGCCTACTTCAAGATCATTTCCTACCCTTAGCTTGCTTTCCCTCAGACTGGGATCCCTCAGATTTCTGAACCCTGTAAGGACACAGCAATATGGGTTGTGGAACCACTATCAAGCCACCAAGAATCAATTGGGACATCAACTAGATTAGACTCAAAACAAACAAAAACTAAGTTATTACCTCCAGTTTACTTGTTCTCTAGCCAAGCTTTGAACTTTGCACAATCAGGTTTCTTATGCCCCTTTTCCTTACACCAGAAGCACCAAATAGTTCTCTTAAAAGCATCTTGCCTAGGACCTCCTACAGGATGACGTTGACCCTTACCTGGTTTCCTTAATTCCTGATTCTTGTGAGAAGCATTAGGAGTATTCCTGTGTTTCCAATTGCCCTTCCCTGAATGGGGTTTGGTATGGACAGACAGTAAAGCTACATCACTCTTTTCATTCTTGAGTTTCTCTTCCTCAGCAACACACTTGGTAATAAGATCATTCACACTCCAATTCTCACCAATGGTATTGTGGGCAGTTTTAATTTGTGTGAAATTAGCAGGCAAGCAATTCAAGGCATGACCGACAATAAATTTTTCATTCAGCTCAATTTTGTGGGATTTCAGCTTGGTTTGGATGTGAACCATCTTCAGAATAAATTCCCTTACTCCCCCAATATTGTCATACTTCATGTCCATTAACTCTTTCATTAGACATCCAGACTCAGCATTGTCAGATACCTTGTACCTCTGTTCTAGAGCAGTGAGGAACTCCTTTGCTGTCCCTTTGTCAGGCAGACTACTGAGAAGGTGTTCAGAGACAGTTCTCTTGATAGCGATCAGACCCAATCTATCAGACCTCTCCCACTTGGCCAAGAGTTCTTTCTGTTCAGGTGTGCTCTGCGGACTGATCACAGGCTTATTCTCGCGCAAGGCTGAATCTAGATCGTATTCCTAGAAAACTCCAAGTCTTGCTTCCATTTCTTAAAGTTCGATCCGGTCAAGATCTCAATGGAAGCAGAAGAATTATTCATAGAGAAAGTCACTGTTAAAACAAAACATGAATGCATCAGATCATATCACAAGACAAGATATAGCTCAATAATAACGAAATAAGCTATCATCGTGAGGCCAGTATAATAGCACATTCCCCTTTGGGCAGAATGCACATACCAAGGTCACAACCTCAGTCAAAACCTCAGATGGGTTAATCTATGAGCATACATTGAGTTCAGAAAGTTGTCTCCTTTGGGTAGACAAGTCCCCTAGCCCAATGCATTCTCCAATAACTCCATCTTCAATCAACTTTCAATCACAACACATAACAACCTCCTTTGGGCAGGCAATCACATGCAATGACCAAAAGCATTCCTCAAACTACAAAGAAATTCGCATGAATTAATACAAACGGTCCCACTTTGGTGGTAACGGCTCATAACAACGCATGAAACTCTTGCATAGGAATCAATTTTCTCTTGTCTATACATACGACACAGTCAACAGGCAAGTACATCATTTAAATGAGCACCCTTACTGGTCATGTAACAAAGTCAGTAGCATTCCAAACTGTTTTGCAATATACAGCGTGATTTGTAATAACCCCATGGTTTGGGATTCTAAAACTTTGTTGTTCATGGATTGAAAAATTCGAATCTGATGTAAACGGAAAACATGAACATCGAATGCAGGCCAAAACGAATCGTGCAAAAAAACACAAGGGTTCTAAATCATACAATATTAAGCTCTGATACCACATGTTATTTTAACAGGATCTAATTATATGAATTTAGAACACCGAGTATTTTTTTTTACTTACTTGTTGAAGACATGATTGAGGTTGTCGTTGTCTCGGAGAGCACCGCAGCACGAGCGGCCAAGTCTTCCTTTGCCTGGTCACACACTCCAATTCTAGGTTTTCAATGGGGCAAACCGTAGACGAGCACAATCTGTGTATATGACGGCAAAGGGGACCTAGCCTATTTATTTCACAACCCTAGGACCACCCATCATGGGCCTAGTGATTGGGCCTACACTGTCTTCCACATAAATCTAAATCAGGTGTCCAAAAGGCCCAATACAATCAATCACATATTTGCGGCCTTGAGCATCATCAACTGGATCACAACATTAGCCCGTTTTATAAAAACCAAAAGACATAATTGATTGTAGCCCACAAGGATTATCAGAAATAATTCTAACACATTTGGGTGTCGGTTTGGATAATTTCCACTCTTAGCTGGACCTGTCTGTTCTTGGCCAAGTAGCCTTCTACTCCTAGCCATCTCATACGAACCTATAAAATAACACGAATAGGGATCGACTTATTCTCATTTTGTCACGCAATTATTTATTTTAAGAAACATATAAATAACTGTATACACAACATGTCTCTTCATAGAATAACCTTTTTGACTTGTAAATATCGATAATTAATTCATAAACTTTTAGAAAAATAAGAGTTATATATATGACCGATGATTAAATTTTCATTCGCATGATCACACAAAATAGTATTGTGTCATGAGTTATTAATTAATTATCCAAAAAGCGTAAGCTGTTCAATAAAAGCATATAGAATAGAGGTTGGTGTTTCACTTACTTGCATGAAGCCCGGAAGCACCAGCTAGATTCACAGCTGTTGCCTTGGCACACAATGAAAACAGAAAGAGAATGAGGGAAAACCAAATAAGCGAGGTTCTTTTAGAAGCCATATTAATTAGTTTGGTGCAGGTCACAGTGCATGTATTCAACAACATATCCTAATTTATAATCCAAGCATTGGGGGGTGTTGCTTGCCTTCAAGCAATTTATTTATTATGCATATTTTGGCACTGTGTCTGACTTTGCTAACCAGGTTTATGTCATTTGAGTTCTTTAATTAGTCAATGAAACAGTGAGAGGAAAATTTGTGTCTTCTTCCTGCATGTTTCCCGCGTGAACTAAGTCAAGGATATCGTGAAGGACACGGTCTAATAGCTATTGTTTAATTCCCTTCTCTTTCCATATCACATCAAAAAACTTGAATTAAGTTGTGTAAGTAATAAAATTGATTTTGTTAAAATGATTTTGATTAAAAGTGAGTTAAACATAAAGTGATTAATGTTTTGATACATTTACAGAAAAATTGATTTTTATCAATCCATGTTATTTAAATATTTTGGCTCAAAATTGCTTTTGAGTATATAATAATCGAAATGAGTTTAAGCACTTATATAAAAAATTGCAAAAATTTAGAATTGATTCTACCTCTACGTGAAAGTTACAAATAGTTGCTTCGGCTTAGAATTGATTCTGAAACCGAAATCGATTCTGATAATTGAAACCAAACATCACAAAAAACTGGTTGCAAAATGAGGTTTGGAGATTTCCACCAGCCACCGTAGAACCAAACACACACTTAAAGAAAAAAAAAAACCTTTTTGGTGTTCCAAGGTGTGTGCTTTATTTAATCTCATACGTGTTGAAAAGAAAAGAAAACTATTTCATTTGGTATCGTCTTCTTGAGCTTGACTGAATCTTCCCTCATTCGTTGAAATTCTAAGATTAGACAAAGTAATTCAAGTATTGACACGTATTCAATGAGAACAATAAAAGAGCATTAAAATAACTTTATAATTAGGAGTTTATTATTTTTCAAATAATATTTTAATGTATCATGATTTTTCATTGATCATGCCTAATGTCTCAAACCGTCGAAAACTAACGGTAAGGTCCATATCACATGGATAAGGAAGAAAAGTAGGGTTTATAAGGTAGGTGAGACCAATACAGTGGCGCAAACTAGCCAACTGTTAGACACTCCACTAAATGGGCCAGTCACGCGATATTGGGGCAGTTTATTTCCCCACCTCCCCCACTTAATTTCCCCACCTCCCATTTTTTCAATATTTCAACTTTACCCTTCAGATTAATTTCACTCCCTCTCCCTTTCTCACTTCCTCACCCAGCACCTCCACTCCTTCCTCATCTTCTCCTCCCAACCTCCCCTCCTTCGCCCTCTCCTAATCTGTCACTTTTTGAAGTTTTTTGGCTCGCCTTGGAGGTCGTAGCTAGCCCTGGTGCATTCGTTCTTCATCTCCTCCACATTGCCACTGATCTGAGGTTCGTCGGCCTTTTTTTTTTTTTTTTTTTTTTTCTGAAATCGCAGAAAGACCGGATTCTTATTACCGGAGTACTCCGGATATAAGAATCCGGACGTATATTTTTTGATTACTCTATTTCCCAAGTCCGGATTCTAATAATCCGGAGTACTCCGTATTCTAAAGTCTGGAGGTATAAAATAGTCCGGATTTAAGAATCCGGAATATTCCGGTAATTAGAATCCGGACGCTTTGCCTGTTAAAGTTTTGACTTGTCTTTTTCAGTGCAGTTTCAATGGAAGAGAAGCATTCCGAAGACAACTTTCCCGACACCATAGTGCCCATTGTTCCTGATGTTCCAGAGGTCGTTTCCATGGATTGTACCAGTGCATTCACTACTGCTCGGGTACTTATTTTATTGATCAATTTTGTTATGATTTGTTAGATGAGTTGGTAAATGATACATGCTGTCGTTTCAGGTTTTTTCAACGCGGGATGACCTATTGGCATGGGCACGAGACGTTGGCAAATCTGTTGGGTGTGTGGTTATTATTTTAAGATCAGACTATGGGCAATCAAGCAAAAAGACTTTTGTGATGTTGGGTTGCGAGAAAAGTGGCAAGTATAAGCCTTACAAGACTATGGGAGTGAAGGCTACTGGCACTAGAAAATGTCAATGCCCATTCAGATTGAAAGGAAGGCCGTGAAAGGTGCCGAGGGTGGGTTTTGAAGGTAATGTGCGGTATGCACAACCACGGGTTAGTCGAAAACTTTGAGGGTCATCCATATGCTCGGTCGCCTAACTTGAAGAGTTGTCTAATCTGAGCGACATGACATTGAACATGATTAAGCCGAGAAACACCTTACTCTCACTACAGCATAAAAATCTAAACAGTCACACCACAATTAGGCAGATCTACAACGCACGACAAAAGATCCCGGCTAGTCTAAGGCAGCGTAATTGAGTTACAACATTTGATGAACTTGATGCACCGTGATCGTTATGTGCACTGGCATAGAAAAGCCGATAACTCTGATGTTATCACTGATATAGTTTGGGCACATCCTGAAGCTATCAAGCTTGTAAATTCGTTCAACATTGTTTTGCTTATTGATTCGACATACAAGACTAATAGGTACAGGATGCCCCTAGTTGAGATTGTTGGTGTGACCTCAACTGAGATGACATTCGCTGTTGCATTTGCATTTGTGGAGTCGGAGAAAGCGGATAACTACACATGGGTGCTTGAGAAGTTGAAGGGTATGTTTGTGAGACAGGATTCGTTACCACAGGTGATAGTGACCGACCGGGAACTTTCTTTGATGAATGCAGCGGCTAACGTTTTTCCCCTGTCGCGTAACATGTTGTGCCAATTCCATATCCGTAAGAATGTGAGGGCGAAGTGCAAGACTTATGTGTATCCACAAGAAAAAATTGAATTGGTGATGACTGCGTTTGATTCAGTTGTTGATTCACCAACGATGGATGACTACCAGCAGCGACTGCAACATTTCGAGGATGTTTCAGCACCGTACAGTAACTTCATTGACTATGTCAAGAACACATGGCTAAATCAACACAGGATAAATTTGTTTCTCGCATGGATAGACCGGCATATGCACATTGGAAACAAACAACCAATGTATGCACTGAATTGTTGGTGACATCCGACACTTATCACTATTTTTGTGGAGTTCAATTGTGTTTGTTTTCCGATGAACAGGGTCAGTCCGCACATTGGCGGTTGAAGAAGTTGTTAGGCGATAGCAGAGGAGATTTGTGTAATCGCTGGGATGCAATGAATAACATGATCAAAGTTACAAAGACACCGAGTTGAAAGCTTCATTCGAGCATAGCATTAGTAGACAACAACATTGCTTTAATATTGCAGTCTACAAGCACTTAAATGGCCTTGTGTCTAAGAATGCGTTACAGTACATTGCCGACGAGCTTCTCCGATGTAGCACCGTTGGCATAGACAGTTCTGCGTGTGGTTGTGTGCTAAGATACACGCATGGACTACCTTGTGCATGTGAGCTTGCCAGATATACCATGCACTACATCCCAACACGATAGTGCGTCAACTCCAACCTCGTCTAGACATTCAGCTCCTCCTCTTCCCAATAAGTCGGCTCACACTTTGTCTAGACATTCGGCTCCTCCTCCTATCAAGTCAGAACCACCTATAGCTCCTCCTCCTCCCATCAAGTCAGAACCACCTACAGCTCCTCCTGCTCCCATCAAGTCAGAACCACCTATAGTTACTCCTCCAGTAATGAAGTCAGCTCCGGCCCTGCCATTCATACACCAGTTTCCTTATAAAATTCATCAATACATTGACAACATTATTGATGTAGAACCCGATGGGAACTATGGGTATCGTAGCATCGCTGCTTTACTTGGGATGGGGGAGAATGCATGGCCCTTAATCCGACAGGATTTGATTAGAGAGGTTGAGAGAAACCGGGACGACTATGTTGGTGTACTTTGTGGCGAAGACAACCTTGAGGCACTACGGCGATCACTATATGTTGACAGGGTTGATCATGTTGCCAAAAAAGACAAATGGATGACCATGCCAGATGCAGGATATGTGATTGCTAACAAATATAAGGTGGTTCTGATCTGTTTAGACCCAAGGGGAAGTACCACAATTTTCCCTCTCAGGCACGGACCACCGAAGGATTGGAAAAATCAGCGTGTCCTCTGCATTGGATTTCTGCATAGAATGGAACACTTTGTACAGGTACAATACTTGTGTTAACTCTTTATTTTTTTGTAACCTTTACATCATTTTTTACTTTGTTTAATTGGTTTCAAAATGACATTTTCTCAAATCTATTTAAAGCATGACGCTCCAATACCTCAGCCGGATGTTCAATGGAAAATGTTTAGAAGCGATTGTGCTAGGGATTGGGAGGCGCTATATCTTAGTCGCATGCAACATTGAAAATCAATTTTTATTTCATCCGCAGAACATGTAGCTGTAGATCATTGAATATTTATATATTGGATCTCTATATTTATGGTTCAATTTGTGTTTTAAATTGTGTTTTAATTGTATTTGCCTCTCAACGACATAATGGTACGACCAGGAGACGCAAAATTTATGAACAAATAAAATGCATATATCCCAAAATACAAATACATATATATGTCTGATCAAAATACATATGAAAACACTAAGAGGGTGCTGCTACTCGTGCCTACGCCTGACCCATCGCCGTGTATATATCTGCGGGAAATGGGGGCGTGCTAATCTCTGTAGCTCTCGCATCAGCTCCCAACCATCGATGTCGGGCTGGATGTGCAGGCGTCCATCCATCACTGCCTGTGCAATCTCAGACACCCTAGCCCAACTAGCAGCCTATGACAACAACAAAAAAAGATTTAATTTTCGTATTCACAGTTTTTTAAGAGAAATAAATAAGACTTATAAATATAACATACATCTGCTGGTGGCGGTGGTGGTGCGGATGGTGGTGGTGGTGGTGGTGGTGGCGGCGGAGGCGGTGGTGATCCTGGATCTGGAACTGGTACATGATCAGGATATATATATGGATGTGAGATACGTCGGAACCAATCCATGTATCCAGGCTCCACGTCCGGTAATCCAGGCGCCACCGGATCACCAAGAACAATGAGGTGCTGATCAAAATGAAGCCACCTCTCGTCCATCTCCTCGGAACTGACCGACTGCCGTCTCAAGTCCCGGGGATCGTCGGGTATGCGCTGCACATGTCCAAACTGGCGCAATACCCTGTCCGGCAGGTATGGATAGACGAGAGTCCCGAAACGGATGAAGCCCCTGAAGTGAGATATAGCGTAGAACTCCCGCGCCTGCCTGTGACCGACATACGGGTCCCACGTAACATCGCCTACAGTCAGCCGATCCAGGGCCCGCCGATATGGCCTCACCAGTCCTGCGCCTCTGACCACATCCCAACGAGAGGCACGGGGTACTGCCTCGTCGTACTCCAGACATAAACTCCTGGATCCGAGGTCAGGTGTCTGGAAGTGCTCATGAATCCAGGCCTGCATGAAAATTAAAAACTCAAATAGGTATACAACAAAATAACAGACTATTGAATACAAGAAAATTCGCACCTGTAATAGCGTCGCAAATCCCGCCATCTACTTCGTCTTAAACCTGCTCGCATCCCTGAGCTGGTCGTACAAATGTGCGAGGGCCATGGCACCCCACGCGTAGGTCTCGACACGGCTCAAGTCCCTAAACATGTGCAGCCATCCTATACGCGTCAAGGACCCACTCTTCTCGGTGAACAGAGTGGTGCCGACAAGGTGCAATAGGAAAGCCCTGGCTGCCATGTCCCACTCTCCATCCTCGCAGCATCGCCTGTATACCTCGGTGTGCAGCCACTCCAGTCTAACAGAAGTACATCTGTTCCTATCAATCTCAGCATCTGCTCTGACTCTAGGGATGCCTAATACTCTGTCGAGATAGCAAAGAATGCCTGGCTTATCTGGCTGTCCCGTGGTGTACCAGGTCCCCATCACTGGAATATGGAGCAGCTGTGAGACGTCATCCAGAGTGATCGTCATCTCACCGATCGGCAGGTGGAAGCTAGAAGTGTCTGAATGCCACCGGTCCACAAAGGCACTGATCAGTCCCTTGTCGACCGCCCCATAACAAAGCCGCCTGAGTGGATCAAGCTTCGACTCAACCAGAATAGCATGAATATGTGGACAAGGGACAAAAGCAGATACACTGGTACCGTGACTGATCACCCTAATCTCTCCCCGCAACTGACATCAAAACAACACAGTATAAGTCAATTACATATAAATAAATGAAACTAATGTAAAAAACAAAAATTGTGTTTACTTACGTCGGGCTCAAGCCACAATCGTGCAGCCACATGTTCTTGTCCATAACTGACAAGAACTGATCTGTCGTATGGGCCCCCAGGGAATGACTCCGGCTGCTATACCGGCTCCACCACCGGCTCTACTACCGGCTCCACTACCGCCGCCTGTCCAGCCTGATGTACCGCCTCCACGACCGGCTCATGTGCTGCTGACGTAATAGCTGAAGTACCAACTCCACTACCGTCATGAGGTCGACGCAGCTCATCCTGACGCTTGCGCGCCGACATAGTAGGTCTCGTCCGGTCATCAACAGGATCGATATCCGACCACTTTAGCGGGTGCACGACCACCCCTAGCGGATCCACGACCCCTCGTACGTGCCATAATCCTGTAAAATAAATTCATAAATAAAATATAAATAAAAATCAAATTAAATTACTACTGCAGTCATTCTGAACTTCCGGACTCTAGAATCCGGATCACTCCGGCTTCAAGAGTCCGGAAGTTCAGAATGACAGAAACTCCAATTCCTACGTCCGGATTCTTGAAGCCGGAGTGATCCGGATTCTAGAGTCCGGATTTACAGAGAAAACAGAAGAAAAAAAAAAGGACGATGCTCGTACCTTGCAGAAAGTGAGAGCGAGAGAGACGATGGGAGACGGTGGAAATGTGGGGAGTGTGAGGGGCGAGAGTGAGATTGGGAGAGGGAACGGTGGAAATGAGGGGAGGGGAGGTGAGGCGAGGCGAGGATCGGGAGAGGGAGACGAGAGGGGAGGTGAGGAAATTTGGAGTGGGGGGAGGTGATGAAATGGGGAGGGAATTAGGGTTAAGTTGAGGGGTTTTTTTTTGTCTTTTCATTGGGTTGGGGAGGGGGGGAAATTAAGTGGGGGAGGTGGGGAAATAAATTGCCGATATTGGTCATGCACTAAATCCAACATAGTATCAAAGTCCAATATGGGGCGCATGATTTTCCCCCTCCCCATTTTAATTTTCCTACCTCCCCTCACTCTAAATACCAATAATACCCTCATCCCTAACCTCTCTCCCTCCCTCACACTCAGCTCTCACCTCCCTTATTTCTCTCTCTCTGTTACTCTCTCAATCTCGCCTTCCTCCCTCCCCTTCTTAATCTTGCCTCCCTCCCTCACCTCACTCTCTCGCCGTCGCACCCTCTCAACCATCGGTCTCTGCGTTCCGCCATTCCGGAAACTAGAAGCGGGTATTGACTGGAACCTTCATTTCAGGAGTGTCCGAAATCTTGATTCCGGTAGTTTTCTCGCCTCCCATTGTCTTGCATCCACTTCCTTGGCAGTTTCAGCAAGATGTCGTCCGGAAACTAGATTCCAAACTCCTCCGGAAATAGGATTCCAGTCCCAAAATTATGGGGTGTGCGAAAATAGGGAACCAAATATTTGTTTCCGGCGGATTCCGACAACATAATGCCGGAAAGTATAAATTTCCAGGAAAAAAAGCGACGACGAGGCGAGGGGCGAGGGGGTGCTGCTCCTCAAAACAAAAAGAAAAGCAGAAACAGAAGAAAAGTGAAAGGAAGAAGAGAAAAGGGAAAAGAGAAAAGAAAGGAGAGAAGGGGAAGCTCGACGATGTGGAGGAGAAGGGCGGCGCGACGCCATGAAGGTGCACCAACATGGTAGTGCGCCGAAAGGAAGAAGGGAAGGACGAGGGACAGAGACAGAGGAGAGATCGAACGAGAGAGAGAGAGAGGGAAGGAGAGAGAGAGAGAGGGAAGGAGAGAGAGAGATGAGGGAGGTGCTGGATGTGAGAGTGAGGGAGGGAGGGAGGGAGGTTAGGGATATGGGTATCTTAGTAATTTCTTGCGATAGGGGAGGTGTTAAAATTAATGAGGGGAGGGGGAAAATAAAAGCCCCTAATATGGCCTAATAACCTTGATCTAAAAAAGAAAAAAAGAAAAAAAAAGAAACTGAAAATTGAACTGGGCTTTGACGCAAAAAAAGAGGCCCATATTATCCACACCCCCACATTTATGTTCATTTGAACAAAATACTCCAAAGGGCTTTTATTTCAACACCTCCCCAACTTAATTTCCCCACCTCCTCAACCTAATGAAAAGACTGAAATACCCCTCAACTTAACCCTAATCCCCTCATTTCATCACCTCCCTCCCCACGCCTCACCTCCCTCTCCTCTCTCTCCTCGCCCTCACCTCCCCTCATTTCCACCGTCCCCTCTCCCGATCTCACTCTCGCCCCTCACACTCCACCGTCTCGCATCGTGTCTCTCCCTCTCACTGGATCATCACTGCTTCGTACGAGCATCGCCCCATTATTTTTTCTTCCGTTTCTTCAGAATCGACTCTAGAATCCGGATCACTTCGGCTTCAAGAGTCCGGACGTAGAAATTGCACTGCAATCATTCTGAACTTCCGGACTCTTGAATCCGGAACACTCCAGCTTCAAGAGTCCGGAAGTAGGAATTGGAGTTTCTGTCATTGTGAACTTCCGGACTCTTGAATCCGGAACACTCCGGCTTCAAGAGTCCAGAAGTAGGAATTGGAGTTTCACATTCAACTTCCGACTCTAGAATCTGAACACTCCGCTTCAAGAGTCCTAAGTTCAGAATGACAGAACTCCACTCCTACTTCCTGACTCTTGAAGTCGAGTGTTCCTGATTCTAGAGTCCTAAGTAGGAATGACCGCAGAGTTATTTAATTTGATTTTTATTTATATTTTATTTATGAATTTATTTTACAGTGATTATGGCACGCACGATGGGTCGTGGATCCGCTAGGGGTGGTCGTGGCACCTATTAGGGGTGGCCTGATACCAGGTGGCCTGATATCACCGCTGATGACCTGACGAGACCTACTATGTCGCGCCAAGCAAGCCGCCAGGATGAGCCGCGCGACCTCATGACTCGTAGTGGAGCTCGGTATTTCACCTAGTACGCCGCCAAAGACATGAGCCTGGCCGTGGAGGCGCACGTCACCGACAAAGCGGCGGTAGTGGAGCCAGACAGCCTGGTGGAGCCAGAGTAGAGCCGGTAGGGAGCCGGAGTAGAGCCGGTGGTGGAGCCAGACAAAGAAATGAGTCATTCCCTGGGGCCCATACGACAGATCAGTTCTTGTCAGTTATGGACAAGAACATGTGGCCGCACGGTTGTGGCTTGAGCCCGACGTAAGTAAACACTATTTTTGTTTTTTACATTAATTTCATTTATTTATATGTAATTGACTTATACTGTGCTGTTTTGATGTCAGTTGCGGGGAGAGATTAGGGTGATCAGATGTTGTAACTCAGTTCTGCCCTGCCTTAGACTAGACCGGATCTTTTGTCGTGCGTTGTAAATCTGCCTAATTGTGGTGTGACTGTTTGGATTTTTATGCTGTAATGAGAGTAAGGCGTTTCTCGGCTTAATCATGTTCAATGTCATGTCGCTCAGATTAGACAACTCTTCGTGGTTAGACGACCGACATATGGATGACCCTCAAAGTTTTCGACTAACCTGTGGTTGTGCATACCGCACATTACCTTCAAAACCCACCTCCAAGACCTTTCACCAAATTTCCTTTCAATCTGAATGGGCATTGACATTTTCTAGTGCCAGTAGCCTTCACTCCCATAGTCTTGTAAGGCTTATACTTGCCACTTTTCTCGCAACCCAACATCACAAAAGTCTTTTTGCTTGATTGCCCATAGTCTGATCTTAAAATCATAACCACACACCCAACAGATTGGCCAACGTCTCGTGCCCATGCCAATAGGTCATCCCGCGTAGAAAACACCTGAAACGACAACATGTATCATTCACCAACTCATCTAACAAATCTTAACTTGATCAATAAAATAAGTATCCGAGCAGTAGTGAATGCACTGGTACAATCCATGGAAACGACCTCTGGAACATCAGGAACAATGGGCACTATGGTGTCGGGAAAGTTGTCTTCGGAATGCTTCTCTTCCATTGAAACTGCACTGAAAAAGACAAGTCAAAACTTTAACAGGCAAAGCGTCCGGATTCTAATTGCCGGAATTTTTCGGATTCTTAAATCCGGACTATTTTATACCTCCGGACTTTAGAATACGGAGTACTCCGGATATTAGAATCCGGACTTGGGAAATATAGTAACCAAAAAAATAAACGTCCGGATTCTTATATCCGGAGTGCTCCGGTAATAAGAATCCAGACTCTCTACGATTTCAGAAAAGAAAAAAAAAAAAAGAGGCCGGCGAACCTCAGATCAGTGGCAATGTGGAGGAGATGGCGAAGGAATGCACCAGGGCTGGCTATGACCTCCAAGGCGAGCCAAAAAACTTCAAAAAGTGAGAGATTAGGAGAGGGCAAAGGAGGGGAGGTTGGGAGGAGAAGATGAGGAAGGAGGAAGGAGGAGAGGTGCTGAGAGAGGGAGTGAGAGAGGGAGAAAGGGAGTGAAATTAATCTGAAGGGTAAAGTTGGAAAATTGAAAAAATGGGAGGTGGGGAAATTAAGTGGGGGAGGTGGGGAAATAAAAGCCCTACTCCAAAACAAGCTAAGTTACTCAAAGCTCTTCATTTTGTGTCCCTAGGGTTGAAGCTCTGCTAGGGTTTCGTGCGGCACAATCGACGCCGCTTCCGGTCCTAGATTTGCTAGGTTTTCTGGCAGCGTGCCGCTTGCAGCCTTCAAGCATCGCTCTCGCTTGCCAATGCCGCTTCTTCTCTCGCCGTCGCCATCTGTTCTCCTCTCTTGTTCCTCACCACACTCAATATGAGATTTCCCCTCCACCTTGTCCGTTTGGTCTCTCCTCCCCTTGCCACCTCCAAGGTGCTCGCTGTTACTAGTGGTGGTGGTGCTAAGCCGCCATCCCCTTCGCATGGTGGGGGAGAACCGCCACCTTCATCACTACCGGAGGGCTCCATACCTCCTCCAGAGCCACCACCTCTTGACTAACCCTAAGCCACTACCCCCACCAGAGCCACCCCCACCGATCCCTCCTTCTCCACTTACCTCCATCCCTCTCCCATCCTCGCCTATTTCCTCCGTCCGTTTTTCACCTTAGAATCTTTGTATCTGTAAAGCATAGAACATCCACCCCTCCCTGTCAAGTTCACATCTTGCCCAAAACAACAAAGATCCGTTTTTTTGAAGATGATTGCTCCAACAATCAAGATGTGTGGTTCACCTGAGGCAGAGCCTGTTTAGATTCCAGCATTTGTTACTACTTAAGCCTTATCTGCCAACCCTCATTTTCAGTCTTAGTGGCGCGTGCTTGGTAAATGTGGATCTGAGGAGTCAGATGCCACACAGCCTGTTTGGTTGGAGAAGACCTTTGAGGGACAGTTTAGTGTTATGCAAGATAGACTACTGGTAACACTGATTGATCTGTTGGATATCGTGAATTATTGTAGATAGTTTTTTTGGGCTTGGTTCTTGGTTGTTAGGGTTGGAGTCTTGTTGCTTGATCTTAATCTCTTTGATTCTAGGTTTCTTTTTTGCTTTGTACATTCGAATAATTCCCTCTGTAGGTCTGATTCCTTTTGGTGTGCCCTTGTTCTGAAAATCTGATATTAAGAGTTTGGGTTCCGTTGGTTTGCCCCAAATACTTTTGGACTCACGACAGATATAGAAGCAATACCAATGGGGAAGACTTTGCTTTGACACTTCTTTTCTCTGCTTGCATTCATGCCCAGCTTTGGAGGCTGTAAGTAAGATATAGCCTGGCGATTCAGAGAAGATGCAATACAGGCCGAGTGGAGAAGATAAGAAATTTTTGTCTTCTAAGTTTGGTTCCTAAGAACACATAGGTCACACCTTTTTAATTTGTACTGTCATTGCTTGGAAATGGGGCATAACTGGAAGGAGTCATAGAATAGCTTATGTCTTGTGTTTTCTAATTAGTCTAGTACAGTCGTATCTTATGTTAATAGTTGATGTGTTTCTATGTTCTTGACTAAGCTACGACAGCGGTCCTAGTTTGTATTGCAAGATTTGACTGAGACTTTGCATACGCTGTGTGTTTGGAATTGCATGATTCTCTGTAGATGTCGTATGGCTAGGGCTTTGCCCTTGCAATGAATGAGATACCCTTGACCCAAAAAAAAAATACTCCAAAAAAAAAATCAAAACTCCCGCATCTCCCGTAAATACGAATTTACGATAATAATAAAATTTTTCTTTACTATAAATACGAATTTACGATAACAAAATTTTTGGAAAAAATAATGTCCCATTAATAACAAATTTACTGTATTCAATATGAATAACGTAAATTTGTTATTTACGGTACGTAAATATTTAATTATTTTTCCCCCAATTTTTTTGATTTTTATTAATGTTGTTGTTTTGTTTGTTTTATTTTAATTTTATTGAAAATGAAATATTTTAATACCTTAAATCCTGGTGAAGTAGACAAACCTACTATACTGATGCTATAGATTTTGGTGACGCAGTTACTAGGATGCGACTGACCTTCCTGAACACGTTTCCTACGAGTAGAGGCAGTCATACACTCCTGCTCTCTAGCAAATGCACTCGCAGTCGAAGAAGCATCCGCCACATAACTCTCTGCTTAGGCATATTTGAAACCATTAAAAAATAGGCAGTTAAAATAATTAGTATTGCAAATATAAATATATCAAACATATTAAGACAATTTATTTAAATAGTAAAAAAATTTATATATATATAAACTGTGTACCGTAAATTATCAATTTACGGCACATAATTTTATTAAATTTTGTGTACCGTAAATTAGTAATTTACGGTATTATTTACCAGTCCATACCGCAAATTACTAATGGTAATTTACGGTACACTCAGTTAATACTTGTGTACCGTAAATTAGTTATTTATGCTACCAGTTTAAAAAAACTGCATACCGTAAATTACCAATTTACGGTACACAAGTCTTAACATTATGCACCGTAAATTAGTAATTTAAGGTATACATTTTTCAAACTTCAAAATTTTTCTTTAGTGTAAATGCGAATTTACGGTATACTTTTTTCAAAATATGCATACGGAAAATTCGTATTTATGGTAAAAAAAAATTTATTCTTACCGTTTACGGGAGATGCGTGAGTTTCGGTTTTTTGGGGTATTTTGGTCAAATGATATAAATATGGGGGTGTGGGAAAAAGGTATGGGGGTGTGGATAACATGGGTCAAAAAAAGAGCATAGGTACGCGGCTCCCTGGAGGTCAAGCCCAAAATGAAGGGGAAAAAAAATACAAACCCAGGCTTTATAAAAAGTAACAAAAAAGGGATTGAGACAAAATATGTAGCAAGTCATAACATAACTGTACCTAATAAAAAAAAACACTTTGTTTCCCCTACTATGATTCCTTTCATGGTATCAAAACGATAGCTAGAAACCGCTTCCACACAAGCATTGGACATGTCTTACGTGCTTCCAGTCCGGTCTCCTTCAACCTTGAATATCTGATGGCCAATATTTCAATGGTTATTAGAGAGTATATACGTTTCTGCAAGCAAATGAAGGAACCCCTCCAACTTGTTAGCAACTGCCAGAACCAGAGAGGTTCGATCGACCTCCTCGGTCCACAACAATTGGTGCATCACAAAATTCTGCAACCTCTGTGGTAAACTCCCCCAGAGGGATCCCATCTCTATCCATCTTAATCACTCTCAATTTTTGTGCTTACTTGATCATAGAGATGGTGGCAAGATCAAACTCTTGATCATAGAGGTTTTGATACCATATCATTGACCAAATATTCCAAAAGTATAAGCTGGTAGGTGAATGAAGGCTCTTTGTTTTAGGGTAATATCTAACACTAGTTTAGGAAATCAATGATTTGATTTGCAAGTTAGTTTCATTATTTATTAACTCTGTTCTCTTGTGGTTTGAACAGACTAACACTACCAAGGCAAAATGACATCAAACCATAGGAGGTTATCTTGTTAAATTTTTAATTCTGGTTGTTTTTTGTAATCTTATGTCATATTATCTAATCACATAGTAGACCAAACTATGCATTCAATGTCTTTTCCATAGTTTCTGTAATTGATTTGCATGCATGGATGTACCTGTTTAGAGTGTGCTTTGGGCACATTTTTTTCGTTGTCACATGGAAATGTCAATGCTTGAAAATTTGCAGTAAAATAGAGAAATTTTTTTAACACCTTTACAAGGGCTAAAGTGCTAAAGAACCTCAAAAAATTAATGAATTTTGGAGTGATTCTATAAGTTAATTAACACTTTTCATTTAGAGATGATCAAGTACTTCAGTGTTCCACCATGTATTCAGAGATCCACCATGTAATAGAGTCAGAAAGACGAAAATCAAACTTTGCTTGTCATTTTTTTGGGGGAGGCTAATAATTGTATCAGGAATGGGTATGACAGATGACAAAAAAATAAAATAAAGCATAAGAACAACCTAAATATTTTCCAATACAGAGTAGTCAAGTTTTTTTTAGACTGTAGTTAAGTTTTTTTTTTTTAGAAAAATAGTTTTTGACAGGAAAATAGATGATTGAGTTTTTGACACATGTTATTATTGTAGTTAAGTTTCTTATATAGATAATAGATAGATGAAGGGACAATTGTGACAAGTATGGATCCTCAAGCCTCTCGAGGGTTGAGAAGTACTGGGATTGAACCGAGCACCGGAAAATTCGGAATTCACAGACTCTCTTCATCTTGCTCCCCCTTCTTATCTTGAAGCAAACTACTTGGTTTTAATGGGCTATTATACAGAACAACATTTGATGTTATTTTCTGACAAAACTGTAAGTCTGTCATACCTTAATATCTACTGATTGTAGGTAGTTAGATTTCATAAGCTATCTTTAAGTTATTTGCTTGCTGGAGTTATAATATTTGATTTTGAGTTGTTCATGCAACAATGGGATTAAATGTATATATTTGTTTTGGTTCACAAGTACGAATAAAAAAATTGGAAGTTTGAAGTTTCAATGTTACCACAATAAATTACTTTGTAGATAAGTAGGAGTGAGATATCAAAAAATGTGCATATAATAAGGCTTTCTTAGTTGTGGTAGGTTAAATTATCGATTATAATTGGGGCTCTTTGATCTTCGTCTTTGAAAGCTTGACCAAAACATCCTAAAATTATTTTTTCCTAAAAAAATATTGAAAAGGAAAAATGTTTCAGAATTTTTTCCTGAATATCTTTCAAATTTTTTTTTCCCAAATTTTTTTTTTCCCAAAAGTAAATTTATATTTTGGGAATTTTTTTTTGGAAAGAAATTTTTTGGAAAACAAATTTAGGAAATTAATGATTTTATAGAGTAAGAAAGAAATTTCAAACTCTTAATTTTGAGATGGTATTTCAAATTTTCTAAATATAATTTTAATAAAATCCCTCCATTTTGAAAATTTTCAACATTTATTATCCAAACAAAATAAATGTTGAAGTGATTCTAAAATTACGTTACTTCGTTAAAATCTATGTTTCAAAACTTCTTTATTGAAGTGATTCTCTGAAATACCACTGTAATTTGCAAAAGAGATTGCAGACTTGAAGAGAACATGATAAAGAAAGCACATGCACTAGTCAGTCAGTCACCATTAATTCTTCAAAAAGGCGAGGTGCAGTTTCTGAAATCACTTTGTAAGGATGGAGACAATGATGCAAATTCACAGATCAATTGAGCTTGAACTAGCAGCTCTGTCTAAAAGAAAATAGCATAGGTGTGTGAGCACACAAAGGACTATGGGAAATCATCATAGATCACTTATGTACCAATAAAAAAAATACAAAGAATACTTTTTCCACAAAAAATAAATAAATACAAAGACTACTTTATTTGGCATAGTCAGCTATACAATAAGATTTCCTTACAAACATACAAACTAGTTGGTTTTAATGGGCTATTATACAAAACAATCTGATGCTATTTTCTGACAAAACTGTAAGTCTGCCATACCTTAATATCTACTGATTGTAGGTAGTTAGATTTCAGAAGCTATCTTTAAGTTATTTGCTTGCTGGAGTTATAATCTTTGATTTTGAGTTGTTCATGTAACAATGGGATTAAATGTATATATTTGTTTTGGTTCACAAGTATGAATAAAAAAAATTGGAAGTTTGAAGTTTCAATGTTACCACAATGAAGTACTTCGTAGATAAGTAGGAGTGAGATACCAAAAAATGTGCATATAATAAGGCTTTCTTAGTCGTGGCAGGTTAAATTATCGATTATAATTGGGGCTCTTTTGTCTTCGTCTTTGAAAGCTTGACCAAAACATCCTAAAATTATCTTTTTTTAAAAAACATTGAAAAGGAAAAATGTTTCAAAAAAATTTCCTGAATATCTTTCAAATTTTTTTCCCAAAAATAAATTTATATTTTGGGAATTTTTTTTTGGAAAGAAATTTTTTGGAAAACAAATTTAGGAAATTAATGATTTTATAGAGTAAGAAAGAAATTTCAAACTCTTAATTTTGAGATGGTATTTCAAATTTTCTAAATTCAATTTTAATAAAATACCTCATAAAAACCCTTCATTTTGAAAATTTTCAACATTTATTATCCAAACGAAATAAATGTTGAAGTGATTCTAAAATTAAGTTACTTCGTTAAAATCTATGTTTCAAAACTTCTTTCAGTGGCGGATCCAGACAATTTGTTTAAAGGGGGCAAGAAATAGAGAGAATTTTCTGGGATCAACAAATAGAGAGAAAATGAGTTGGAGAAAAAACTAAAAAGAAGATAAACTAGGCAGAAAAGATGGACTATTTATTTGAATGGATATAAATGGAAGGAAAAAGAACTTATTCCATTGTTTGTTTGAATGAGTGAAAAAATTGAGTACAAAGGAATAAAGAAAATATCTGACTCTTATATAAAAAACTTATTTAATTAACATTTACATATGAAATTGATTAAAATTATGAATAAATCGTTACAATATTTTTTTCAAATCATTAAAAAATAGAAAAACATGGCATAAGATTTAATCAATGGAAATGAATTTTAATCGACTGAAATCGATTTACTACCTCTTTTTTGTTTTAAATTATTGTCAAAAGAACTCAACGTACAATAATCAGAGGTTTTTTTTTTCTTTTCTGAGCAGCCGTTCAATCAATGTTTACTGCAAAGAGCAATAAAATTGCTTCGGAAAACAAAAAAGTATAGTTAAATTAAAAGAGTGAAAATAATTTATATACAAACAAGCACGTCACGTCTTGCTTCTTTTTTTTTTTTTTTTGTTAGTCACATCTTGCTTCTTGCTCCACATTTTTGTCATCTGTCAATTCTAAAAAAAGGTAGTTCTTCTCCATCGTTATTGAGAACGTGGGAGAAACCGACGGAGCTGGACTGCTTATGGGGGCAAGAACTGTTTTTCCATGGGCACAAAATATAAATGACAAAGCATATATGAATAAAAACAATTTACTTTCTGGGGGCAAATGCCCCCATATTTATCAACGTGGATCCGTCATTGACTTCTTTATTGAAGTGATTATCTGAAATACCACTGCAATTTGCAAAAGAGATTGCAGACTTGAAGGGAACATGATAAAGAAAGCACAAGCACTAGTCAGTCAGTCACCATTAATTCTTCAAAAAGGCAAGGTGCAATTTCTGAAATCATTTTGTAAGGATGGAGACAAGACAATGATGCAAATTCACAGATCAACTGAGCTTGAACTAGCAGCTCTGTCTAAAAGAAAATAGCATAGGCACACAAAGGACTATGAGAAATCATCATAGATCACTTATGTACCAATAAAAAAAATACAAAGAATACTTTTTCCATATAAAAAAAATAAAATACAAAGGCTACTTTATTTGGCATAGTCAGCCATACAATAAGATTTCCTTACGAACATAAGTAGTTTATAAGAGGTTCATCATCAGTCCTGCGAACTGGAATTTCCATAAGTTCAGCAGCCTTTTGTGAAGATATCTGTTCCGGACTGGGCCGAGGCCCAATCCGAAGATCCACCTTCCAGGCCCATGTCCGCGTCAGGTCGCTCCGCCTTCCCTCGAGACCACATCGACGCGGCCGACCCAACGGTTCTCAGCATTAAAAGAATTTACTGCCGACTCCCGGGTTTCACGGAACGGTTACTCATCGATGGCAATCGCCCTCCACTCGTATTAAAAGAGATCACGTCAAACGATCGAGGTATTCATTATTTTTCCACCTCTTCACTCACCTCTTACACACACTGACTTGAGCGTCGGAGTGTTTGCAGGTACACCACCACCACACGCCGTCATCATCCGTCGCGAAGAACCGTATTGCTTCCTCCGGTCATCCTCTCAAGTTACGCTCGTAACATTGGCGCCGTCTGTGGGAATCGCTTCGATTTCATCTTCTTTGTCGAAGTCTCCTTCTTCACTCGGCGATGACCGGATCGAGCGTCGGATCGCGACTAGCGCTCCACTCATGCGAACGCAGATCTTGAACCACCAAACTTCGCCGATAGCTCCGGCAGAACCACCTCACCATGAACCTGCAATTTCATCGGTGAATATGAGAGATGAGGAATAACCTTCCGCCTCGCATCGAGTGACGCCGCTTCGATCGTTCTTTGCCAAACCGATGCAGAACGAGACCGCCGCCCTCATCCGTGAGTTCCGTGAATTCATTCGCCATGCCGCCGGCGATGCATGCTCGTAATCAACGCCGATCGAATGGATAATCGGTGAAGGAACTCTCCGCTCAGCGTTGCCACGTCAGCGAAAAAGATCGAGTCTTTCGTTCTCCTCGGAGATCGAAGGAGTCCGAAAATCTCAGATCTGTTCATCGCCACCACCGCGGGCACGACTCCACGCCGCTCAGGCATAGAGCACTCCGCCGTGCTCATTCTGTTTCATCAACTCTTTCTCGAGCAATGACACGAGTGACTCGGCGGGGCCTTTGGTCCTTTACATCCGAGATCATGAAATTCCGATTTGAAGCATCTTCGTAAACCACCCGCTTTGGACTCATACGACGGCACCACCGACCCCGACGAGCATGTTGGTTGCTTTGATATCGCCATGGGCTATCGAGGCGCCTGGGCGGTGAAGTGCGTAATCTTTCCCTCACTCAAGAAGGCGGCGTTGTCTTGGTTCCGGACTCTTAAGAAAAATTCCATTGGTTCGTGGATCGAGCTCGTCGACCGCCTCTGCGCATTTCACTGCGTCTAAAGTCCAACCTAAGTCGACAATGCAGATCGCCGCATCAGCAGAAGAAAGATGAGTCTATCAGAGACTACATCGAGCGCTTCAACAAAGAAGCCATTTTGGTGAAGAAATGCTCTGACGAGATGAAGCTGTACTTGCTAGAGCGAGGCCTGATCGAAGGAAATCTATTCAGCGTCGACGTTGGTGTCGACAAACCGAAGACCCTGAACGAGTTCCTGAAGCGAGCTCAGAAATTTATGAATTACGAAGAGAAGTTGATGGCATCAAAAGCCAAAGACAAATCCCCAGAGTAACATTGACAACTGTCAGTATACGAGAAGAACTCGACCTCCTTGACGAATGCAGGGAGCTTGCAGCCCTCAGCGAGGTCGCAGTGAAACAGAAAATCGCAGCAAGATACAACCGGTGTCGTGCCAGGCAATTCATGCCTGGGATTTAGTTCTTCGACGAGCCGATGTTGGCCTCAAGAACGCCCACAAGGGAAACTTGCGCCCAATTGGGAAGGCCCAAAGAATCGTCGCAAAGACAGTCTACGCCTACACCCTCGAGACATCGCATTGGCAAAGAAATTCCAAGAACTTGGAACGCAAAGAAAGATGAAGAAATATTATAGTTGAAACAAATGTATCCTAAACACATAAATGTGAAGCAGTGAAGTATGATTGAAGAAATACGCAATCAGCATTTATTTACTATCAAAACCTTGCACCTCTGATGGAACCTCGTGCCGAGATCGCGTGCACGAGCTCGTGATAAAGCCTTGTGCGCTTGCACACGCACCTGATGAAGAGATCGACCTCGTGCCGAGACCGCGTGCACGAGCTCGTGATAAAGCCTTGTGCGTTGGCACAAGCACCTGATGGTGCCGAGACCGCGTGCACGAGCTCGTACAAGCACCTGATGAAGAGATCGACCTCGTGCCGAGACCGCGTGCACGAGCTCGTGATAAAGCCTTGTGCGTTGGCACAAGCACCTGATGAAGAGATCGACCTCGTGCCGAGACCGCGTGCACGAGCTCGTGATAAAGCCTTGTGCGTTGGCACAAGCACCTGATGAAGAGATCGACCTCGTGCCGAGACCGCGTTCACGAGCTCGTGCCGAGACCGCGTGCACGAGCTCGTGATAAAGCCTTGTGCGTTGGCACAAGCACCTGATGAAGAGATCGACCTCGTGCCGAGACCGCGTGCACGAGCTCGTGATAAAGCCTTGTGCGTTGGCACAAGCACCTGATGAAGAGATCGACCTCGTGGCGAGACCGCGGGCACGAGCTCGTCTGCGACGCGTGCGCAGGCTCGTCGCCGACCGCGTGCAGGCTCGTGATAAAGCCTTGTGCGTTGGCATAAGCACCTGATGAAGAGATCGACCTCGTGCCGAGACAGCGTGCACGAGCTCGTGATAAAGCCTTGTGCGTTGGCACAAGCACCTGATGAAGAGATCGACCTCGTGTCGAGACCGCGTGCACGAGCTCGTGATAAAGCCTTGTGCGTTGGCACAAGCACCTGATGAAGAGATCGACCTCGTGCCGAGACCGCGTGCACGAGCTCGTGATAAAGCCTTGTGCATTGCATAAGCACCTGTGATCGACCTAGTGCCGAGACCGCGTGCACGAGCTCGTACAAGCACCTGATGAAGAGATCGACCTCGTGCCGAGACCGCGTGCACGAGCTCGTGATAAAGCCTTGTGCGTTGGCACAAGCACCTGATGGTGTCGAGACCGCGTGCACGAGCTCGTGATAAAGCCTTGTGCGTTGGCACAAGCACCTGATGAAGAGATCGACCTCGTGCCGAGACCGCGTGCACGAGCTCGTGATAAAGCCTTGTGCGTTGCACAAGCACCTGTGATCGACCTCGTGCCGAGACCGCGTGCACGAGCTCGTACAAGCACCTGATGAAGAGATCGACCTCGTGCCGAGACCGCACCTGATGAAGAGATCGACCTCGTGCCGAGACCGCGTGCACGAGCTCGTACAAGCACCTGATGAAGAGATCGACCTCGTGCCGAGACCGCGTGCACGAGCTCGTGATAAAGCCTTGTGCGTTGCACAAGCACCTGTGATCGACCTCGTGCCGAGACCGCGTGCACGGGCTCGTACAAGCACCTGATGAAGAGATCGACCTCGTGCCGAGACCGCGTGCACGAGCTCATGATAAAGCCTTGTGCGTTGGCACAAGCACCTGATGAAGAGATCGACCTCGTGCCGAGACCGCGTGCACGAGCTCGTGATAAAGCCTTGTGTGCTTGCACAAGCACCTCTGCAACAGGTGGATACGCAGTCCAGTACTCGAGCGACCTACCAGGCCCACCTCTGCAATTTCAAAATTCAGACGGCTTTAAACTCGGCTACGTCGTTGACCTTGATTATTTGATGACCTCAACCTTGCCGCTTGGACAGCCAGGTCAACTACTCTCACAGGGAAGTATAAAACTCGACTACGAGCACTTTACTCAGCATAAAAATTAATGCTAACTTTATTACATCAAGTTGTTGCAAATTGTCTATACTTTGACAGGAACATAACCTCGTGCCGAGACCGTGACAAAGCCTTGTGCCTTGCACAAGCACCTGATGAGGAGATCGACCTCGTGCCGAGACCGCGTGCACGAGCTCGTGACAAAGCGTTGTGCCTTGCACAAGCACATCAAGCCTCGTGTCGAGAACTGCCTCAGCAGACGTGGAACACGAAGGTCCCGAACGAACTAATGAACAAGCATGACATGACGACGCTTGCAGTTCCTTACGAACAAGGACGTCGAACGTCGACATCAACGAACTTCGACAACAAGTCACCACCTCGACATTCGAGCTAGCGACTTGGGGGCAATCGCCCGACCGGGCCGAGGCCCACTCCGAAGATCCACCTTCCAGGCCCATGTCCGCGTCAGGTCGCTCCGCCTTCCCTCGAGACCACATCGACGCGGCCGACCCAACGGTTCTCAGCATTAAAAGAATTTACTGCCGACTCCCGGGTTTCACGGAACGGTTACTCATCGGTAACCGTCCTCAACTCGTATTAAAAGAGACCACGTCAAACGATCGAGGTATTCATTATTTTTCCACCTCTTCACTCACCTCTTACACACACTGACTTGAGCGTCGGAGTGTTTGCAGGTACACCACCACCACACGCCGTCATCATCCGTCGCGAGCGCAACCGTATTGCTTCCCTCCGGTCATCCTCTGAAGTTCTGTTCAGAACAATATCCATGACTTTGGTGAACATCATAATAGCCACATTAAAAAAGATATAACAAGTATACACCATTACACCCAAAAAAATAAAAATAATAATAACATGTATACACCAAAAAAATATATATAACAAGTACGCAATAAAAAAGCTTTACAATTTGACCCGGGGGAAAAAGGACTCAAGTCTACTATATATTTAAAAAATTTAACTATAACAAAGCCGCATGACAAAGTTCATTTAGTCAAAAAAAAAAACTGTTCAACTCTCAGTATGTTTTCATGCTCCAGTTACTCATCTATTATCTATTTAAGAAAATTAACTACACTAATTTTAGTTATTCATATTGCGCCACATAACATTATCTCCATCTTTTATATAGAATATAGAAAAAAAAATTCGCTCATTTTCTCACGCCTGTGCTTAGGATGAGCCCATCGATTAGTTTCAATCTATAACAATATATGATATTCCCAAATACCATTATCTTTATCAATAGTGCTGTGTTTATATTGGAAGCTGTTGCTTTAAAAAAGAAATCCTTTATGATAATTTAAAAAAAAAAATCCCATTAATAGAGATAACCTTTTGGAAAAGGCATAAGAAAAACAACAGTAAAACTTGAGAGAAAAATCAAAGTTTCAAGCCGGTAATGTGTTGATTTTTGGGACATTCACCCTGTTTTTCTTCTTTGGTACAGATAATGTCTTGACTCTTGTTTCAATTGAAAACAAAGAGTGACATATGCCAACTGACAACAAAGTCTTCCCCCCTAAATCAAGAACACTCGATTCTTGACCACGTGCTTTTTTTTTTTAATACAAAGATTGATATGATTTTGTTTTTGTCTAGGTTTTATGTTTTTTAATTAGCTTAAATATATTTTAAGGCCGTGTAAATATTTTTTCCTTCTACTTTTAATTAGTCGTCTCAAAATTATATGTTTTTTAAGTCCGTCGTATTTTTAAATTGTCTAGAATCAGTCAGCTTCCACTGTGGTCTGATTAACCCTACGCGACTGTGCTGAGATGGTACTCAGTTTACCACATCGACAAGAAATTAACACTAGTTAATTAACTGTAAGGACTAATTCCAGACAATTTGAAAATATGAGGGACTCAAAACAACCAAAATAAGCTTGCATGGCTGGAAGGGAGATCCTTATGAAAAGATTTGCCCCCACGCATATGCAATAGCCAATGGTAGCTGCTAGCCTGCTACTATTTTAGTTACAATTACGAGAAAGAAAGTGTGATGATGGATGAAATTTGTTACATATCGGAGCATCTTTTTTCGTGCACATATATGCATACTTTCAATAACCACTTTCATATTTTCATTTTGGTTGATAATAAAGCAATATTTAATAGTAGTATTATAATAAAATATGTTTTGATTTTATTAAAATTGTGAAACTAAATTAAAATTAAAATAAACTACTTCATTTCCTTTTATTTGTGTGTCAAGTCTAACATTAATTTTCATAATAGTTAAGAATGTCAAAGAAAATATCTTGCAAAGTTACGGATAGAAATCAAAGTACACTTATTTTGTTTTAAAATAAATATCATCTAATAAAAATTAATTTGCTTAAACTTTTGCCAATTTAAAATTGGTGAAGTTTGCCCCCACAGCTTAAATTTTCTGGATCCATCCCTGTGTACTTAAAACATATTTGGGTCTTTTTAATAAGTAAAAATATAACGCCTTCAAAAATCTATAGAACTTTTTTTTCTTAGTTTTTTCTAGATATTGTATTTTTCAAAAAATCAAAGGAGGTGCTAGAAGAAATGGCAAGTGACTTTTCTAAGGGGTAGAATCCAACTCATGTTGACTTTTCTAACGGTGCTTCATGAATTTGCCACTATTTTGGACCATACACTTTGGTTGATGGTGGGAATACTCTTCCAAGATCAAGTCTTCTATAAATAGCAACACCTATCAGCATTGGGATATCACAGGTTCAGATTAAGTTAGATATATTTAAGGACAAAGAAGAAAATTAAGGATAATAATGGAGAGAAAAACACTTGCTGGACTGTGCTTCTTCCTTATTGTTCTGTTAGCTGCTCGTAAGTCTACATGTTATTATCCTTTTCTTTTCAGCTTTTTTAAGTACTTTTGAGATATAACTTTGTTTATAAGTTATTATTTTTAACTTTTAAAAATAGTAAAATGACTTCTTTTCAAACATATTTTTTAATTACAATAATACTTTTTTCTTAGAAAATAAAAACACATGGCAAGCTACCTTTAAATTTAACGTAATTGATTTTCCACTTTTATAGTTGGTAGTCCAAATTAAACTTAATATCTGATTGAATGTGTAATAATAAATAAATATATGAATTTTATTAAGTAGTGTTATAAATATAGCACTGATTAAGAATATATTGTTTCATTTGAAAATTCCAGAAGCAGCGGTGGTGCAGATTGAAGCTTGTGAGAAACCAAGACCATTGACTTGGTGAAAAGAAGAAAGGACCCTTGTTTATTTTTTAAAGTGGATTTTGAGAAGGCGTATGATTCAGTCGACTGGTCTTATCTGGATTATATGTTGATCAAATTGGGATTTTGTTTTAATTGGAGACGTTGGATTAAGGCGTGCTTTGCCTCTGGTAATATGTCGGTCCTTGTCAACGGGAGTCCTACTGAAGAGTTTCCAGTTGGTAGGGGGCTAAAACAAGGGGACCCTTAGGCCATGTTCTTATTCTTAATTGTGGTTGAGGGTTTGACCGGTCTGGTTAATAATGTTGTTGGCCTAGGGCAGTTAACTAGCTACACAACCTTCTCGGACATTTCTTTTCCAATTCTGCAATATGTTGATGATACTATTATGATCTGCCGTCCTGGGAGAATCTTTGGACCCTCAAGGCAATTTTAAGGTTTCTGAATTGGTTTTTGGGCTCAAAGTTAATTTCGCTAAAAGTAATTTGTATGGCGTCAATGTGGATGACCACTTTTTGATGGCGGCATCATGTTTTTTATTTTGCTCTGTGGGTACCATTCCTTTCAAATTTTTAGGGGTTCCGATTGGAGCTAGTCCCAGGAAAGCTTCCACTTGGAATCCGGTGTTGGAGCTCTTTCAGAAACGCTGGCCTCGTGGAAAAATCACATTGTCCTACGAGGAAGGGTGACTCTCATTAATTCCGTTGTGTCAAGTTTGCCTATATACTTCTTTTCGTTATTCAAAGCTCCAAAAAAGGTATTGCACTCCCTCACCTGTATTCAACGTAATTTCTTATGGGGTGGGAACAGTGATAGCAGGAAAATATGTTGGGTGAGTTGGAGTAACGTATGCAGGCCCAAAGAGGAGGTCGGGCTGGGAATTAAAAGTTTGGAGCTTTTTAATACCAGTTTGTTGGTCAAATGGAAGTGGCAATGCATAAATGAACAGGGGCCGTGTGGTTTAATTTTTTATCGCAAAAATACGGGTCTTTGTCGAAAGCAATTTTAGAGGGAGGCCCTATAACACAACACTCTTCTATTTGGTGGAGTGATGTCGTTAATTTGCAGCACGAGTGGTTTAGTAATGTCGTTTGCTTGAAATTAGGTAATGGAAATTGTGCCAAGTTCTGGGAAGATAAGTGGGTAGGTACCACCAAATTCATGGAATTGTACCCAAGATTGTATCAACTATCCACAAATAGGGAGATTACGATTGGTGCTAGTGGGGTATGGATTGATGGCTCTTGGGATTGGAAGTTAGAGTGGAGAAGGAGCCTGCATGCGTGGGAAGAGGAGCAAGTTGGGGACTTAAAAGCTCTGTTGTTAGGTTTATCCTCACCATCTGAACATGACGATAGATGGATTTGGATGCACGATTGTTCGAAAATGTTTATTGTCAAGTCTGCGTATGCTCATTTACTGGTTCGGGCTGGTGCTAATGATGATCAGGTGGATGACAATCTGTCCAAAGCTTTTAAAGGTTTATGGCGCACTGCTATACCTTCTAAAGTTTCGTTTCTGATTTGGAGGGTGCTACTCGGTCGTATCCCCATGCGTGACGCACTTTTACATCGTGGTGTGCTGGATGGTAATCATAACTCGTGTTGTGTACTGTGTTTTTGCGAAGATGAATCAGTGAGCCACCTTTTCTTTTCTTGTCCATTCTCTTATAATATTTGGACCTCTATTTTTGCTTGGTTGGGCTGTGTAGGGGCTCGACAATTGGATCCTATGGCAAAATTTTTACAATTTGGCGGGTTATTTAATGGAAAAGCGGTCAGGAAGGTGAGATACTTAATTTGGGGAGCTATGGTTTGGTCTTTGTGGTTGTTAAGAAATAAGATTATGTTTGATGGTGGGGCTGCTGAATTTTCTGCAACATTAGCACAAGTGAAGCAAATATCATGGAATTGGTTTATGTACAGGGAGGGGCATAGGCTGGGGTTGAAATTTTCAGACTGGTGTGTGAATCCTTTGGGGTGTCTCAGTGCTCTCCACTCAACTGTGTAAGTGTAAAAATGGTGCTGCTGTTTACTGTCATTATCTGTGTGTGTGCTTGACAGGTCTTTGCGCAACACACACCTGAGGGTTTTTGCTAGGGTTCCCATGCATTGATGCTGGCTGTTTTTGGTGTTGTTTGAAGCCAATGATTAAGTGGAAAAGTTTTTGGATTGGAGCTTTCATGGTTTGGAAAATGCCTTGGAATGATGTTGTTTTGTGCTGTCTAATTATTATGAAGTTAATTGAATTGTTTTTGAACATAACAAAGTTGATTGTGCTGCTTGGTTTGTGGGGATGGAAATGGAATTGGAATTTGGTCTAGTGATCAAATGTTGTGTGGTAGTATGATGCAGTTTGGTTTGGGGGTTGGCTTTTGGTCAGGTGGATGCGTTTAAATTGTTATCAGATCGTGTAGATTTGGTCTGTGGGGGTGGAAAAGGTACTAAAACTTGGTCCGGTGATCAGATGATAAGTGGTGGTGTGGGTGATATTGTATACAACTTTATCTTTATCTGTTCTCTTGGAAAATTCTGTCTCAGTATCTCAGTTTCACATCTTTGGATGTTGCATCTTTGTAATCTGTAGTTCATGGTTGGTGTACTCTTTTTCCTCCCTTAGTCTTTTTTCCAATGGGTTTTGGCTCTGAGAGGTTTTAATAAGGCACCTCCATGTCGTTACGGGTTGGAGTACCCCTTATACTCCCTTTATAAAATTTCTTTGCTTATAAAAAAAAAAAACAAGTGCTTTGTTCACTGGTGGATGCTTTGGCACATCTGGCAACCAACAATGTGACTATCTTTGCAGGAGAGGAGAGAATTTACTCAGTGGTAACTGCAAAAATCAAAAGTGTGTTTGTGCTTGTTGAACCCTCATCACTACTATGAGATACTTATAGATAAATAAACCTAGCTATATATGTAATGTCGCACATGTATAGCTAGTTCATGTTCGTGAAATAAATCACTAATTAATTCCCTTCTCTTTGGGGAGAAGAGAATTAATTAGTATGGATATATATGTGTCTAAAGCTAGCTAGCTCGCTGGCTTGTACTGCTACGTGCTACCCTATTAAATATATGTGTTAATTATGTTTTTTTCGGATGCATTGATTATGGCTATGTTTGAAACAAAATAGCGGATAACTGATAATTTATCGGATGGTGGATAAGCTAGTAGGTTGAATTTAAAGTATTTAATAAAATTAGCGGTTGAACTAACTGATAAATACAAAATGACATAAAAAGATATTTTAATAAATGAGAGAGATTGTAAGGATTAATAATTTTTTATTTCATTTAATAAACAATAACCAATGAATTTAACCAAAACATTCATCTCAGGAAATTCAACCAAACATGCACTCTCAAACAGATCAAATCCAATGAAGGAGAAAGATATGAATATGTGGTACAAGAAGTTCAGCACTGCACATGGATAGCTGGTGGCCTACAAGGTCATAAAGTGATTTGGATGCATCGAATGGGTGACACAGGTTACTTGATTATGTGTCAAATCACCGAACAATGTGATTTATTGGAAATTTTGTAGATCCTTGAATATACAATTCATGAGCTTGGAAATGGGTCCTCCCGGTGAGGTAATGGTTTGTAGATACCCTGTGTTATCTAGGTGCCTGGTAATGATGTACTTTATGTTTATGTATGTGTACAAGAATGTGATTCAAAACCAAGCGACTTGGCAATACATGTGAAGGAGTAGGGACTAATGGATGAAATGGAGCAGTGTATTGACATTCATTTGCAAGTCGACACCAAATTTTGTTGACATTAAATCTTAGTCGGTAGATCCACCTTGTGGTGAGATTGTCATGGTTCCACCGATGCAACCGTTGGAGATTTAAAGTCGCCGAGGCGAAACTTATCAGACAGTAAAGGCTTATAGTGACGCATCACGTAATCTGATGGTGTGAGTGATGAGGAAGTGCTCTTTGGGTTAATCCAACAAAGGTGGAGCTTTGGTGAGGGAATTGCTATAGACTTGTGTACTCCTTTGAAGTCTCGTAGGGCTTCCAAGATGTGAATGTGGAGCTCAAGATGATGATTTTGGGAGAAAATGGTGGCTTCAGGAGGTATGGCAACATACACGATGTTTCAGGTATAGTGCCACCACCGCTTGTGTGCACTGGGTGCCGTGATTCACTTGTACCCCAAGCGATTGAATCCGCATTTGGTATGGATTGTGCCGATATTTTTCTCGATTTCACCAGAGGAGTATGGATATGGGTACTAGCCGATTACCATTGCAACAAAGGTTTGTTGACTTGTTTCTCGTGGAACGATTTTTGAAACGCTCATTTTAGGATGTGTAGGAGAGAGTTTAAATCTTACATTTATCAATATAAATGCATAGGCTTGATTCGGTGTGTATGATTTTTCTTTGAACCAGGTCAAGGACCTAACAAGAGGGAAGGGTTAGTGCAAGCAAAAGACTAACATGCTTTGCGTAAGATAGGCTCCTTATATGTGATGGCATGGATCCTAGATTTTTTTAAACAATGTTTGTTGCCAAATCAAGAAGAAACGGGTATCTTTCATAAGAAAGCATGCTTTGTTCTAGGATCACCTCTCCGCTTCCACAATAGAAAAGAACTTACCATTAAACTCGCTTTGATTCCACCAAACAGAAGCAAAGCATGTTCCAATATTTCCATTACCACTAAGTATCCGAGATTACCATGACCACCATTTTCTCATACTGCATCACCGAATTTGAGAGAAATCCGCTTAGTCCTATAAGATAGGGCTTTTCTAAAATCCTTTAGTAGTAGTATAGCTTTTCGCTCCTTGACTTTGATAGGTACGGTCACTAATATAGCTAGGTACGGTAGTCACTCAAGAGGCGAACCGTAGATTTCCATTCAAGTATGGTTTAAGCGCCCTTCTTTAGTCATGGCCAACTTAAGGGAAGTCTACGGAAGATTCTCATTAGAATGGTTAAACGCGATTGGATCTGTAGAATTGGTGATAAGGGTGATGGCGTGATACATTAGATAAAAGGAAAGACCTCTCTTCCTTTTAATACATTTGTAAATTGCCCTTGATAATGAAAGAGCGGATTCAATAGCACCGGACTTGCCATTCCCATGGAAGAAAGCCACAGATGATCTCATTACCGATCAACGGAAAATGCTTGCTTCTATTCCTCCGAGCGATGAACCGTGATTGTATAGTCAAATCACGGAATCCCCTGGGGAGCGAAGTGGATAGGTGAAAGAGGAGGGGGTGGAAGAACTACTTCAAGTCATCCATAAGATTCATACCTTTCGCTATACCGGCGGCGAATGGATCATCAAAGGTGGAAATTGACTCCAATTGGAATACTAGCTTTTCCATAGGGATTGCACGGATTAATCACTTCACGAGAGAACACGAGGGATGAGCGACATCGGCCTACGCTTTGACTAGTCGAATCCCACACTCACTAAACCACCTCCATAGCCGATTGGATGGTTGGATAGCCACTCAACTCTTCACTATACTTCCTGTATCCCACTCCCCTCTCTAAGGCAAAAACGAGAGAAGAATGATACGCTATAAGTTATAAGCTCAAACGCTACTTCAATTAGGATCTGGAAAAATGTTAAGCTAGTGAAAAAACTCTATAAGCTAGTTGTTACTAAACACTTACTACGACTTTATCCGCTATAAGCTAGCAGTTTGGTCTTACCAAAGCCTATGTGTTGAGCGTTAAATTTTCTCTTTTAAAATTATTGACGTGAAACTCCATGATGAAAACCAATTAATCTAAATCGAGTCGGGCGAATTCATTTAACAGAATAAAACTACTCCGTCCATCATCTTAATATAGAAATCATTTGACTAAATCACGTCCTTTAATAAAATTAATTTATTTAGTTATTAACATTAAATTTGTATACAAATTGAATTATTCTTCCCAAATCACCCTAACAATTATTGGTACTCTTAATACGATAGAGAAATAAAATATGCTAATAATTCGTTCATTGTTTATTGAGTAAAAAATGTAAATTAAATGAGGGCATTTTGGTAAACAAGTAATTAATGAAGCATAGTGATTTGAAAAATGTCTTACAATATGGTGGTAAATAATTATTTATATGTATAAATAAAAAAATATGATTAAATATGTTTTTACTCCCTATAAAATGGACAAATTTTGGTTTTGGTCCCATAAAACCCGAAATCATTATTTTTTTGTCCCTAGTATTCATTTTAGGACGGATAATCGAAATTCATTTTAGAAGTCAGGGAAAAAAATTTGGGTGGTTACATGCTAGCATAGCATCGCATACGTCATTGGATGCACCTGGAATGACCACGTGACTTTTCGTAAGACAAATAAGTAGTTAACAGATGTCACATGACGAAAAAGGTCAAAAACAATACTTTTATATTTTAGAGAGATGAAAACTGATGAAACAATTTAAAGGGAGCAAAACCTTTGTGATATTTATTTTAAAACCCATTAATAGAGAAAAAATCCTTTGTCATATTTATTTTAAAACCAATTAATAGAGAAAACCGCTTGAAAAAGGCATTTGAAAAAATAACAAATAATTCCTAGATTTCGTCATTAAACTTACGTTATCTCTTCTACTTCACCTTTAAAGTAAATATAAATAATAAGTAGTTCATAATATTTTATAAGTAGCCTCTAAAGTGTTGTCATACCGTCACTTAAGTCCATTATAGGGACTAACGAGACGTATGTGGCAAAACGTTAGGAACTACGTAAACGTTAGAGACTATTTATAAAACGTATCTAATTATTTTTATTTGTTTAAGGATTGAAGTAAGAGAAAAAGTGTAACTTCATGGACAAAATCAGGGGTATACTCAAAAAAATAAGAGTAAACTTGAGAGAAAATTAAAAATTCAAGCTAATGTTTTTATTTATATACCAATTTACAAGAAAGCCTATTGGCAAAATCAGAGCTAATGGTGGGCATGAGTACGGGTCGACCCGTGAACCCGGATCCAACCGAAACTAGAAAGTTCGGGTTGGTATATATGGGCCATTGGGTTGGGTCGGTTTTAAAATAAGTAAACTCAAAGCCTATGGGTTGGGTGTGTGGGATCTGAAGATTGTAAACCTGAGTAACCAACCCACTATAAATGAACACAACATTTTTTTTACTTACTAAGTGAACATGTCATTTATATTATACGAAATGATTTTTTTACTGTAAGTATATGTGTATTTGGAATATGAAATAAGTGTTTGCATTTGAAATACTTTATATATAACATGAAATATGAAATAATGTCACTCTACAAACATTATATATTATGAAATATCAAATATTGCGTTGTGTATTTGTTGTTTTTTAAATCAGACTAGGTGAATGTTGGATAAATTAATGTTTAAGGCGTTGAAAATGGTTTTTTAATTCATAAATATTTTTTTTTCTATTTGTCTTTATTTTTTCTATTTTTTTTTTTGAGAAATGAATATTAATAAACGCGTTCACCCCAATCTAATATAAGGTCAGGTTAGTTCGGGATATGTAAAAAAATTTGACTAAACCAATCCAACCCAACTCGTATATATTTGATTGAGTTGGATCTTTAAACACCCCAAATCCGACTCAACTCTATCCATATCCACCCTGTTCAGAGCCACTTGATTCCTGATCATTGCGTTTTTTTTTACCATGATTGAATTTTATTATTATTATTATTTGTGTCAAGTTTTATGTTTTTTAATTAGTAAAAATATAACACTTCAAAAAAAATATCCACTTGAATTCCTGATCATTGCATTTGTTTCCCATGATTGAATTATTATTATTATTTTATTAGCAAAAATATAACGCTTCAAAAAAAATCCACTTGATTCCTGATCATTGCGTTTGTTTACCATGATTGAATTATTATTATTATTATTATTATTATTATTATTATTATTATTATTATTATTATTATTATTATTATTTGTGTCAAGTTTTATGTTTTTAAATTAGTAAAAATATAACACTTTAAAAAAATATCTCTTTAGAACTTGTGACTTTTCTTTGTTTTTTAAAATATTGTAGTTTTGTTGGACAAAAAGACAAATGAGGTGCTAGGAAAAAATGGCAAGTGATTTGAAATTTGAATCACTTTGACTATGGGGTGGCATCCAAACTCAGTGGGCTTGGGGAAAATTACACTCACAACGTAAATTTTTTATATTTAAACATTTTTAATAATTTTTTTGTCCCCCTAAAAAATAGGTATTGTTCGCGTAAGATAATTTTTTAAATGAATGTAAAAAAGTTATACGAGATAAAAGAGAGAATAAATTGATATTAATTTTATTCTTTTATCTTTTTAACTTTTGCCGCTACTCTAACACTAAACACACATAATGACGGAAAAATATCATTTTTCAAAAAAGAAACAATGTACCAAAGAGAGAGAAAGAGAGAGAGAGCATAAATGATTTTCTTGGTGGTTTTTTATCAAGACTAAGAGGCAATCATGTGGAGCGTATGAAAGATAAATAGTTAAATAATTGTTTGGTTAGATACATAATGAGAGATCAATATTTTTAATAACATTGGTAATAAAAAAATTATATAATATTTTCAAATATAAGAATGCATAGAGGATAATTGTAATTTGTAGAATTAAGCTTATATATTTTGGGGTTTTTTTTGGTCATAAAATTATGTATTTTTATTATAGACTATTTTCTTGTTCTCACTTAAGAAAATTTCTAGATCTGCCACTGTTGGTTTTAGGATGAAATCTAACGTGGTATCGGAGTCAGTGCTGCCATTGTTGCCATGTTCACATCGTCTGCTAGGGTGCGATATGTAGGACAATTTCACTTAACACCAATTGGTTTTAGGATGAAATCTAAAAATTTGAGCCATACATGTTGGTTTTTTTTGGCTAAATTACAAAATTGGTCCTCTAAGTTTATTTTAGATTTCAATTTGGTCATCTACATTTTATTTGTTTCGTTTTGGTCCTCTACATTTTATTTTAGTTTTCAATTTAGTCCTTTTCGTAACTAAAAGTCAATTATCCGTAGCTAAAAGTCCATTTTCCAAAATGTTATTTGGCTTTTAGCTACGGACAATTGGCTTTTAGTGGTGGAAAGGACCAACTTGTTGTAACTTTTAAAACGTAAGAGACCAAAATGAAACAAATAAAACATAGATGACCAAATTGAAACCTAAAATAAACATAGAGGACCAATTTTGTAATTTAGCCTTTTTTATAGACAAATGTTAGTGGTTAATTTGTTAGAAGGGAGAAAGATTTTATTAGTGACAAATATCTTAGTCCTGCACCTCCTACTTACAACTCTTTCATGTCTCTTGACTCAACCACTGTCAATACTTATCCAAGTTCAAGTGCTCTATAAATAGCAACGCCTATCAGCATTGGGATATCACAAGTCTAAATTAAATTAGATATTCTTGAGGAGGCATAGAAGAAAAGGATCAGCAATGGAGAGGAAAACACTTGCTGGGCTGTGCTTCTTCCTTATTGTTTTCTTAGCTGCTCGTAAGTCTACATATTTTAGTGTCCTTTTATACAATTTTTATTCAAGTACTTCTGAGATATAATCAAACACAAACACTAACACAAATGAGTATGAAAAAATGTCCTTTTTTCGCAAACACAAACACAAACACAGTTGTCCTTTTTTCAGTTTTTTTTGTTTAGGATTGTAATTTTATGAAAAAATAAATTTTAAAAATAATCTCTTTTAAGATTTTTAATATGTTTATTTCAATTTTTGTAACTAATGAAAATCTAAAAGCTAAAATATGATTATAATGCTTATGAGAAATAATCTGATTTTAGTGAGCATAATAGATTATAAAGAGAAGATTAAAAAAGTAATTTTTATGATTATAAACAAACACAAATTAGCTTATATATTTTAGTTAAAAATCAAAAAAAAAAAATCTCTAAATTATTTTATATGAAAATCACTTTTTAAAAATCTTAAACAAATAGACCCATAATTTTGTTTGTATAACTTATTATTTTTTAGCTTTTAAAAATATTAAAACAATTTTTTTTCAGACATATTTTTAATAACAATAATACTATTTTTTTTTGTTAGAAAATAAATACACAATATGCAAGCGACCTTTAAATTTAACGTAATCGATCGATTTCTACTTACAGCTGGTTGTCAAAGGCTTAATATTTACTCCCTCCGTATTTCTTTATAAGCGAAAGTCACTTTTTACATTCATTGAAAAATGTATGTATCTGGTTCAAAATAATTTTGGACCAGATACATACATTTTTTGATGAATGTAAAAAGTGACTTTCGCTTATAAACGAAAACGGAGGGAGTAATTGAGTGTGGAATAATAAATATATGAATTTTATTTACAAGTGCCATGCATAAATATAGTACTGATTGAGAAACTATATTTTTTCCTTTTGGGAAATTGCAGAAGAAACGATTGTGCAGATTGAGGCTTGTGAGAAACCGAGTGCTTACTTCTCTGGTCCATGCAGTGGCAAATCTGGCAACCAAAAATGTGAATATCTTTGTGAGAGAGGAGAACATTTACGCGGTGGGGGTAGATGCAAAGATCTCAAGTGCATTTGTGCGTGTTGAACAAGTACAATAATTAATCACCACTAAGCCATAAAGATAAATAAACCTAGCTATATAATGTCAAACATGTATATAGCTAGTTCATGTTCGTGAAATAAATCATGAATTAATTCTCTTCCCTTTGGAGAGAGGAGAACTAATTTGTGTGGATCATAAATATATCTCATGCTAGCTAGCTCGCTGGCATGCTGCCCTATTACTGTATAATTATGTTTTGAGTGTTACATTTTATCTGTTAATTTTTTTGACTAATATTTTCTATGTTAAATCTAAATCGGGAGTTTGGTGGAGACGTATAATAAACTTGAAGACGAGGTATTTTAAACTTACAGAAATAATTTATTAAAATTAGAGAAACAATCAATGGTACAATCGAAAGTTACGAAAATCACCTCACGATTTATCTTTTTTTTTTTAAATAATTGTGATTAGGGCTTTTGGCCCCTTATGGCACCCCGGGTACCCACGACTTTGACCATTTGGCCCGTGGCAGTCATTTATTGGATGTTGATGTGGCAATTGGCAAGTCATTGCCACATGACATTGACACGTGTCGTAATTATCCTACATGCCAGTGATGACATGTATCCCTGTTTGCCACATCATCATTTATGGACGGAGAGATGACGTCAGGGACAAAAAAACAAGAATTTAGCACCACAGTGAGAGAATCTAAAAAAAAATTGGAGAGACAAAAACCAAATTTTGTTAATATTATATGGGCGAAAAATATATTTAAACCAAGAAAAAAATTGCAACCTCAAAATAGGATTTGACACTATTATTGTGAGTAATTCACTTTAAAAAGAAAAGTGAGGAATCTCTAAAGCTAATGAAAAAATCTAGAGAGTGTATTTCAACTAGTGCATGTAATATCAATCATTTAAAAGATGAAAGAAGCCAAATTCCCTAAAATTACTATTTATACTAATCATAGTTTCGGTCTTTTAAGAGTAATTTTGAAACTTCAAAGTAACTAACTACCAACTTTCTTAGTAACGAGTGACATATGCCAATTGGCAAAAAATTCTAGCTCTTCGGCGAAATCAGAGCCACCAAGATTGAAAACCTTTTTTGTGTCAAGTTTGATGTTTTTTAATTAGTAAAAATATTTCATTCCATCAAAAAAAGAATAGTAAAAATATGACGATTAAAAAAAAATGTCTTTGGAACTTGTATCCTTTCTTTGTGATTTTAGATATTGTATTTTGGTTGGACAAAAAGACAAAGGTGCTAGAAACAAATGGCAAGTGATTTGAATCACTTTGACTGAGGAATTAGCATCCAGACTCACTGATGGCGACTTTTCTAACGATGACTACATACTTGTTGCTACTAGATTGTTTGATGAATTTGGACCATACACGTTGGTTGATGGATGCGAATACACGTTCAGGGGCTCTATAAATAGCAACACCTATCAGCATATTCAGATAAAGTTAGATATATTTTGAGGGGATTAAGAAGAAAACTAATTAAGACAATTTTCGATGGAGTACCCATAAAGTGAGTATTTAAAAGGCTCTATATATTTATATCACTTATTTTTATTTTTTTAATTAGGGTACTTAATAGGTACGCAATCCCTTTAACCCAGCACCTCTAAAAAATTACTAAATAAATCTCACTAATAACTCTACATTATCACATATCACCAATAACGAATATGTGGGGCCTGCGAAAGAGGAAAGACAAGAGTAACTATATAGGTACCCAATCCTAATAGGTACTCAAAAATAAATTTTCATAATGAGAGTACTTATTAAGTACTATTCTAAATAGATACTCAAACTTTAAGTATCTAATACATACCCCCATTGAAAATGCCCTAATGATCAGTAATGGAAACCCTTGCTGGGCTGTGCTTCTTCCTCGTTGTTCTCTTAGCTGCTCGTAAGTCTACATTTTAGTGTCCTTATTTTTCAGTTTTTTTTTAAGTTCTTTTGATAAGCTAGCGACTAAGCTAACAAATTGAATTTAAAGTGTTTCGTAAAATTAACGTTTGAATTATATGATAAGTACAAAATAATATAAAACAACATTTTAATAACGTTACTTTAAATAGTATATGGAAAAACGCTATAGGCTCGGTTTGATAAGACCAATAAGCTAGCTTATAGCTTATTGAATTAGCTTATAAGCTTGTTTAACCGTAGAAAATGTGTTTGATAAGCAAGCTTATCGCACTAGCTTATAGCTTTTTTGATATGCTAATTAAAATAGCATCTGAGCTTATAGTTTATAGCTTTTTATCTTTTCTCTCATTTTATCCTCATTATTTTATTCTTTATCCTTTGTTCAAATTTAAAATAAAGATATTTTCGTCATTTTATATTTATCAGTTAGTTAAACAACTAATTTTATCAAATATTTCAATTTTAATTAACTAGCTTTTCAGATATAAGCTATCAACTATTAGCTATAAGCTATCAGTTAGCTTTTCAGCTATAAGCAGGGCCGGCTAATGGGCCGTGCAATAGCACAGGGCCCCAAATTTTTTGTTATATATACAATATTGCGTGATATATGTCATGAATCATCGTGCGGCGCAGCGGTAGTTTTGTTTTTAGCAACCCCTGTGACCCGTCCTCGAGTCCAACGCATGACGTTTTAGCGTGAGAAATATATTTTTGCGCCAAAAATCGATGAAAATAATGTCTGAGCAAGATTCAAACCCCGCTCCAGAGAATAAAACTGGGCGCCCAAGCCACTACACCACCTTGGAGTTCCTGTAATATTTGTGGAATACTAATATATATATTGATCCCCAATTTTTAGGGGCCTAATTTTTAATATTAGAACAGGGCCTCCAAAATGTTTAAGACGGCCCTGGCTATAAGCTAGCTTATTTTTACCAAACCCAGCCATAAGCTAATAAAATAATAATATAAGCAAATTGTTACCAAACGTTTAGTACAAACTTATCCACTATAAGCTAACGGTTTGGTCTTACAAAACGGAGCCATAATCAAACACAAACACAAATGAGTAGTATGAAAAAATGTCCTTTTTTCAGTTTTTTGTTTTGGATCATTTATATGAACAAATCATTTTTAAGAAAATAATGCCCTTTTAAGATTTTTTTTATTTGTTTTTTTTTCAATTTTTGTAAATAATGAAAATCTAAAAACAAATCTGAAATATGATTATAATGCTTATGAGAAACAATCTGATTTAATGAGTAGTATGATAAATTATAAAGAGAATATTTTAAAAGTAACTAGCTTATGTTTTACTTAAAAATAACAAAAAAAAATCTAAAGTATTTTATATGAATATCACTTTTTTAAAATCTTAAACAAATGGACCCATGCATAATTTTAATTTTTTTATATAACTTATTATTTTTTAGCTTTCAAAAATACTAAAACAACTTCTTTTCAAACATATTTTTAATTACAATTATAATACTTTTTTCTTAGAAAATAAAAACACATGCTAGCGACCTTTAAATTTATCGTAATCGATTTTCTACTTACAGTTGGTTGTGGAAAGCTTAATATCTAATTGAGTGTGGAATAATAATTAACATAATGACTTTATTTTTTTTGACAAAACATAATATGATTATTATCATATATTATCTCTGCTATCCTGACCACTAAAGGTTCATTAAGAGTAATTTTGAAACTTCAAAGTAACTAACTACCCACTTTGTTAGTAACAAGTGACATATGCCAATTGACAAGAAAGTCTAACTTTTCGGCGAAATTAGAGCCACCAAGATTGAAACCTTTTTTGTGTCAAGTTTTATGTTTTTTAATTAGTAAAAATTATTTCATTTCATCAGACAAAAATAGTAAAAATATGACGATTCAAAAAAAAATCTCTTTGGAACTTGTATATTATCTTTGTGATTTTAGATATTGTATTTTTGTTGGACAAAAAGACAAAGGTGAGTTACCAAAAAAAGAAAAAAGACAAAGGTGCTAGAAACAAAATGGCAAGTGATTTGAATCACTTTGACTAAGGGAGTAGCATCCAAACTCACTCGTGGTCCAAGTGATGAATTTGGACCATACACGTTGGTTGATGGATGCGAATACAAGTTCAAGGGCTCTATAAATAGCAACACCTATCAGCATTGGGATTACATATTCAGATAAAGTTAGATATATTCTCAGGAGACAAAGAAGAAAACTAAGGATCAGTAATGGAGAGAAAAACACTTGCTGGGCTGTGCTTCTTCCTCGTTGTTCTCTTAGCTGCTCGTAAGTCCACATTTAAGTGTCCTTATTTTTCAGTTTTTTTTAAGTTCTTCTGATATATAAGTTCTATTTAGTAAAAAAAAGTAGCGGATAAGTTAGCGGATAGCGGCTAAGCGAATAGATTGAATTTAAAGTGTTTAGTAAAATTAGCGTTTAAACTATATGATAAATTAAAAATAATATTTTAATAAATGAGAGAGACCGTAAGAGTTAAAAAAAATTACTAAATTTAATAGAGGATAAACGAGGAATTTATTTAAAATAGTAAGAGTAAAAATGAGAGAAAAAATGATACACTATAAGTTATAAGCTCAAACGCTACTTCAAATATCATCTGAAAAAACACTATAAGCTAGTTAAAACACGCTATAAGCTAATTGTTATCAAATTTCTGCTACGAGTTTATCAGTTATAAGCTAGTGGTTTGTTCCATTATCAAACACAAACACAAATGAACGAGGAATTTATTTAAAATAGTAAGAGTAAAAATGAGAGAAAAAATGATACACTATAAGTTATAAGCTCAAACGCTACTTCAAATATCATCTGAAAAAACACTATAAGCTAGTTAAAACACGCTATAAGCTAATTGTTACCAAATTTCTGCTACGAGTTTATCCGCTATAAGCTAGCGGTTTGTTCCATTATCAAACACAAACACAAATGAGTAGTATGAAAAAATGTCCTTTTTCAGTTTTTTGTTTTGGATTATTTATATGAAAAAATCATTAAACGCTACTTCAAATATCATCTGGAAAAACACTATAAGCTAGTTAAAACACGCTATAAGCTAATTGTTACCAAATTTCTGCTACGAGTTTATCCGCTATAAGCTAGCGGTTTGTTCCATTATCAAACACAAACACAAATGAGTAGTATGAAAAAATGTCCTTTTTCAGTTTTTTGTTTTGGATTATTTATATGAAAAAATCATTTTTAAGAAAATAATGCGCTTTTAATTTTTTTTATCTGTTTCTTTCAAGTTTTATAAATAATGAAAATCTAAAAATAAATCTTAAATATGATTATAATGCTTATGAGAAACAATCTGATTTTAATGAGTATGATGGATTATAAAGAGAATATTTTAAAAGTAACTAGCTTATGTTTGAATTAGTATATATGAATACAAACATAAATTAATTAGCTTATGTTTTACTTAAAAATAACAACAACAACAAAATCTAAAGTATTTTATATGAAAATCACTTTTTTAAAATCTTAAACAAATGGACCCATAATTTTAATTTTTTTATATAACTTATAATTTTTGTGCTTTCAAAAATTTTAAAACAACTACTTTTCAAACATATTTTTAATTACGATTATAATACTTTTTTCTTAGAAAATAAAAACACATGCTAGCGACCTTTAAATTTATCGTAATCGATTTTCTACTTACAGTTGGTTGTGGAAAGCTTAATATCTAATTGAGTGTGGAATAGTAATTAACATAATAACTTTATTCCTTTCAAAAAAAAAATAACTTATTTTTTTGACACAACATAATAACTTTATTAACGTGTTATAAATATATATACTGATTAAGAAATTAAATATATTGTTTCCTTTGAAAATTGCAGAAGAAGCGATGGTGCAGATTGAGGCTTGTGAGAAACCGAGTCGTTTTTTCTCTGGTCCATGCATTGGCTCATCTGGCAACCAACAATGTGGCTATCTTTGCAGGAGAGGAGAACAATTACAAGGTGGTAACTGCAAAGGTCTCAAGTGCATTTGTGCTTGTTGAAGTTTAACACAATCACCACTATGCGATATACTACATAGATAAATAAACCTAGCTATAATGTCGCACATTTATAGCTAGTTTATGTTTGTGAAATAAATCCTGAATTAATTCTCTTCACTTTGGAGAGAAGAGAACTAATTTGTATGGATCATAAATGTATCCCAAGCTAGCTAGCTCGCTGGCATGGTGGACTATTAACTATGTTAATCATGTTTTGGGTGTTATATTTTGTGTGTTTATTTTTTTAACTGGTATTTTCTCGGCTAATTAAAACTTTCAATATGCTACTCAATGAATCTAAATCGAGAGTTTCGTGGATTCATTTCAGAAAATAAAACTCTTTCAATCAAGTATGGTGTAACACACATTAACGACGGTTGGTCCAAGCTTCTGAATAAAAAAAAAATAGATACTAAAACGAGCTTTTACTCGTGATAATTTCATGTTTAAGTCACTACTAGTTTTACGTGATACCGTTTGTCTATCTTTTGAAACGATTTCCACCTGCAGAAAACATCAATTCTTAGCAAGATAATTAAAACTGGACCGGACATTGAACCGGAAAAGGCCAGGGTTCAGGGTTTTTGGGTAGGACCGGGTTCGAATAAAATATTATTTATATATATATATATATATATATATATATATATATACACACCAAATATATAATGTATATACATAATATTTCAATTGATACACAAAATAACATGTCCCGAAACTAATAAAATATTATTTTTTAAATATATATATACCAAATATATAATATATATACATAACATTTTATTTTATATACAAATAACATGTATCCTAGTGGTAAGATGACTTGTTGTGGCCTTGAGGATAAGGGTTTTGAGACCAAAAACTGATTTTTTTATTAATAAAGACAATTAAAAATTTTCAAAAAAAAAAAGAGACGAACCGGTTCGACCCTGGCACCGAACCGGCCGATTCCCAACAAGACGGTTTAAAGGGGTCACTCGGACCGGACCATGGCCTGGTTTCTAGTCGGACCGACCGGTCCAGTCCGGTTTTAATTACCATGATCCTTAGCAACCAACTACACAATTTCACAGTAACTGAAAATATTCTAACTTTCAAGAATCTTAATTGATAGGCTTAGTTAAATTTGGTGAGATTCACAACTTTTGAAAGAGGGAACATACACTTTGCTCGATCAAATATTACACAAGCTAAGATGATCCAAGTTCGGAATATGAAACAATAGGCAAAATATCCATGGCTCAAACCTGAAAACTTGAAAAACTATGGCTTGAACAAATCAACTTTTTCCTTTGTCCTTTGAAAAACAAAATCAGTTATAAAATCGAAAGAATGAGACTAAATTAAATACAAGTGCCTATACTTGTAAACAACAAAAATAATTTAAAAGAAAAAATAAACTAGCCTTTTCAATCAGCAGCTATAACATTGGTCAAATAGAACGAGATATGATCTCGCATCTAACAAGTCACATGTTCCAGCCCTTGCTCATCATTTTGGGATGAGATAAATGAAAGTTCTTTATAAGAACTCTTTCAGCCTAAAGGCTTTTCTTGCCTAAGACTGAGATGTTATTCTCTCACCCTAAAATTTTTAATACCAAAAAAAAGGCTATAACACATAATGAAGTAAGCAAGAATCCTTGATGTAGGATCTCTTCAACTCCTTTGACTCTGAGCTTCATCTATTTTCTTTTTCCGTTGTTTGATGAGATCATTCTCGGCTTTCTTGCGTTCATTAGATATCTGAATGACAGATTTTCAAAATAAAGTTGAAAATATGAACCAATTGAAAAGACTTCATCTATCAGGTATATATTTAAAAACTCAAGGCTAGGAGGATAAAAAGAGTTTACCTTCATGGCTTCCAATAGCTTCCTCTTTTTACGTGAAATCATGAGTGCACTCATGTCAGCATCATTATCCACATTTTCTTGAACATTAGCAGTTGATTCTCCAGTCTGTATCACTCCAGCAGATGTCTCTTTTTCAACATTAGAACCTGCTGAATTATATGTAACACCCTGAAGTTCTTTCTTCAAATCATCATGGTATTGCTGCTCCAGAATCATCATCTGCAATGAAACCATTCACATTGAAATATTTCAATAGCAGAGTAAACATTTAAAGATCCCCTCAATCTCAACACATTCCACAATTATGATTTGATGTTCTTCTCACAATATGCATACCTTTTGCTTTCTCTTAGCTGCTTCATTGGCCTCTGCTCGACCAATAATACCTTCAACTAGAAGATTTTGAGGATCCTCCAGATCATCTTTTCCAACACCAGGAAGCGGAAGGATTTCCATTCTGGCAGCAGCTTGCAAGTGTTTAATGGTCTTTGCATAGTCGGGAACATATGCTCCTTCTTCATCATAGTTAACAAAAGGTGACAAGTGTGGTGGAGGAATCCTATTGACAAAAGAATCATTTTAGCCAGGAAAGTAATCATAAAATCAGATAGCCTTTCTTTGATATACATGCACATTTTTCTTTAAATTTGATAAACACACACACACATACAGAATACATATTATATACAATATGTATATACGGATTTTACTAACATGTTAGCTTAGGTTAACGTATGTTCAATGACTTGGCAAGGGCAATAAAATTGTTTGAATTTCTATATTTGCATAAATCCTGTAGATTTGTCATTGTATCTTAATTATCACACATAGTCAATTTAACTATAGTGTACAAAACACCCCTATTCTTTTACAAAAACTGTCTCATTGCATAAAAAAAATTATTAATCCAATTTATAAAGTAACTTCTAATTTAATATAATGTTATCAGTAAAGATTGTCACTTCCTATTTTAATATATCTGTTTTAGCATGTTTACTTATTATGATTATTTTCGTTGTGTCTGTATCACTCCATTTATAAAATATAATTCAAAAAATAAACATAGCATATTGGCACACCGACATGCTCTCAAATGCTGATAATTTAACCTTTTATTATATTCCTAGTCAATAAAGAGAACAAATTGCAACCTCAAATAGGATTTGACTCTTTCATTGTAAGCGATTAACTTTAAAAAGAAAAGTGAGGCATCTAAAAAGTTGATGGATAAATAAAAAGTATATTTCAACAAGTGCATGAATCTTTATGGATATGCATGTAATATCATATCAACCATTGAAGAGATGAAAGAAGCCAAATCCCCTAAAATTACTACTAATACTAATCAAATTTTGAAATTGTAAGAGTAATTTTGAAACTTCCGATTAACTTTAAAAAGAAAAGTGAGGCATCTAAAAAGTTGATGGATAAATAAAAAGTATATTTCAACAAGTGCATGAATCTTTATGGATATGCATGTAATATCATATCAACCATTGAAGAGATGAAAGAAGCCAAATCCCCTAAAATTACTACTAATACTAATCAAATTTTGAAATTGTAAGAGTAATTTTGAAACTTCAAAGTAACTACCCACTATCTATTAGGTTGGGGTTTATATATTTTAAAGAGAATATGACATTAAAATGCATGACACATGAGGTTTAAGCCTCAGCCGATGGAGTGTGCACTGTACATTAATATGCGCAGGTGGTTTCATTTTTTCAGATTTAGATTATTAAACTTTTAATTAGCAACAAATTAATCAAACAAAATGAAGAAATGAAAGGACATCTGTAGCTGTGATTCCACAGAAAGCTATCATGAACCCTTGTAGAAAACATTAATTAGCTCAGAATAAAAAATAACACATTCGAACCAATATCACTACAACAAATAAGAACCCTAATGAACCCAAAACAATAGGCACGGAAAATGCAACTTCAATTACCAAAGAACAAGAGGCGCAGAAAACTACAAATATAGACATTGTCTACATTGTAAAAGATAGAAACTGTAATCTACCACAATCAACACCAAATGGGTTATAACAGGACAACACAGGCGAAGAGTCATTAAAGAAACACAAACAAATAATAGGTTACCTTCCCACCATATAATTTTCTGTTGGCAAAATTATCCGTGCATTCACACAGTCAAATACCCACTGTGGTTGAACATATTCTCTAGAGAGAAATCTATGCCGTTGCGCTTCCCTGTCAACAATCTAAAAATATATGAAAGCAATAGCTAAGTGAATCTAAAAGGTAGGTGTAAAAAGTTATGTCACATAGAAGATGGTATGCTTAAAAAACCTGATGAGTAATGCTCTGGTCAGATTCCCCAAAAGGTGCCCCCTCTCCCTCCCAGGAAACTGTACCACCAAAAGCAGGAATAGCAAAAAGCAGTGATTCCCTTGGTACCTGAATAATTAGAACAAGTTATGTCAAGGGCTCAAGGCATACAATCAAGAGAATAATTCCAAAATTAATTTAAAAAGATATAGCATCAATAAATAAAAAAGCTCTAAAAAAAATCTCATAAGATTTGTTGCGTGATAAATGGCATGCATCATCTGACATCAATTTTAACGATATAGCACAAATTTCATAGACTAAAAAGCTGAAAACTTTCAAAATTTGTTTCACTCTCAACTTGCAACAGTATACGAAGTCTTGTTATTTAACTTTGCCAAGGTACTAGACAAATACCTTCATGATTTCCCACCCAAAAAGGTGATTCATTTTCTGAAAATCCTTTTCCTTTTGTACAAACAAGTTCATGGGGAGAGGAGGTCACCCCATTCTAAGGTCAGGACATGATGTAAGCCTCAGCAAAGGCTTACATTTGAACCTACATATAATCTACCAATGAAAGTCCACTGGTATGATATGAATCCAAGACCTTGCTGTGGGCAATATCAATCTTAGTAGTCGACAAGGTTGGCCCAGCCTGATTAGCATCTTTAAGAGAATATGAATGATTATCTAATAGCATCTACAGAAATTTAACAACAGTAGCCATTCAAGTTCTAATCCAAATTCAAACATAACAGGACAACATATACCACCAAACTGTGATATATATGGAGTGATTCATATATATTTAATACCTCAGCTAAATTCCATAAGACATGTTGCCAATTATTAACATCAATAATCCATATATCATTTTTTTAATGTTTCTTAATTTTTCAAAGAAAAGAAACACAAAATGCAACTCAGCAAATTCTATGTGCCCGTGTTCCCAATTATTGACAGAAACAATACTTTCAAATAGTGATGTTCGTTAAGATCATCAAAGAAATGGCAGAAAATATAATGACAGAAACAATACATTCAAATAGTGATGTTCGTTAAGATTATCAAGGTCTTACCTCCCTGCCCAAGAAGAATTTCGTATTTTTAAAGAGATTTTTGCATTCTCTTGTATCTTGATCCTCTTCATCTTCACCACCAACTTCCTCAACAAGGTGCATTAGTGCACCAGGTTCATTAGAAGGAAGTTGATGCTGAAGTTGAGCAAGTCTTAGTTCAGATTTTTCATTTTCAGTAAATGCCCCTTTTTGCTTAGACTCTACTTGTTCGGATTCGGCTAAATGAGAAGCTTCAGATTTCGGTACAGAGGGTCTGGTATTAGCATTGGCATTGGCATATCTAGACAGTGCATATAGATCTTCATAATTTGAAAAGAAAATTGATCAGTTGATACCAAAATATCTGCAGCAATTCAAGTTTCTAAAGTTTCATTTAAGTTCAGAAAATGGTACCTGCTGCCAAAGCTTCCAACCGAGGATCGAGTATGGGAGGATACTTCAAATTTATAGAATGATAGAGGCGGAAATTCACGAAACCAAGAAGAGGCTGTAGCAATTCATTATAGAAGTTTGAGAAATTAGTAGAACGGGAACAAACCAATTAGGAGATGCATGTCAATTGGTAACTAAAACTGGTCTACACATGATCCTGATTCCTGACACAACAGTATAACTTATTCAAATTAAATATTTACATGATTAAAATATTTAGACATATAATCCTATTAATTGGGATGACGTGAATATAGATGCATTAACAGAATGAAGACACTAAACATAAACATGAATATGAAACTGACCTCATATAATTGCAGAAAATTTAGCATGGTAGCAATGTCAACATCATCAGACACGACCTGCTGTAGTGAATGAGGAGTTAACCATGTTATTGTCTGACCCTCAACCTCAGCCTGTACAAACAATATGATGAATCCATATCCATAGTACCATATACAATTTAGCTTATGAACATTACAAGTGCACAATTTATACCTGGTAGTATATGCCTTTCACAGACACAAATGTTTTTCTTAACTTGTGAGTGCGAGATATGAATGCTTGCCATTCATGTGCCAATCTAGCATACAGCGATACATGTAAGCAAGAAGAGTAGACACAGAAGATAAAGATATAACAGCATAAAAGTTGCACTTTTTTTATAAGAAAATGCATGAAAATACCAATTAAACTTTAATCTAAAGTCTAATTCCTTGTGTCCTTATGTTCAAAGGAAAGATTCACAGAACCACAAAGGCCTGAATTATTTCTTATGTATTAATTAAAGTAGAGTTATTCAAATTTGAAGTATATACCTTCGGCATCTGTGGACACGTTCCACTTCAATTTTTTTGCTCTCAGCCGCAGGTAATGCTGCGAAAAGATGCACCATTGTAAGACAGTCATCCAATTCTCCAAGTGCGTCCACAAATCTTGGGTATCTATGATACATAGAATAATCAAATAAATCGAAAATTCATCACCAACTATAAGACCTAAATTGAGATAAACAGCAAGCGAACCTCTGCCAAATAATCCTATCTATCTTGGGTTTGGGTGTTTTCTCCCGCAGCCTGTTTGCACGTTCAAGATTTTTCTTTGCCTCTGCTTTCTTTATTTTTCTCTCATGTACTCTTATTGCTCTATGTATTTCCAGCAAAGGTTCGTGGTGAAGAAAGCTAACATCCTTCACATGGTAATAAGTCTGATGAGTTCCTTTGAACTTTTTCTTAGGCTCCCGGGGAGTTACACCTTTCAGAATGCATAGTTTCCTAAAATTTTCAAAAAGCCAATATAAGAACTAAAGCATTTAACACTTTGCCAAATTATCTTCTCTAAATGTTTCAGAGTCACACTAAAGATATGCATTTTCCAAATGATCTCAAAATATAAAATGATTCAGCCAAGGGTGAAATTTTTAACCCAGAGGCATCCTCCTTTTCTTCCAAGTGTTGAAGGATAAAGTTGATCATTGGCCGAATTCCTACAAAAGATACCTGAAAAGGGGTAGACTGATTTGAAGCTGCTTTAGTGCTTGTGACCTGGTGGCAAATTTGGCAGCATTTCCCTCCTTTTTCTTTCCCTGCCAAAAAAAAAGTAATAACAATAACAACACTCTATTAAACTTTTGACAATGTTATTGGCTGGGTGTCTTTTTATGTGAGGAAGATGATTTGTAAAATTGGTTTAGTCAGTATTGCAACCAGAAAAGGAAGAAGCTGATTTGCTTTTACCCACTTCTCCAGTAACTCAGAAAATAAAGATGAAGAAGATAAACCCAGAAAAAGATGATGAATATGAACCCAGAAAAATTGGAGTATTTGATTTTTTGTTTTTAATAAAAATTAAGAAATATGACTCAGCATGTGACTAAGTGGCCACATAAGCACCGTAGTGGACACATAAGCACGGTAATAGACACATGATTTTTTTTTAACGGGAATTAACGGAAATTCAAAAAAAATGATAACGGTGTAAATATTTTAAAACATAAAAAACTTATTTGAGACAAAAAAAAAAGTAACAACAATAACAACACTCTATTAAAGGAGAAAGAAACTCTCTGGAAAAAAATTAACTTTCAGCTATAAATTCCAAATTTCCTCATGCCCAACAACAAATCACAACATAAACATGGCTATGAACCAAAAAAGAACCAAAAAAAAAAACACTACTCATCAATTAAAATACCAAAAGAGAAAAAAGTAAAGCAGAAAAATCCAGTTTCATATTGTGAAAGCAAAAACGGATTTTCACGAATCCATGAGAACTTCAAGGTGAGTGTGTGGAATAAGAGAGTTTAGATTAAAAAGGGTTTGCAGTATACTGACTGGGGGTCTGTAGTGCTTCACCATTGTTGCAGTTGCGCGAGTAAGAGGAGCTGAAAACACCACCTAGTACGACCAAGAGGTTAGGGTTTAAGAGTGTACTACACTACACTACACGGTGTCAATTAAAACTGTTTATGCCTCTGCGTTTTGGTCTTTTTGGATTCCCTCAAAAAAAAAAAAATCCATAAATTTTAGGGGAATTAAAACTGAATTTCACTAATATTATAGAGACAAAAATAAGTATTAACCCTTTTAAAATTATTTATAAATAGTCAATTGTATTTATTATTTAATAATTGAAGAAACTTTTTGGAGAGTTAATTGAAGAAATTAAGTTTTGGTTAAAGAGATTAAATATTTTAGTTGATTAAAAAGTTAATAAAGAAGAAAATAATATTGAATTGATTTTAATTTAATATGTATTCAAATATATATTATTGGCAAAATTGCGCTTCCAGCCTTTTAAGTTATTTTTAAAGTTCACAAGTTTTTTTTTGTCTCAAATAAGTCATTTATGTTTTAAAACGTTAATACTATTACCTTTTTTTACAGTCATCGTTCAGACCCATTAAAAAAATGATGTGGCATAAACAGATATGACATGGACTAAAACGTGGCATTAATTAGACTATTTTTTATGTGAGTTATAATAAGTCATAATTTTTCATTTATTTTTTTATTAAAAACAAAAACAAATCTTCTTCTTCTTCAAACCAATCTCCAAATTTATGAAAATTGACAAGAACGGCATGCTCAGATTCATGAAAAAAGGAAGAAAGGGACCAGCTTTACCAACAACACCTTTGCCACCAACGAAGACCCACTTCAGGAACTCTTGTTCCAAGACGTTCTGCATCGTTCCCTTTGGTTGATCTGCCATCGCCACAACACAGCCCCTCTCTCTTTGGGTGTGTGTGAGAGAGTTTCTAAATTGACAGGAGATCTGAGGGAGAAAAGGGAAATAAGAACAGAGGGAGAAGGGAAGAAGGAAGGAGGAGAAGAGGGTATATGTGGATTGTCTTTGTCGATCTCCATTTTAGTTCCATGAATCTCCCCTAATTTTTTCTCTGTGTTGATTTCTGTTAAACTTTTGACAATGTTATTGGCTGGGTGTCTTTTTATGTGAGGAAGATGATTTGTAAAATTGGTTTAGTCAGTATTGCAACCAGAAAAGGAAGAAGCTGATTTGCTTTTACCCCCTTCTCCAGTGTTGTAATTTTGTGATATTTCAAAAGTGGGAAGTCCCACATAGGATGGCTCTTTAAGAGTCATAGTGTTTATAAGCCAAAATGTTAGATGAGGTGGTAAGAGTGGTTGGGGAAAGAGATGGGCCTCGCGCACATGAGCTTGGCCCAAAGTGGGAGGTTTCAGTGCAAATCTTTCGATTTCTCCCCCCCTGCGCGCACGAACAACGACGAGACCAACCATGATCAACATACTGCGCTACCTCCACCGGTGCCTACGATCACCTACGCGAAGCCGTTTCCTGACGTATCAAAAATCGAGGTCTTCAGCGGCCAAAATTTTCGAAGATGGCAAGAACGAGTCCATGCCGTCCTTGACGTACATGGGGTCGCCTATGCTCTAACAGATCCCAAACCGACAACGCCAGCCAAACAAGTCGAGAATTGGATATATGCTAATAAGGTTTGTCGTCACACCTTAATCGATTGTTGTCTAATGATTTGTTCGATGTCTCTTGTTCGCATAAGGAAGCAAAGCGGATATGGGATTCTATGATCCTCAAGTACACTTTGAGGATCTTTGGGAAACAAAAGTTCGTGATTGGAAACTACTACAAATGGGAGATGGTGAGGACAAAGACATCAAGGCGCAGATCAATGAATACCATAAGTCCGGAAGAATCAAGTCTGAGAACATCACTCTGCCAGACGAGTTCGTGGCTGGAATACTCATAGAAAAGCTGTCGGAATCCTGGAAGGACTACAAACAGCAACTAAAGCACAAGCAAAGCAACTATCTCTTCCTGATTTGATTACCCACATTATCATTGAGGACACCAACCGCAAGGAGTGCAGTGCTGCAAGGGCAAAGGCTTTGGCTTCTCGTGCTAACATGGCGCAAGGCAAATCGCAGAAAAAGAGGTACAATAACAAAAGGCCTGACCACAGTAACAATAATAATAATAAAAATGATTTTGTCCCACGTGTTGCCAACTCCAATTTCAAGAAGAAAGGCATGTGTTTTGTTTGTGGAAAGCCAGGTCATCATGCACCTCAATGCAGGCATAGAGCGAGAAACGACAATCCTCCTAAGCCAAAGGCCAATTTGGTCGAGGTCGAAGGAGATGATGACATTATTGCAGCGGTCGTTTCTCAAGTCAACATTGTGACCAATGTGAACAAATGGGTGGTAGACTCTAGGGCTACCAGGCATATTTGTGCAAGCAAAGATGCTTTTACCTCCTACACTACTGTGGGGGATGGAGAAGAACTTGTGTACCTTGGTGATTCTCGTACTGCTGCAGTCTCGGGAAAGGGAAAAGTTCTTCTAAAGCTCACATCTGGAAAGACCTTGGCTCTTAGTGACGTGCTGCATGTCCCTAGCATAAGGGCAAATTTAATTTCTGTGGCCTTGTTGGGAAAAAGAGAAGTTAAAGTGTCATTTGAGTCTGACAAGATTGTAATGACAAAAAATAATGTCTTTGTGGGAAAGGGGTATTGTGATCAGGGAATTTTTGTTCTTAATGTTTCTGAAGTTATTAATGAAAATGCATCTTCTTCTGCGTATTTGCTTGATTCGTATGATATATGGCATGCTAGACTAGGACATATTAATTATGCGTATGTTGATACAATGCGACATTGTGGCATGATTTCCTTAAGCGATAGTCAACATGGAAAATGTGATGTATGTGCAGAATATAAGTTAAGTAAAAAGCATTGTCCCCCTGTTAAGCGCGAAACTGAGTTACTTAGCTTAATTCATACCGATCTAGGAGATTTAAAACAAACTATGACTAGAGGCGGTAAAAAATATTATGTGACTTTTATCGACGATTTTTCTAGATACACTAAAGTTTATTTATTAAGACATAAAGATGAAGCGTTTGATATGTTCCTTTCTTGCAAAGCCGAAGTAGAAAATCAATTAAGTAAGAAAATCAAACGTGTGAGATCCGATAGAGGAGGTGAATATTTGTCCTTTAATGATTTTTGTGAAAAAGAAGGCATTATACATGAATCTACTCCCCCTTATTCACCTCAATCAAACGGTGTGGCTGAGAGAAAAAATAGAACGTTAAAAGAAATGATGAATGTTATGTTAGTTAGTTCTTCCACACCCGACAACCTTTGGGGCGAAGCTATTTTGACTGCGTGCTTTATACAAAATAGAACTCCGCATAGAGCTACCGGCAAAACACCCTATGAATTATGGAAATGTTACCAACCTAACTTAAAATATTTGAAAATGTGGGGGTGTTTAGCTAAGGTAATGTTGCATGAGCCTAAGAAAAGGAAAATTGGTTCTAAAACCTCTGATTGCATGTTTATAGGATATGTCGAACATAGCGCTGCCTATAGGTTCCTAGTAGTAAAGAGTGATGTACTTGATAACAACACAATTGTGGAAACAAAGAATGCTGAATTTTTTGAGAACATATTTCCTTTGAAATATGCAAGTACATCTAAACAGCCATTAGAAATTGCTAATGATGATTTACACGAGGACCTTAGGAGGAGTAAAAGACCAAGAAAAGAAACATCCTTCGGAAATGATTTTTATACTTATCTTGTTGAAAATGATCCTCAAACTTTTTCTGAAGCTATTTCTTCTTCTGAAGCTAATTTTTGGAAACAAGCTATTAAAACCGAAATTGATTCTATTTCGAAAAATAAGACTTGGATTTTAGTAGATTTACCTCGAGGAGCAAAAGCAATTGGTAGTAAGTGGATTTTCAAAAGAAAATATAACCCCGATGGGTCGATTGAAAAATACAAAGCTAGATTGATAGCAAAAGGGTTTTCTCAAAAAGAAAATATTGATTATTTTGATACTTTTGCTCCGGTAACGAGAATTTCTTCTATTCGAGTTTTAATTGCCTTGGCTTCCATTTATAAACTGGTGATTCACCAAATGGACGTAAAAACCGCTTTTTTAAATGGTGATTTGGAAGAATAAATATATATGATTCAACCCGAAGGATGTGTAGTTTCTGGTCAAGAGAATAAAGTGTGCAAACTCCTAAAATCGCTATATGGTTTAAAACAAGCACCCAAACAATGGCATGAAAAATTTGATCAAACCTTGATCAGTGACGGTTTCTCCTCTATTGAAGTTGATAAATGTGTTTACACCAAATCTGTGAATGGAGAACATGTTATTATATGTTTATATGTGGATGACATGCTCATTTTTGGTACTTGTACTGATATTGTGATTAGAACCAAATCTATCCTTGCATCTAATTTTGATATGAAAGACATGGGTGAGGCAAGTGTAATATTGGGAGTTAGAGTCATAAGAAAGGGTGATAGCATAATACTATCCCAAGATCATTATGTAGAGAAACTTCTTATGAAGTTTGGTTATTTTGACTCTAATCCTGTGAGTACCCCTTATGAATCTAACTCTCATTTAAAGAAAAATAGAGGTGATCCTGTTAACCAGTCTCAGTATGCCCAAGTAATTGGGAGCTTACTGCACTTGATGAATTTTTTTCGACCAGACATTGCATATGCGTGGGTCGTTTGAGTAGATACACTCATAATCCGAGTCAGGATCACTGGGAGGCACTTGCTAGACTCATGCGATATTTAAGAGGTACCATGAACTATGGTATAGTGTATAGTGGATTTCCCGCAGTACTGGAAGGGTATTGTGATGCTAACTGGATATCTGATTCAGATGAGACAAAATCCACTAGTGGTTATGTATTCACACTTGGTGGTGGTGCGGTAACTTGGAGATCAGCCAAACAAACAATAATAGCAAGATCAACTATGGAGTCAGAGTTTTGTTGGTGATTTCGGCAGTGTACCGAATCGCACAAGTAATAAAGTGATAAGTAAGATCGTCTCCACAGGGATTGCGATTGATTATTCAACTAAACAAAGTTCGTAACTATTTTGAACGAGAACCGAATAGTGGTATTTGGAAATAAGTAGATTCAGAATAACCTGAAAATAACAATAACAACTATTTGTAATTAAATGGTATAAAAACGACTAGGGGTTTGAATCCTCTTGTATCCACTCTCATGCATTTAATCTACAACCAACGCAAGTTATTTCATACAAATAGAAGTTCGAATCAGCTAAATTAGTTTAAGAACAATCCCTTGCCTCATAAACCCTTTACTCTAACTAAAACCCGCAATCCCTTAGGTGATTTATAGTTAGGTTAAGCATTAAGAATAGTGATTCATAAGAACACATAATCACAAAGTTATATTCCTATACTCATCATGACTATGGCTAACAATCTCAGTTCAAGTTCTTCACCCAATTTCCCAATCATCATGAAAAACCCCAATCGATTCAATAGCGGCCAAGTATCGAAAAGCATTAAGCGCGGAGAATTGAAAGCTCAATTGAAATGAAATAAACTTGCTTTAATATAATAGAATTAACTACATAAAAGTTTCATCAAGATTCATCTAACCCTAGTCTAAAAAGCTTAGTTACTCATAGAGAAAGAAAAGTCAAACCAGAAGTTCATGAGAATTAATGAAGAGATCGTTCTCAATCCTCCACCGTGCCTCCAAATAACAAAGTTCGAACCCTAGACAAGTCTCTAAAGTGTCTATTTATAGTCTAGGGTGAAAAGGAGTAAAAAAAAGGTCCAAAACATGTAAAAACGTAAAATTCTGCATCCAGGGTGCTGTTGTAGCACGGCCGTGGCGTGAGGCACGGCTAGGCCGTGCTTCATTCTGTTTCTCGCACTGTTTAGGTGTTGTCGCAACACGGCCGTGCTTCCTGACACGGCTAGGCCGTGCTTCCTGTTGTTTTGTATTTTTCACCTCTTTAACGTCAGAATTAGCTCAAGGTGTCTTCATGAAAGTTGAAGCTATGGATCTTAGCTTTCCAATGGACCAGTTTCATCTCATTTGGACACCTAAAACTCCAGATATGATTAAAACATTGAACAAGTGTCAGGCTGAGACAGCATTATATTATCAACTTGTAGTACAAATTACCCCAACTTATTCCAAATGATTTTTCTCCTTTTTCCTAGGACAAATACCTTCCTTTAAGCACAATTGAACCAAAACCAAGTGCGTTATTCAAATCAAGCCAAATGCATAAATAACATGGATTAAAATGACTAAAATGACTAAGATGCGATGCAAAACTAACACTAAACTATATGATATTTCGAACGCATCAAATTACCCCAAGCTTAGAACTTTGCTTGTCCTCAAGCAAACTCAATAAAAAACATGGGTTGGATTTCAAATAATTCCAATTCATCTAGGTGAACTTTTCATAAAATTTTTTGACAATCCATGCACAATCAATTCACCTACTCTTTTGTAAACATGATTTCCAATTATCACAAATCAAGTAACCAAAATGAATTTATTTACTCAGAGCAACAAATCAATTCCCATTACACCTTTTTAGATAATGTGTTTCACTCCACTCAAGTGTCTCAGGGTACTGTTTACACTCAACTCACACCAAATGCAATCATCTACCATAGGCTTGACAAAATTCTAAGAAAGCAAAAACACACAAATGTCATACACATTATGAGATCTTTTCAAAGGGTGAAATGGGGCTTAGGTAAGGGAGGATATTTCTTTGGATATAGGCTAACTTAATTGGAGTTAAGAGATGCCTCTATTATTTCTTATCCATACCTTGTATCAATTCACAAACTTCCCCCAATCACCTTCAACTTTAGTACTAACAAACCACAAGAGAACTTTTTCCTTGCTTTCTCACTTTGATTTTTCTTTTCTTTTCTCTTTTTTTTTTGAAATAACAATTTGAATCTTTTTATTGTTGTTCTCCTCTGGCTTGTTCATTTTTTTTTTCTGAAATGACTACATGCACATGCTTTGTGTAGCCACCCCAAACTTAAGATTGTTGCTTGCCCTCAAGCAACCCCAAACTTAATTCACAACCAAATAACCAATTTTATAGAAAATAATCTCTCAACTCCAATTTAAAGGGACAATTGGTTTTTCCAGTTATTGGCTTGTATTGAGCTTAAAATTCAACAAACAAGCTTAAGGCTCAAAAGGGCTAGCAAAGGATAATATCACAAGGGTAGGCAATCAAAGGCTCTAGCTGTTCAAACAAAAATAAAGATATCAATCATCTGTGTGTGTGTTCACATGTAATGCAAAAGCAATCAAGAACCGAGTCAAGTTTTGAAGAATTCATACAAATGGTAGAGCACTCAAGAATAAATAAATTACTGTTTAGGCTCAACCACTCACAAATTTTGCTTTTGTAATGGGAAAAGATTCATGACCACTGAAATTTTCAAAAGTTACGGTTACAAGAAGTTGCTTAAAAAGGTTCATGTCAACAAAAGTTTCAGTTCCTTGATCATACACATCATGCACACAATAAGAGTACAGTTCACAAACAAATTCTCAGATGAAAAGGAATTCCATAGAGGGACAAGAGCCCAGTCATAGGGTGCATGGTATCTACTTCACACACAAACAAAAATAAATTCAACATAAAAAAAATAAAAATAAATAAATAGCAAAAGAAGGGAAAGAAAGGTAGAACCCATGTGTTGAGCCGCTCAACTCAACCGCTAACTTGAAATGAGAAAGGTGGGCCGCCTGACGCCACCACCAATGGGTTGCCTCCCATGAAGCGCTTCTTTAACGTCACTTGCTTGACGCTTGAAGGAGTCGATCAGGGCTCCTTAAAGGAGGAAAAAAAGATTGAAGCACCACCTTCCTTGGGAAGATGCACACCCATAGCCCTGAGTGATTGCATAGAAATCATTTCCCTTTTCGGCATTGGTCTCCTTTTTCTCCTCTTGAATTTATGTGGGTGGACATTGTCATCCCTCACCTGTTTGGTGCGCTTTTCATAAGAATGAGTAGGTTCTACATGTGCCTTCTTTGGAATTTTGCAATTTGGGAATTGTTTCCCATGGCCCATATGCAGACTACTCTTTCCTTTTCTTTCTTTTTCCTGCACTAAAATTTTTTCCATCCCATCATCCAGCTCTTCAGACATCTCCTCAATAGAATTCATTGTCACCTTCTCTAAGGGTTTGGAAGGTCGGTCTTGATCAAGATTCTCTCCAACCGGCTGCCAAACCACATCAATTCTAGAGCACTTTTCGGTGTCATCGGGATGCCTCATAGCCTCAAACACATTGAAAGTCTCTTTCTCATCTTGGAACCTCAATTAATTTACCTTGTTTTACATCAATCAAGGCTCTTCCTATAGCTAGGAAAGGTCTTTCAAGAAGAAGAGGGACCTCTTTGTCTTCCTCCATGTCAAGGATCACAAAGTCTGCCGGAAAAAGGAATTTGCCAACCCTTACCAATACATCTTCCATAACTTCATAAGGGTATTTGATTGACCTGTCTGCCAGCTGCAGTGTCATTTTTGTAAGCTTGACTTCACCTCCTCCCAGCCTCTTCAACATAGATAACGGCATCAAATTGATGCTAGCTCCCAAATCACAAAGGGCTTTGTCAATATTTAAATTCCCAATAGTGCAGGGAATTGTGAAGCTTATAGGGTCTTTCAGCTTTGGAGGGAGCTTTCTTTGAATGATGGCACTACACTCTTCTGTCAAAGCTACAGTCTTATCTTCTTTGAATTTCTTCTTCTTAGTCAACAATTCCTTCATGAATTTGGCATATAAAGGCATTTGCTCAAGAGCTTCTGCGATAGGAATGTTGATCTGGAGGCGCTTGAAGACATCCATGAACTTAGAGAATTGTTCATCCTTCTCCTTTTTCTTGCTCACAGGAGGATATGACAGCTTCTTATATGGAGGAACCACTTTGGGCTTATTTCCCACCTGCACCTGTTCAGTTATAACTATGCCTCCTCCTTCTAAGTTGGACTTCTTCTAAACCTCTCTTTTTTCTTCTTTTTCTTTATTTTTACTGCTCTCATTTTCAACTCCGTCCACCTCACTTTTTTCACTCTTTTTCTTCCCCTCAACTTCAGACATTATTTTTCCACTTCTCAAAGTAATTGCACTACAGTTCTCATTTTTAGGATTATCAACTGTGCTAGCAGAAAACTTACCTTTGGTTTGCTCCGCAAGTTGCTTTGAGAGTTGCCCAATTTGACTCTCCAGATTTTTGATAGAGACCTCTTGGTTCTTGAAATGAGACTCATGAGTCTGAAAGTTGGAATGGATATTCTGGAAGTTGGATTGAGTCATCTTCATGAATTGAGTGAGAGATTCTTCTAATTGATTTGGCTTCTCTTGCTTTTGAGGTTGTGGAGGGTTGCTTGATGATGGGCTATCTTGTTGTTTCCAAGAAAAGTTGGGATGATTCTTCCACCCAGGATTATAGGTGTCAGAATAAGGATTCCCTCCTTGCTTTTGAAAATTTTCCATGTAGTTAGCTTGCTCATTCGAAAATCCCTTAGCATCGCAACCTCCATTCTCATGAGGTCCTTGACAAAAGTCACATCTCAAGTTCTTGTTCAACTGGTTCACCTGAGCGGGGATAGGGGCTCCCGTTTTCAGCGCTTTAAGCTCCTTGGTGATAGCTGCCAATTGTAAAGAGACCAATTTATTTTGAGCCAATAGTGCATCTTGTGTTTCTAGCTCAAGGAGTCCTCTTCTACCCTGTGTTCCTCTATCATTTTGACACAACTGCTCATTGGAAGCCATTTGCTCCACTAAAGTTCTTGCTTCTTCAGCTGCTTTATCATAATTGTACCTCCAAATTGAGGCATCCAACATCATTCTTGTATTTGGCCTCAACCCATTGCAAAACATCTGCATCTGATTAAACTCATCATACCCATGGTTGGGACATCTTTTCAGAAGAAGCTTGAATCTCTCCCAAGCCTCATACAGATTTTCGATATGGTTCTGCTGGAACCCATGAATTTCACCTCTTCTTTTGATGAACTTGGAGAGTGGAAAAAATTTGTTCATAAATTTATCCTCCAAATCATCCCAAGTAGTGATGCTTCCTGTAGGCAAAGTGTGCAGCCAATCTCTTGCTCTATCTCGTAGGGTAAAAGGAAAAAGCCTTAGTTTCTTGGCCCCTTCTGTCACTCCATTCAGCATGAAGGTGCCACAGATTTCATAGATATTTACCAAGTGCTGATTTGGGTCTTCAATTTCTTCCCCAGCGAATTGGTTTTGCTTGAGAGTGCTAAACAGGGATGGTTTGATCTCAAAAGCATTTGCTTCCTCCAGTTGGTAGGCCATGACACCCCTTGGATTGTTCCTTCTCCCAAAATCGCCCAAGGTGCGCGGTGGTGGTGGTACGTCCCCCATTACTACTAGAGTTGTAATGAGAGAAGTAGAAGCAGAGGCTTGATTTTGTTGTTGTCTTGCTTCCCTTGCCTTCTTCTTATTAGCCTTTGCTATCTTTTCTATTTCTGGGTCAAACAACAGCTCACCTGTTTGTTTACCTCGCATGCACAACACTAAAGGAAAAGGTAAGTAGCACCGCAACAATTATAATAATATATTTTTTTATAAACAGAAAATAAAAACAATAAAAAAATTGTTCAAAAAGTACTCGTTTGCCGTGTTAAAAATCAATTCAACAATCCCCGGCAACGGCGCCAAAAACTTGTTGGTGATTTCGGCAGTGTACCGAATCGCACAAGTAATAAAGTGATAAGTAAGATCGTCTCCACAGGGATTGCGATTGATTATTCAACTAAACAAAGTTCGTAACTATTTTGAACGAGAACCGAATAGTGGTATTTGGAAATAAGTAGATTCGTAACAACTGAAAATAACAATAACAACTATTTGTAATTAAATGGTATAAAAACGACTAGGGGTTTGAATCCTCTTGTATCCACTCTCATGCATTTAATCTACAACCAACGCAAGTTATTTCATACAAATAGAAGTTCGAATCAGCTAAATTAGTTTAAGAACAATCTCTTGCCTCATAAACCCTTTACTCTAACTAAAACTCCCAATCCCTTAGGTGATTTATAGTTAGGTTAAGCATTAAGAATAGTGATTTATAAGAACACATAATCACAAAGTTATATTCCTATACTCATCATGACTATGGCTAACAATCTCAGTTCAAGTTCTTCACCCAATTTCCCAGTCATCATGAAAAACCCCAATCGATTCAATAGCGCCCAAGTATCGAAGAGCATTAAGCGCGGAGAATTGAAAGCTCAATTGAAATGAAATAAACTTGCTTTAATATAATAGAATTAACTACATAAAAGTTTCATCAAGATTCATCTAACCCTAGTCTAAAAAGCTTAGTTACTCATAGAGAAAGAAAAGCCAAACCAGAAATTCATGAGAATTAATGAAGAGATCGTTCCCAATCCTCCACCGTGCCTCCAAATAACAAAGTTCGAACCTTAGACAAGTCTCTAAAGTGTCTATTTATAGTTTAGGGTGAAAAGGAGTAAAAAACAGGTCCAAAACATGTAAAAACGTAAAATTCTGCATCTAGGGTGCTGTCGTAGCACGACCGTGGCGTGAGGCACGGCTAGGCCATGCTTCATTCTGTTTCTCGCATTGTTTAGGTGTTGTCGCAACACGGCCGTGCTTCCTGACACGGCTAGGCCGTGCTTCCTGTTGTTTTGTATTTTTCACCTCTTTAACGTCCGAATTAGCTCAACGTGTCTTCATGAAAGTTGAAGCTATGGATCTTAGCTTTCCAATGGCACCGGTTTCATCTCATTTGGACATCTAAAACTCCAGATATGATTAAAACATTGAACAAGTGTCAGGCTGAGACATCATTACATTATCAACTTGTAGCACAAATTACCCCAACTTATTGCAAATAATTTTTCTCCTTTTTCCTAGGACAAATACCTTCCTTTAAGCACAATTGAACCAAAACCAAGTGTGTTATTCAAATCAAGCCAAATGCATAAATAACATGGATTAAAATGACTAAAATGACTAAGATGTGATGCAAAACTAACACTAAACTATATGATATTTCGAACGCATCAAGTTTGTAGCTCTGGAATTGGCTGGTACTGAAGCTGAGTGGCTAAGAAATTTTTTAGCAAAAATTCCTTTGGGAATAAAACCTACACCATCAGTGTCAATACATTGTGTTAGCCAATCGGCAATAGCTGTTGCAAAGAATAAGTCATATAATGGCAAAAATAGACATATACAATTGAGACATAATGTGGTAAAGCAATTACAAAAACAAGGAACAATATCGATCGATTATGTGAAGTCAGAAGTGAACTTGGCAGATCCTCTGACAAAGCCCCTGGGGAGGAAATTAATTTGTGATACATCGAGGGGAATGAGACTTGAGCCAATTGAAATTAACAAGTGATGGGAACCCGACCTTTGTGATTGGAGATCCCATGAAGAAGGTTCAATGTGGTAAAAACAAGTCACTTATTAGTTCTGCTAACACTAAATTTAATTAATTAAATTTTTGTCCATTTCCTATGGTGTCTTTGAGAAAGTGTTAGACACTGCATTACTGAGAGGTTAAGCTGTTAGCTTTTAATGATTTTCATATCCCTTGTGGGTGGTGTATGATTTGCAGCATACACTTGATGAAATCACCTATATGAGTGTCAAGTGGGGCCGCTTGCATGAGGTCCTGGCGAGATCTCTAGAGCACTCATGAATACCGGGCACACGCATGGCCTATTAGCGCAAAACGGCGTAATAGCAAGAATTGTGGGGGTGTAGTGTGATTGATAGACCTCTAACACACATCAAGTGTCTTGGGTTCATATAGCTTGGCTACACCAATTCACTGTGTGTTAAGTCTTATTAGTCTAGGACTGGTTCATATAGCTTGGCTACACAGTTCCGATGCACTACATCCAAGATGTTGACCTAGGAAATATTTTTTATTTATTTCTAAATATTTTCACACTTTTGAAATATGTGGGGGATTGTTGTAATTTTGTGATATTTCAAAAGTGGGAAGTCCCACATAGGATGGCTCTTTAAGAGTCATAGTGTTTATAAGCCAAAATGTTAGATGAGGTGGTAAGAGTGGTTGGGGAAAGAGATGGGCCTCGCACACATGAGCTTGGCCCAAAGTGGGAGGTTTCAGTGCAAATCTTCCGATTTCCCCCCCTGCGCGTACGATTAACCTTGCGTTCCTTTTTAATTCTTGGATTAATATTTTTGAAGATATTTTTTATTTGAGAAGGCTTATCCGAAAACCATTGATTTTAGTCAGTTTTGATCCTTGACCAAGTCTTACACGATTTTTAGTGGTCATCACGTTCTTAGTGGTGATTATCCACTAACGGTAACATTCCACCACTAATCCCACGTTATCTTCACCAACAGCTTTTTTTATTAATTATTTTCCGAACGGATTTATTTTTTAATTAATTATCGTTTTCTTATTTAAAGCCGGTTAGACTACCTTGTTTCATATACCGAAAAATTACCTTTTCCGATACCTTCCTGGGTCACACATTCCAGCTTTCTTCTTCTTCTTGCTGTTCTGATACCCCAGCGATCCTGGGACGAACCCGTTGTACCCTGGGGGATTTGCGCGCAGCAGGCGGATAAATCCTTAAGGGCAGTCTCACTGATGCCTCGGGTTTCTTTCTTACGAGTTTCTATTTTGCAGGTTCTTTGTTCGTTCCATAACAATTCGGCAATATCAACAACATCCAGTAACTCAGAAAATAAATATGAAGAAGATAAACCCAGAAAAAGATGATGAATATGAACCCAGAAAAATTGGAGTATTTGATTTTTTGTTTTTAATAAAAATTAAGAAATATGACTCAGCCTATGACTAAGTGGTCACATAAGCACCTTAGTGGACACATAAGTACTATAATGGACACATATGATTTCTTTTTTTTTTTAATGAGAGTTAACGGAAATTCAAAAAAAGGATAACGGTGTCAATATTTTAAAACATAAAAGACCTATTTGAGACAAAAAAAAACTTAAAGGACTAATGTGAACTTTAAAAATAACTTAAAGGACCGAAAGCGCAATTTTGCCTATACTTTAACATGAGGCGGCCAAGGTTCACCATGCACCATTTTTAGAATAAATCTTCAATTTAGTCCCTAAAGTGTCGCTCTCTCTCTTATTTAGTTCTTAAACTATGAAAACTTATTAAACAATCACTAAAGTTTATCTTCGTCTATCAATCTTCACGACACAGGTAGGGAAAAAGAAGGAGAAAGATGGAGGAAGTAAATAAATGATTGGAAGGTGCATCATATTACTGTGGCTTGAATGGGCCTCCTCTTCCGTTAGTCATCCAACATGATGTAGTGACTCATTTCTTTTCCTTGCAGTTTTATGGCTTGAATGACGCATCCTAAAAAATTTTGGAAAATCGGAAAAATTGTAGACCTAATACAACCTCGAGGACAATGTTGCTCTTAATGGGGGTGGTAAGGTTATGGGCAAGCCCAATGAGGAGCCTCTGACAACTCAAGCAACACTTGTTGAGGAGTAAACTCAGATGCCTTGTGAGAATACTAAGCTCAAAAGGGTCGTCAACAAACAAAGAAATAGAACAACTATTTGTAATAGTGCATAACTCAACTAGTTTTAGAAGGAATTATGATTCAATAGAGAATATATTATGTTAGATTGCTACAGTTTGTTACATGGTATAATTGATAGAATTGTTATGGTGTAGTTGTCATGTTGTGTGTATGCATCGGCCTTATATAAAGGCTTGTATGGCCTCATAATGGAATCAATGAGAATTTAGTCATTTCCCTTGTCTTCCTGATTGTTATTTTTTGGATGTGTTGTGTCCTCGGATTCAGAGAATTCTATTCTTAACACTACACCACATCCACATACTTGGATACTCCATATCTCTTGGATATTGTTTGTGTTTCACCATAAGTTTCCTTTGTTAGTTTCATTAATGAGAGGGTAAGGCCCTGCATATGTAAAGTTGCATGTTGATCTTCCTTCTTTGTACTTGAAGGTCTCATTGATAGTGACATTTCCTGAAGTGGTATGAGCCTATTTAGTAGCTCATATTGTGGTGTGACCTCTTAGCTACCTGTCTAAATATTTTTTTTACTGGGTCATTAATCACTCTCGAATCAAGTCATAAGACAAGCCCAAATAAATTGTAAATAAACTCTTCTAGGTGTAGCCTTACAATTTAATGAAATTTTATTTAAGTTTGGGACTTATTTCAAAATTTATTAAGGGCTTGTTTGGGGAGGAAAACAGAGAGGAGGGGCTTGATTTGAAAGTAAGGATGAGAGGGAAAGAGAAAGGAGGATAGTCATTCGCTTTACATGGAGACTTTTTTTTTTTTTGCATTGGACTAAAACTCTCTATTACGAGGAACTAAAAAATGAATCGGGGTGAGTTTTATTAGACGTTTTTATAATACTCTCAAACGATAAATATATTGATCACAACTCTTTCCATCCACTCTTCTCCTAACTCCCAAACGGACAGGATCTTTTTAAAACTTATTATAGCTAGATATCAATCTAATTTTTTTTTTGATAATATATCAATTAAAAATTTAGTAAAATGTTAGAACCTTTAAAGCAATTGAATCTATATTATAAGTATTCAGAAACTTAATTATAATTATTAATCAATTTATCCTTGCAAGAAATATTTTAAATTATAGTTGTATTGTGTCCTAATTCTTACTATTGCAATAGAAAACTGCTGCAACCCTTTAGCCTTGCCAACAAGCGATGCTATAAAAAGGGGAAAATATAATTTCCTTTTTCCTTGATATTGAAATGTTGTCACTTGGGCAAAGTATCAGTATTTCACCGATTGAGGATACTGGCAAAAGTTCTGAATCTATGGTTTAAAAAAAGTTCACAAAAAAGATTGAACAGGCAGGCATTCTCTTTGAAACTATAAAAAACCAAAAAAAGACAATCGCTACTCCTAGGACTAGGACCCTACCTCGTAGCTCACCCTTCCCAAGATGCTTTTTCAATCTGAGGAAATTAATATTTTATGGTTTCTAGGGTCTTGGACAGAACACACAGATAATTCAAACAGATCCAGACACAATATAAGGGATCATATAGCAGGCCTTATTTCTCCATTAACGTTTCTGATCGAAGTCTGGGGATCCAAATTTGCAAGGTCTGTTTGGTTCTCAGACGTTATGTATACTTGGGGTTCCCTAATACCTTCCATGTTTTGTCTTTTACAAAAAGTACTTGAGAAAGTAACCTTCTTAACATAGCTAAGCTAATAGTAATACCAAGACATTCTCATGCATGCTGACAAACTATTTGGCCTATTCAACTGCCAATGAAAAGGCTATTTGCTTTCCACTAGACAACAAGCATTGCATCCAAAAAAAAAAAAAGTCAAAGTGCTATGATTTTTTTTTTTACTTAAAAAGTCTCATCTCTGCAAAGTATGCGCGGCTGTGAAGTGTCTAAGATGGCCAACCATCCAACATGTGAAAAAAGAATAAGGCTCTAATTTAGTCCCTAAAGTTACAATCTCTCTTACTTGCTCATAAAATATATCAAAATAATAAGTAGTCCTCAAAATCTGTCTCATTAGTCCCTAAAATTTTGTAAAATCTGTCTCATTAATCCCTATGGACTACTTATAAAACTTTAGAGACTAATTGGACAGATTTCACAAACTCTAAGGACTGTACTTATTATTTTCATATACTATACGAGATGGTAGAAACTAAATTAAGGGTTTAATCGGGAAAAAACCCAAGTCAATACCCTGTCAAAAAATATCCCATCAATCAAATCAACCAATTAAAATTTGGAGTTAAGATAAGAACACTATAATTTGCCAAATCACTAATTCCTTCACAGTAGAATGACAAAGAAACAATTTTTCTGAATAAACTAGAGCCAAAAGAAACAATTTTTCCTTCCTGAAAAAAAATTAAAGCCATACATTCACATTGCTCATTAGACTCAAGAAACTCACTTACAAACATTTGAGAAGTCCAATTCAGTTAGTTAAATCTCACTTGAGAGCCTCCCTCAACTACAAATCCATGTCTGATTGGAATAACAAAGGGTCCTTAAAGTAATTATCAAGGTCCCATTTACATGATTCAAAATCCTCCTCAAGATGGAAAGGAACATCCATGCAGCAACTATCATTTGAAACCATAGGAGGTAGAAGAAGAGGCTCATAATAGGGACAATAACCAAGTGAATCTTCTATAAACATAAAGCTATCATCCATGTACTGTTCTCCAGTTAACTCTCTAATCCATTCTTGCACATGCTTCCTTTCATTACAAGATTCTAAAGGCTGCTGAAATACAAGAACAGATTTCGGCGAAGACAAACCTTTATGCTCCTCTAATTTGTTATCACAATCAACATCATGATAATCCTCTTTATCAACATGATAATCAACAAAAACAGAATCATCTTTGTCATCATCATAATCATAATCAAGATTAAGAGGTTGTTGTTGTTGTTGTTTTGGTGGTGGTTTGAGGATATTAGTAATAGCATCAGAACCTCTAAATTCAATTGCAGCAATGTCATAAGCAATAGCAGCTTCTTCAGCAGTGTCAAAAGTCCCCAGCCATTTTCTCCTAAGAATTCGAGGATCTCGAATCTCTGCGGCCCATCTCCCCCAAGGACGTTGACGAACACCGCGATACTTTTGATGACCGGTGGTACTACGATTAACTGCTCTGATTTGTTTAGCCCTCTCATGATTCTGATTCACATAGTAGTCCTCCTCCTCATGTCTCTTAATATTGTTCTTCTTGTTAGCAACAGTACTGGCACAAATTCTGATCTCATTCACCACTTTCTTTACTCTGCGACGTTGAATGAACATGTTTCCTTCTTCTTCTTCTTCTTCTTCTTCTTCTTCTTCGTCACTTGAAGATTCTGTGGCATACTCATCAGTTACTGAGATCCGAACAACTTTAGGTGTAGTAGTAGTAGTAGTAGACATGTTGAGTTCAGATTTCAGAAGCTTAGTGGTAACAGTTTTGTGTTCACGGAAGATGATGACTTCTTCTTGTTCTAATTCCATGTGGAAGATGATGATTATATCAGAGAGAAATTAGAGAGGAGCATATGGAATGGAAGAGAAAGAATCCCAATTCTTAAGGAATTTTAGTAGACTTTGTAACAGTCAAGTACTGTTTTATAGCAACATCTTTTTCGATGTTTCAGTTTCTTTCTTGTAATTTTTTGTTTTTGTTTACTTTTTCTAATTTGTTAAAGAATCCATGTATTAATTTTTTGAAAATATTATTTCCTTAATTATTTTATTCATAATCAAGGAAACTTTTTTCTCTTTCAATCAAAAAAAAAAAGGAAACTTTTTCTCCAATATCTTTGCTATTGTTGTAAAAAAAAAATCATAAAAGAAATCTTATACCGATATGTTGTTTTTTTTTTGTGTGTGTGTGTATGAGCTTTATTTTAAATTCATATTTTTTTTTAGTTTAGTTTTTCATTTGACACCGGTTCATTTTTAAGTGTGATACGCTCATAAAATAAATTGTGTGATACAGCGTCAAAAATCAAAATACCTAGAATATCCGCCCAAAAAAAAAACCTAGAATATGAAGAAAAAAAAAGTATATACACGTTACAAGGTAATCAATTAATTTTTGTCAAAAAATAAGGTAATCAATTAATTATGTGTTGAAAAGTTAGACTAACTAAGATGGTAACTGGTAAGTACCAAAATATCAAGGAACGTTTATTACTTTTTTAAAGTGATTATATCGATTAATACATTTTTGAATTAATTATAAATAATTTTTTATCACTTTCAATGTTTTCTTTTCTTATGAGTCAAAAAAAAAAAGTTTTATTTTCTTATATGTATGCTTGGCCACCAAGGAACTCTTTTTTTTATTATAGTATCTATTTTTCTTTTTTTCTTTTTTTTACTTACAGTCTTTTTCTTTAAAGTCAATACAACCAGTCCTACAGTTCTATTGTAACCATGGTGTGTTGATAATAATAGAGGCGGAATAAAATATGATCTATTTTATCCTCCATCAAATTTTATTTTATATGTTTAATAAATAAATTAGATTTGTGTTGTTTTTAAAAAAATAGTTGATTAAGTAAGTGGCTAAAATTCTTTTCAGAATATATATCCCACCTATCAAAATAGCTTTTCATTATTTAAATATAAATATGTGACAGTGGAAAATTTATAACATATATAATGTATTAATTATACATTAAAAAAATATTTTTATTATTTACACGTATAATATTCTTTTTTTTTACAGAACATGTATACAATTCTTATTGAATGTTATATTTATTGTAAAATTATAGACTACTAGTTTTCAATTTATTTGAATATTTTTATATAACACCAACTGTTAAATATGATGAGTAAAAAAAAGTGTTAGGACAAGCTAATTTTTTTTTGACTAAAAAGATATGTATTCATTCAAATTGGTAAATACATCGAATACATCACAAATTCAATATTGCTAAAAACCGAAAAGGATGAATCTGCAAACAAACTTACAGCACCCAGGTTATGGCACAAAACGGCAAATTGCCTACAATTATGATAAAATTAAAGTGATCGGAATACTCATGCCTCCGGATCTGCAACGTTAATGCTCAAGTCTTCATTAGATCTGTAATGGTTCGGACCTGATTTGTCAATCTGAACCAAATGAACATCGTAACAAAACGGGAAAATAAAACAAAGTCGCACCAAGACGACGAACAACACAACGCCGCACTAAGACGACTAAATCAAAAGTAAAACACAAAAAAAAAACCTAGAACTATATGAAAACCACTTATTTAAATAAAAGAAAAAAGAAAACGGTATAGAGGTGTGATTTCAGGCAAAAAATGGCCAAAAACCACTCCCTCCGGTAGTGGATGAAGAAGGAAAAAAGAGGAGTCGAAGAGAGATAAGAGAGCACTAGCGGCTAGGAAATTTTCATATATTACCCATTCATCTCCCATAATCAAGTATGCATTAAAATGTTGACTAAACAAAAATGTTCTACCGGTCAAAATAAAAAATGTTCTAATAATAATGTCTAATTAAATAATACTTATGATGATTAATGCCGACTTGTTTACTATATGTAAAATCATCAATTACTATTCTTTTTCCCATAACCATTTTCAATTTTAATCCTTTCCTTCATCTATTTAGTTTGAAAATTCTCAAACGTCAAGGAAACATTTCAGTAATTTTCTATCTTTCTTTAATCTAATTAACTTCATTTTTATGGTTTGTAATTAGAAGTCGGTTTTCATCTGTACAAAAAAATATAATAGGCTTGGCCACCAAGTAACTTTTTCTTTGCTTTTTTTTTTTTGGTTATAAACCCCAAAATTAGCTTTCCCGTTTACCATATCAAACTTACGAGAAACCTGAATTCATTTTACACGTGGACTATGCATTCGTTAAGAATTAGCTATTTAATATATAAAAAATTTGTATGAATAAAATAAAGCAACTGCTAAATGTTTTGAACATTTTTCTACATATGTCAATGAATGTTTCATGTTTCGGAACAACCTCAGTCAAACGTGTTTCCTTTTCTATAACTAAGGTATAAATAAACCTCAAAAACATCAATTTTTTATATAAGTATCACCTCTGTTTCTCGAACGTATAGTTAGCATTCCAAAAGTAAGAATACGAGATTGGCATTATGAATTACAACAAAATCAATGAAATTTCTCTTTTTCTTTCACGAAAATAGTGATGAGGTCAACTTCATAATACTAGTAATGAACATTTGAAAGGTGCTGATGAAGAAATGATTGTGACTCTACAAATCCTGGACGACATCAATGAGATGAAAGACTATTCTATTGAGTTGGTGGCTTGGCTTGGGGATCAAGCAAAAGCAAGGCATTCCTTCACCCTTTTTTGTATTGACCCCCCCCCCCCCAAAAAAAAATTCCCAAAAGAATAATGAAATGAAACCCAATGTTTTAAAAACCGGACCGGTCGTTGAACCGGTGAGACTGCCGGGTCATGGTTCAATTGGTTCAGCCGGTTGAACCGTCGGTCGAACCGGATGATAAATAAATAATTAAATAAATAAAAAAGTACCAATTTTGAGGAAAAAGTAAATAAAAATAATAAAAATAATAAAAAAACAAGTTAAACCGGTCCAACCCGGTCCAATTGACCGGTCCGACCCGGTTCGATCCGGTTCTGGGCGGTCCAACTAGACTGCGGTCCAACTACAGTTGAACCGACCGCTGTGTGTGCCGGTCGACGGTCGGACCGTCCGGTCCAGTCCGGTTTTTCAAACACTGAATGAAACCAAGACATACTTTCAACCGTGGGCAGGAAGCAAATAGTACTATACTTTTCCATGATAAACTGCGAATTACATAAAGTCAAAATGTATAAAAAGTAGTTGTTGGCATAGTTGATCAGTGCCTTATTCCTTAACCAAGTGATCGTGTGTCCGATTCTTAAGAATGGAACCACTACTCGAGATAGCATTTTCCCCTTAATTGGCTGATTCGGTGTGAAGTGGTTACACACTTACAACCATTTTATGTCATAAAAAAGTGTATAATAAATAGTTGATATCTATTTAATGGGTGTAAGGCACATGTCACATGTAGAATAAATGTGTTGCTACTGGTAAATATGCTTATTGTTAATTTTAAATTTACCGGTGATATTCCAACTAATCTTGTCTCCATTGCTTGAGCAAGGGGGGATACACAATATTGATTCCGTCTCCTAAAGTTCGAAGATTACTTGGACTAAATCGGTCTTCCAAGTTGAGTTCTTCTAGTTTATGAGGTGATGGACCATGATGGCTGTCAAATGAGAGGGCATAGGCATAGTGGGCCCGAGAGACTCATAAGAGTGAATCAAGGGATCACTCTACACCTTTATACGTGATTTTGAACACCTAAAAGTCGTGGTCAATGGCATTCAAAATTGTGGTCAATAGAGTTTAGCTGATGGTTAATGAGTTGTGACGCCTTTGTATATCTAGTAACCAAGTTCAACACTTCATTAACCACGTGTATGAATTGCGTTAACAAGCAAAATAGTTGTCGATTTTCGGTGTCCCATTTGGTTGTATAAATAGGGAACAAATAACATGCACCACTAAAATAGTGGTGCATGAGTGGACTGGTTGTATATATACCCCTACTAATTGTAGATATACCCCCACCCCCTGTGTAACGCCCGTAATTCAATTGACATCGAATCAAAGTCATTAAACAAATTATGATTCAGCAAAATGCAGATAAATTAAAACTTGAGTACAACAAGTCTATAATTCATAATGAGTTACAAATTCATAAGAATACAACTCATAAAAGTGTGTATCAAAATAATACATAACATAAGTCTTAACTACTTAATTTACATCAAGGTTTATTACCCTCAAAATAATAATACTTAAGCAAAAGATGAGAAGTCAGCTTCTAAATAAAACTCCTCAATGCTTCCATCATTCACCATCAGCCTGCTTGTCTGAAAACAATAAATGGAAGGGAATGAGATTTGACACGGACCCCTCACCATCACTTTACTCAAAATAACATAATGTCATAAGTTGATCTTAAAGCATTGTTCACAATGCCAACATAATTCTTAAAGAATCCATAGATGTACCCACTTGGCTCAATTGAAATTGAGTTAAGATCCATAAAGTTCAGATAACAACCAAGAGGATCCCCGCCGCCGAACCTTATAGCAATCTGGACCGAGGGTTTGCCGCCGAACCTTATAACAAATCCGAACCGACAAACATCCCAAATACAAACAAATGTCAAGCAATTTAAATGCATCAAACATACAACCATTCAAATGCACCAAACATAAAGCAATCCAATTCATTTGATATTGCATCATAACTAGGGTTAAAACCCTAATAGTCAAAGTCCAAAATCATAAGTCAAACCTTAATTTCCTGGGGTTTAGAACACATAAAGTCAAGTATTTATGGCATTAGAAGCCCTTAAAATGTGAAAAAACACATTTCTAATTAAGCTGGCGCACGAAGCGCAGAGGAACATAAAGTAGAGTGGAAGCACGCGCACGAAGCGCAGAGGAACATAAAGTAGAGTGGAAGCACGTGCTTCCACTGTACTTTATGTTCCTCTACGCTTCGTGCGCGCTGGGGCGTGCGTCACGCGCGTTTCACCTTCTTGGTTCTGTTTCTGCGCGCGCAAGGCGCGACGCGTCCCCTGTAGAATTCTGTAGAATTTTATTTTATTTTCTGCATAATTTGACTTCCAACCTCAATTTCTCAAACCTCAATTTCTCTCAATCCAAGTCAAATCCAAAACAATTTAGGACTCAAAAACAAGAATCCAACATGTTTGATTGAAGAATCAAAGCATTTAGCACAAGAATCACAATCAAACACATAGTTTCAACTTTACCATAACATGTCAAAATCATAACCAAATATCATATAAGCCCAAAACCCACTTCATGACTCACCTAGACCCAACCATAGAAACTAAGAGAACAAACAAAATGAAGGGGAAAGGGATCTCTAATGTGGGACTTATAGGTGCCCAATACCTAAAGAAGAGAAAGACTCACACAAAACCAAAGACTTGAGCCAAAGATGAAGAAGCTAGATCTTCTTCTTCCTCCTCTTCTTCTCAAATTCGAGCTCCCCTTTTTCTTCTCTAGGGCAAACCCAAATCTTCCACCAATGGCCAAAAGTTAGCTCCAATTTTCTTCCCAAGCAAGGATGTGTAGAAACCTCACCAATTTTCACTCTATTTCCCTCAACTTCTTAAAACCCTAGCAATCCTTCTTCTTCCCCTTTCAAGAGCAGCAACATAACGAAAAAAGAAAAGCGGGAGGAGAAAAATGAGAGAAGGAGCCGAGTGGGAGGGGGAAATAGGGAGAGAAAAAAAATATCCCATGGTTAGGCCATTATGCCCCCACTTAACTTAGGTAAAATACTAGGATACCTTTTCTTTTACTCTAATTTACATAATGGCATTTCTATCCATACCCCTTCTATTTATTTATAACACCTAATTTAATTATCCAACATCAATTTAAAACATAATAAAACCTAAATTAATTGAGTTAAATAATTAAATTAAATAGGATGTTACATCGTGCATCCTCCTCATCAGCCATCTCCATTCAGGTGATCGACATTGATGAAGCAGTGTCATCGGTGGTAGAGGACTCTGATCCACTCTCTCTCTCTCTCTCTCGTCACTTCTATGTTTTCGTCTCTAGTAGGCTTAGAAAAACCCTATCGAACAATTACATAGACAAAAACAACAACAAAATGATGTTTTCTACTTGCTGTGCATTCCATCGTTTTGGATACTCGTAATGTAAAGATATCAAATCTAGGGGGAAAAAAAAGTGATTGAAGAACCCAAATCATATCTTCACAACATATTCATGCTCAGACATTAAAAAGGCAAGCTTCGCAAACCTATATTTTGAAACCATGGAAGCAAAAGTTGTTCCAGCAACAACAAAAAGGAAAAAAAGGTGACGCCTTTGCTAAAAGCTCAGTTGCAGAATTAGGAATGCTATAGTTCTGACATTGTGAGAAAGAAGAAACAACAAATTTTGGATCACAATAAGTTACATCATTTAGATCTCCACATCGCGTTAAGCTGCACAGGTGTTCGCTGTCAAAAGGAAGGGAAGAAAACAAGAAAGGGTATAATTGCAATATTTTTACAGAAGTGTTGTTGCACCACTGAAAAGCAGTGCACCCTACAACCGGCATGTACAAATAACACAATTATTTATTAGTTACAATATTTATTATTATCCGATCAAAGAGGAAAACCGTTCGAACAATTACATAGACAAAAACCCTACGTGTTATTTTAATTGTCCTCTTTAAAATATTTTATTGTGTCAAATTACTTGTCTCTTTAGAAAATAAAAAAGTATTAATTATTTCTTTTCTAACAATACCCGTTGTATTTCAACCAACTACATTAATGAATTTTTTCTGGTTAACTACTCCACTACTCCAATTAATAAAGGATATTTTAGTCAATAACATGAAAATTTGTAAACTCAATCATTTTTTAAGAGGTGTGTATAAACTAATAGGACAAGTAAAATGAGATGGATAGAGTAATTTTTTTTTTACATATTTCGGACAAACCAACTCTCCATTTTGGTCCGTTTTAGGCGGATTGACCTGTTATTTTGGCCCTATTTTAGTCCGAATTTCAGTTTTCATATTTATTTTTTTTGTTTTTTTAAGCCAGTGACGGAACGAGTTGGGTTCAATATCTCAACTTGCCATTCTTAACAGGCCAGGTTAGGCCAGCCCGTTTTGAGCGGGCTCATGGCGGGTTGGGCCGAGCCGGGTTGGCCCGTTTTGCCCTCCATAAAACCATTGGCCCAAAAGCGACGCCGTTTTCTCCCAGCCCTATTACCGTGCGCGTCGTTGTGTTTCTGCGTTCAAGTCGAGCGAGGAAGAAAGTGCAGAGAGATCAAAAGTGTGCGCTAATCCCCATCGCCTATAGCCATAGGTATTTCCTCTGCTGTTTCGTATTCAGTCTATTTCCCTCTATTCCTTTTTAGCAAATAAAACCCATTAACACTTCACCTTTTTCCTTACCAAATTTTGAATAATCTCTATCCCCATTTTTTGTGTGCAATAAGTTCAGGGTTTTCACAAAGATATATGTTTTATTTTTTAAATTTTTGTTATCAGAGATAATAGTTAACGAGGAACGCGAATTTACTTTGATTTTATTGTTATAATTACAGGTTTATTTATCTGCTCCTAGAAGATGGAGGAGGACCAAGAGATGGAGAATTTCGGAATGGAGAACGATTATGAAGGTGGTCAATGGATTGGTGGCGAATTCTACTTTCGAAAACGCAGAGAGAAACGAACTCAAACCAAAGACGATGTTCTCTATGGAGTTTTTGCAGATTCTGACGACGACGACGACGATTACTCTAGCAGAAAACGAAGGAAAGACCGCGATTTATCAAAGAAGCCAGACCTCACGAAACCGGTGAATTTTGTTTCTACCGGAACTTTTATGCCTAACCAGGATAACAATTCTAAAGAACAGAATGAGAAGGATACTTATGTCAGTGAAGATAGGCCCGGTTTAGGTCTTGGTTTTGGGTCTGCTAGCACGTCTGGGTCTGGTTTAGGTTTTAATTTTGGTCGTGCTGCTGCAAATGGTTCTGATAGAAATGATGAGTCTGATGAGAATGATAATGGTGATGATAACAACTTTTTGCCTTCCGCGTTTGGGAAGAAGATTAAGGAGGGGGCAATGAGGAGGGAGAGGGAGAGATTGGAGAAGAAGAAAGGGCAGCGGCAGGGGCCAGGTCTAGGTCAGGATGGATCTGCCGATGTTGGGAAATTTGAGAAGCATACTAAGGGAATAGGAATGAAGCTGTTGGAGAAGATGGGTTATAAAGGGGGTGGTCTTGGGAAGAATGAGCAGGGCATTTTGTCTCCTATTGAGGCAAAATTGAGGGCTAAGAATTCTGGTATTGGATTTAATGAATCGAAGGAGAGTACTATGCCATTGCATGCTTTGCAGACTGAGAAGAAGAGTGTTCCGGTAGGAGGCACACAGCCTACAGTTGGCAGAACGAAAGAACGATTGTGGTTGAAGCAATCGAGGTTGAAGAAGAAGAAAGAGGGGGAAGAGTATATAACTGCTGAGGAGTTGTTGGCGAGCAAGCAAGAAGAAGATTCGGAGGTTGTTCAAAAGATTTATGATATGAGGGGCCTGCAAGTCCGAGTGTATACAAATTTGTCCGATTTGAATGCTGAGGAGAAAGCAAAGGAAAAGGATGTCCCAATGCCTGAACTTCAGCATAACATAGGGCTAATAGTTCGGTTGGCTGAGGCTGACATCCAAGAGATTGATAGAGATTTGAGGAGAGAGAGGGAGACATCACTTAGCTTGAAAAAAGAAAAAGAGAAGTTAGAAGCTGAGGCAGCATTTCAAAAGAAGCAGCTGGATAATTTTGAGGAAATAATGAGTGTGTTGGACCGAATCGGAAAACAAAATACTTTAGGAACATTATCATTGGATTCCCTTGCTCAATGCTTTATGGACTTGCACAAAAGATATGCTGATAACTATAAGTTGTGTAACTTGTCATGTGTTGCTTGCTCATATGCCCTGCCTTTGTTTATCAGAGTGTTCCAAGGATGGGATCCTCTTCGAAATCCATCTCATGGGTTGGAGTTGGTATCACAATGGAAGACATTGCTTCAAGGAGATGATTGCCTTGATATATGGGATATGTCATCACCTTATACTCAATTGGTTTCTGAGGTTGTATTGCCAGCTATTAGAATATCTGGTATCAATACCTGGCAGGCACGGGATCCTGAGCCGATGCTATGGTTTTTGGAGTCATGGGAAAAGTTGCTTCCTTCTTCAGTTCTTGCTAATATATTAGACAATGTAGTCATGCCAAAACTATCAAGTGCTGTAGATACTTGGGAACCACATCGTGAGACCATTCCTATCCACACGTGGGTGCATCCATGGCTACCTCTGCTGGGGCACAAGTTGGAGGGCATCTACCAGGTGATCCATTTCAAATTGAGTACTGTTCTTGGTGCATGGCACCCAAGTGATGGTTCTGCATATGCTATATTGTCTCCTTGGAAGACTGTTTTTGATTCTGTGAGTTGGGAGCAACTTATGCTTCGTTTTATTGTACCAAAGTTGCAGCTTGTCTTGCAAGAGTTCCAAGTGAACCCAGCGAGTCAGAATCTCGATCAATTTTATTGGGTAATGAACTGGGCTTCTGCTATTCCAATTCATCTGATGGTTGACATGATGGAGAAATTCTTCTTTGCCAAATGGCTTCAGGTTTTGTATCACTGGTTGTGCTCACATCCTAAGTTTGATGAAGTTACAAAATGGTATTTGGGCTGGAAAGAACTTATTCCAAAAGAACTTTTGGCAAATGAAAGTATTAGATACCAGCTCAATTGCGGTCTTGATATGATGAACCAGGCTGCTGAAGATATGGAGGTGGTCCAACCTGGCTTAAAGGAGAATATAAGCTATCTTAGGGCACTTGAGCAAAGGCAGTTTGAGGCTCAGCAGAAAGCCGCATCATATGCTCAACAGCAAGCTGCTGCAAGCTTGGGTGGTGCTGTCAATGCAGATGGTGTGGCTGAATTGAGCTTGAAAGAAGTCATTGAGGCCCATGCTCAGCAACATGGTTTGCTGTTCAAACTTAAACCTGGTAGAATGCACAACGGTCATCAAATATATGGGTTTGGTAATGTCAGCATAATAATAGACTCTCTAAATCAAAAGATATATGCCCAAAATGAGGAATCATGGTCTTTAGAATCTCTTCAAGGATTGCTGGAGTTGCATAATAAAGCCCTTGGTAAAAGACGCTAAATTCCGTGTGGGTAATGTGAAGTATCATCTCAGTTCTCAGGTAATCTATTTCTCTAGGTTTCTTGTATGAGTTGTTTTCACTTGATTACTACTGTAGACTCGGGATGTTGTAGTTTTCTTGTGTTTTGTTTTGTGCCACTTTATGTTTGATAACAAGTGGAATTGGTAGATGTAGATTGTAGACTGTAGAGTGTTCGATCCCAAGTTATTTGAACATTCTTGCTTTTACTTTGTTGCTCCGATGATGTTTTTCAATTTCTCCTTTTTTGCATTTCAATAATTAATCTTCATGCTTATATCATTAATTACTTACCAGAAAATTCCTTGAGTTTTAGAAGGATATTGGGACATATGAACTAGTTAGATATGCAGGTATCTTTCTATTTTTTATTTTGTTTTGTAAAATGTACAACTCCCCTAGGTGGCAGGGAGGGGCTCGTGTGTGAAGGGATGGCCCCACTGGGTTGGACCCTGGCAGCCTAGCCTGCCTCAGTATACTGAGCACATCATCCCAGCAGGCTAAAGTGTTGGCCAATAAGCTTTGGTGGCTAACATGTCTGACTGTCTGAGGACCCATATTTTATTTTTTTAAAGCTTGAATTGATGAAGAAAATGAAAAGACAAAGATAATACTGTGTTAAAGCTTTTAGTTACACACTTGAGATGTCGCGGCTAGTGCTAACACTTGGCAAAGTGTGAATTTGCGGGCTAAAAACAGTAACTTATTTCGGTTTTAAAATTGGTGTTTTGGCTACTTTCTTGAAACAAAAACATCCAAATTATTCTACAAACCTTTTGCTGATAGAAAGTGTTTGTTTTAACTTGTCAGTTTGAAAGTGAACTTTGTAACTATATGTCTCTTGCCAAATTTTAATATCAAGATTTTCAAATATCACAGAAGAATACATATATGATCATTTTCCCTTTAATGGATGCGCATGGGATTTTTCATGGCTTTATTAAGTTGAGCTTTCTGGCTATGTTGGAACCAGGAAAAAGAGAGTTTTGCAAGAGGTAGTCATATAAATGGATGAGATTCCATGGTCAATATGTTACTTTTTACCGTGCCCTTATAACCTGCAAAGTAGTACCAATAGTCATGCAGGATTGTATAGGAAAAAGAACAGATATAAATCATACTCTTCCTGCTATGCAACAAGTCAGTAAGCATGCTATGGTGTTGGGACTTGAGTTTTAACTTTGTTCCTACTTGGTTTTTATCTTGTTTGTCTGGTGTCTTTTTGGTTCGAGTCTACAATTCTTAGTTCCTTTGGGTCTGATCCAGTTTTGTAAAAAAAAAAGTGCTAGTGATGTAGTTTTCCCTTTGATTTTAATGTATTACAGACCTCAGTTCTTCATATTTTACTTTATAAGAGTGGGTTTGGTTGAAGTCACGACCGAGTAAAACAACTTGGATTGCGGGCCCAGTTTGTGGTTTTAATAGCAAGCATGCATGCATGACACACACACACACACTCTCTTAATGGGCATGCTCTCTAAATGTAAACTACTTTTACAATGATATTCAATTAGAACCCATTATTTTGTCATATTATATTATAATTTCTTAATATTGTTTGACTAAAGTAAAATATAAAAGGCTAAAAATGACTAGAGTCTGCACGTTTGCCTCCCACATATGTCTTCCTTTCAGTTCAGCACCAGTGTTCCCAAACTTTTGCTCGTGGTCATTGTCGTTGTTGTTGAAGAACCCATTTGAATATCAGTGCCGTAATATGACGCCATTTCGCAGAACTTCAACGTTGTCACCTCCAACCATTGCACATATGTGATAGTAAGACGCCCTTCATAGTGTTGTTGAGGTTGTTGCCAGGGAAGAACGCGCACGCCAGTTCTGCCTTCCCTTTGGTCACCGTGACTGGCCCATGAACACGGTGAAGTGTGAACCGTGAACCGTGACTTGTTGTCACTATGCGACGCCGTTTCCTTTCCCTTGCCGACATTCATGGTGGTTGTGTTATTGACACCACATCACGATAGGAGAACCTGCTGGAGTGTCTCATCATTGAGCTCGCCTGTGGCGTTGAGATTGAAGTTCTTTTTGGTAGGTTTTGATGGCGGCTTCAAGTGCATCGTCGAAGAAGTTTGGCGATGGTGCACGTGGATGCAATCAAAGTGTTGAAAGTAGCTTTTGAGATTTGAAAGGTCGTCATACTTTTCATTGTGCTGATAGCTAAAGAAAGAAGTTGCAAAAAGGGATATTGACTTGAGAGATGATGTGCACATGATCAATTACAAATGATTTTAGGTTTTTTATTGGGGTATTGGTCACTTAAGTCCTTAGAAGTGTGACTCGGTGTTATTTTAGTCCCTGAAAGCATATAAACTCTAAAATAGTCCATGTAAGTGTGCTCTGTCTGTCATTTTGGTCCCTGCCGTTAACAATTTCATTGACTCCGTGAGTAGTTAGTCACATTGGTCCCTGAAAGTGTAACTCGGTGTCATTTTGGTCCCTGAAAGCATATAAACTCCAAAATAGTCCTTGAAAGTGTTCTACGTTTGTCACTTTGGTCTCTATCGTTAGCCATTATTTTGGAACGAGAGACAATCAAATGGCTAATGGTAGGGACCAAAGGGACAAACATATAACACTTACAGGGACTATTTTGGAGTTATTACTCTTCCAGGGACCAAAATGACACCGAGTTACACTTTCAATGACCAACTACTCACAAAGTCAATGAAATTGTTAACAGCAGAGACCAAAGTGACTGACGGAGCACACTTACAGGGACTATTTTAGAGTTTATATGCTTTCAAAGACTAAAGTGACACCGAGTCACACTTTCAGGGACTTGAGTGACCAATACCCCGTTGTTTATTTTAATTCAATTAAATTGTTTTAATATGACATGGCAAAAATAAGAATTTTGATTGGACGACTATGTAAAGATTGTCTACACCGACAATGTATATCCATTAATCTCGTGAAAAATTAAGTAATATCTTGTTTAATGATATCTATATGGAGATTTATATTTTTTCTGGAATCCTAAAGTTTTTACCTTGGTATGGCTGTGTCATCGACAACTATTACCAAAAAAAAAATGGTAACCTTAACCTATCTAAAATGTTGGCAAATACTACCCCTAGTTTCATATATAAGAAAAAGTTTTAAAAAAAATTGATCCTAATTATAAAAAAAGGTCACAAGTTTTTAGATGTATTAATTTTCAATGTAACTTTTATTCCTTTATTCCACTTTTGCTATAAATTCATCTATTTCCTATATGAGTAAGTGTAAAACATTTAATGCGAGGGTTATATTTGGAACAACTTTTAAAAATTATAACATTAAATGAACTTTCTTGGTTTTGATTTTTTTTCTCTTTTTATATATAGGACAAGAGGTAGTATTTTTTATATTTTATTTTAAAATTTACATAAATTATATATTTATTTTTATATATTTTTTCTTAATCAATTTTAATATATACTTACTCTATTAAATATTATGTCAGAACTAATTGATTTTACTTAATCTGTAAAAAAAAATTGATTTTACTTAAAGACACAACTTAGAATTTATTGACTAATGTAAATAAATTCTACTAATTGTTATATTAAACTCAAAGAAAGACCAACAAGGGTTGGTTCGAGTGGTAACTGGCTCGGATCTCATCCTTATGTCTCGAGTTCGAGTCTTGGGTGTGATAAAAACTTTGTTGGGAGGGGAGAACTATACGGACCAGCAAAGCCGAGTAAAAAAACACGTGGCCAGCCAGGTTCCCCGGCGTAGATAAGTCACCGGCAAAGCCGGTGGATACTGCGCACCAATAACATAGTAACCAAAAAAAAAATTAACTCAAAGAAAGACAATTTGTGTCGGTAATAAAGATATGAAAAATATTTGTAGAAATCGGAGAATTAAATCTATACAAATAAAAAGAAATAACATAAGATCTCTTTTTAGGACAACACTTTTCCTCAAGGTGGTGAATATCTATCATTTTCAACTTGCTAGTAAGATATTGAAACTGTTTTGTAAGAAGTCTCTCACTTTATGCATCTACCAGCTACCATCTCGGAGGAACATGTGTTGTACTATAAGACAATTATCCAACTTATCTTCATTAAAGTGTGTATCTATCTCTATGCGCTATTCCCTGTCATATGAACTTAATTGTGTACAATTTTAATAATTGACTTGTATTACAAAACAACTTCATAGGGCTTTTATATTTTAATTTGAGGTCATCAAGTATGATCTTCATCTGTAATAGATCACAAACTCCTCGTGCCATAGCTCAAAATTGTTGTTGAAGCTGTTCCTTAGTTGTTCTTGTTGATACTATCGTTGTTGTTGGTACTGTTTGTCTGTTCCTTCCTGTTGTTAGTTCTTTCCTATTTGTGTGTCCTTCGTTTCATCTTTTAAGCTAGTTAGTTGGAAACTTTGTATGTGCTAGTTTAGCCTAGCTAGTTTGTTCAGCTGCAATCCTGCTCTCTATTGATGGATTTGTTGGAGATATTGTCGAGGCTAATGAAGACAAGTTTTGCGCTGAGCTTCTGAGACTACTTCAAAGTTTGATGCAGTTGGCTTATGGAAATTTTCTTGGTTTAGTCACAAATTCTTTTGCAATGGCTTATGGAAATTTTCTTGGTTTAATCACAAATTCTTTTGCAATCAATTGAAAAAAAAAGCTAAACCGATTAGACAAACTCCAGTTTTTCATGTTTCCTTCCTCTGCTAGTAATCATGTCTGATATTTAGGAGCTTCAATTGACATGGCCTGACACTTCAGAGAAGTTGCGGAGCATGGCTAGTGGAGTTGAAGAATGTTAAATTCGTCTGTTAATTCTATTTGTTGCACTGTGTCACTTTTGATGGTCTTGTAAGCTAGTGTGTATTCTTGTAATGTACCCCCCGTGAACGGGTGGTGGGTTTACTCTTGGTGTAATGTATTTGTGGCCTTTGCCCAATAAATAAATATATTGCACCTTTGACAAAAAAAGAAAAAAGAACACACGATACCATGAGGCAAATCTTCTATTAACAGTCTTGCATAATCGAAATTTGTGTACACCTCTATGGATACATTTTTATCTTTATTCTCTTAAATAACAGCCCTTTTTTAGGAGTAGTCTTCAAGTATTGTAAAATTCTATCCATAGTCTGTAAATGTCTCTCTCATAGGTCATGCATGAACTAACTGACCATACTAATTGCATATGCTATATTTGGTCTAATGTGACCTAGCTATTTTAGCTTCCCTAAAGGTCTTTGACCATAAACTCTTTTCATCACTCCCAATTCTATGATTATGTTCAATTGGCACACTAGTGGCTTTGCAACCTAATTTACACGTTTCTTTAAGAAAACTGAAATCATAATTCATTTGGTAGAAAAAGATATCTTGTTTAAAGTGATCACGATGAAAGCGATTAGAGTTTTGATGTGGAAGTAGAGTCTCCCAATTTAGAGTTCCATAGCCAACTAATAGACTAAAGCTCGAAGAGGGAAAACAGAGTGAATATTATTTCAGAATTGATTAATTAATTTTGTTCAACTAATAATGATTTCTAAACTAATGTATGTAAATTCTATTTATTACTACTATTTTAAAATTAAGGGAAGACCGAAAGAGAAACTATCCTTCCTAATGGTTAAAAAAAAGAAAAACAACTGGACAAATAAGAAAAGATTATTATATACAAATAAAAAATAACAGAAAATCTACCTATAAAACAACATAAAATTTTAAGCTTAATACTATTCTTCAGTTTTTTTTTGACTGGATACTATTCTTCAGTTGAAAAAAAAATTAAAAAAAAAGAAGAAAAGAAATAGAAGCTGACCCAACGTGTAAATTACACCTGCAGTCTCCCCGTCAAAAGGAATAAATATCTGCTGTCCCAAAAAATGGTATCTCACTATTTCTTACTAATTAAAAGCTAGAAATATGCATATGCAAGTTATAATTTTATTTTATTATGTGACAAATTATTATTGGTAGGAGACAAAAAATATAACAAAAAAGTGAGACAATAGATTTTCATCCAAAGAGGCACAGATTCGACGAGCAAACGAGGAAGAAAAAAGAACCCACTTGACATTTGAGCTATGTTTGGATGGGGAAAAAAAGTAGGAAGATAGAAATTTTCTTGAAAAACCAAAAAATTTGACATTGGTAAGTGTGACTAACCAATTATGGTGTGACACATATGTCATTTTACACTTTAACCAATAATTTTTTTTCTCCCCACTTTCTTGATACCAAACATAGCTTAAAAAAAAAGGTCTCTTTCGGTAATTTCACCGCTTCTCTTTCCATCATTGTTCTTGTTTTTGCCTCTTCTTCACTAACCACACTTCCCCTTTTTCACGTCGTTTTATTGCACAAATTATTATCGTCATTATTAGTAAGCATATCATTATTTTTTTTCCCCTTCTCTTTTCCTCTCTCTTTCTTTCTGTCTGAAAAAGTCTCATTTTTCCAAATTTCTCTATCTCCTTTTGACTCGTCCCACATTTCCTCTCTATTTCTCTCTCTGCCCCAATATAGCACATCCCGGTTTCTTTCTCCCTCTTTCGTGTTTCTCTTACGATCTCGCTTTTTGAGCTCCAACAACACCGACTAAGGTGGTTGCCACCGTTGTACTTGCTGCCGGTGAGTCCCTGCTTCTGATTATGTTTTTCTTTTTTGGTTATGTATAAATCCGTTAATTTGGTTTGAAGGATATATTTTGTGATGCTTGGGTATCCCAGAAATTGGAATTTTCATCCTGTTATTATGTTTTGTGTACATAAAAATGAGCATTGCAGTGTTCCTAATCTTTTGGAATTGCAATTGGGTGCTCCTATGTTGATTTTGTAACTGCTTGAGAATTTTTGGTTGTCATTAATGTCGTGAAATGGATTGAATTTGACAATTTGAGAGTTGATTTGGTGCCAGTGCTGCTAATTTTATAGTTCTGCAAGTTCATGTGGATGTCATAGTATTATTATTTGTATTTACCTTGGTTAGGATCATGATTGTGTGGTGTAATTGTAGTTGCTATTTAATTGGGTTGTTTGTTTGCATGCCAATTGAATGATCAATGTCCTCCAGTTAGTTGCTCTTTTGCTGTATGGACTGCTTTGGTGTTTGCTAGTAGAATATAAGATATTAATATGTGTACATTTACTTGGTCGGTCATATGCAAAGCAACATTTTGTTAATTAGGAAATTTGCTTTTGGTACTTGGATAAGTTGTTGATTCCTTGGTATCTGTTTCTTCTTGAAGCATTTCCTGGTAAGAATCGGATCATACAGAAACCTTGATTTGGACCTGAATAAGGGGATGATCAAACGAAACAAAATGCCGGAATTTATTGGTAATAATGGGAAGAACCAACTATGATTCAATTACAGGTTGTTTTGAGGAGGACCTTGTTTGGGCCATTCTATGTCTTCTGTTAAAAGCTCTTCCCACGAGCTTAAAAATGATGGGATTCAGGGTCAAGGCTCTGAAAATATAGGCAGGTAATACATGTTTTTTTCATAATATTAACTGTTGTTTTGGATGTGAATATATTTAGCAAGTTTGAGGGAAGGAACATATAAATTGGGCAATCCTTGTGCAGGCCATTCTATGTCTTCTGGTAGCATTGGTTTCAAAACTCGTTAACTTAAAAGCTTACTGATGGCTTACTGTTCACAGAAATTGGGCAATCCTGATGTAATGTTACAGGCTGCTGCTGTAATAATCTTTGTTTTTCAATAAATAAAGAAACATTTCACAGATAATAGAGTAGAAAATACAATCAGAGAGTAAGATAAGACGCCCTATTAAACAAGTAAGCTCAAAAGAAAGGAATGAATTGGGAAAACTGATAACTGTAACAATTTAACAAAGTTTCCAATTTCTATTCTTATTAATAAACACAGACACTTCTATAAAGTAACCATGCGCAGAACACCAAACATAGTTAATAGTATCCGTTCCACTGCTCCAAAACATAAGTTTACGAGTGAAAGGTGATTTGGAAATTCATACCCAGTGTTGGTGCTGCTCTATGTATTGATATACAGTAAAATAGACTAGCAATACAATGTGGTATAACTAGGTAAAATCCTAATACCCTTGCAGGAGCAGTTTATTTACTGTTCTGTTTTAAATTTTTCTTCTGCTGAATTTTAGTCTGTTTTATTTTGACTTTAAATTGTTATTCTATGTAATAAGTGTGACATAACTTGCATTTTACCTTTTTATGAGATTTAAACTAAGATTATTTGGGCCTTGAAACTTGAAATATGGGGCTAGATTTAGTAATACGCTAAATTACTAATAACCCTAAAATAAATTTTCCCAGGGATTTGTATTCTGCATCTTTCTTTTAATATGTGTGCTTCGGCACAGTTCATGTTCATAAAAATCCTTCACTGCTTATATTTTCTTTTTCAATGTTAGAGTAGTTGGCTTAGCTTAAAGCTCATCTGTATTGTGTATGTAACATTCAGTTATTGGTTGTAATGACACCCAGCTGTTAGTTATAGTTGGTTGTTTTGTTACACAGTTATCGGATTCTGTTAGAGAAGGTACAGCTATCTATCTCTGTATAAGTAGACAAATCAGTTGTTATCAATTCACAATAATAATCAACTCAGTTCCAACTTAACTTTGTAGACTCTCTAATTTCCCTCTTTTCCGTACTATAATTTTCTTTCATTATCTGTCACTGACTTACCTGCACTGAACTCTTTCATTTTAAGCATTATCATTATATTATGCAAAACCATTCCCTTAATTTTCTCTCTCATACTCTATTTATAAATTTTTTAATCTCCTGAATATGATTAAAATCTACCTGATCTGTCAAATGTTTTGCATATTTAATATAATCTTTTTAATGACAAAAATAGAAATCTTACAAAGAATTTGAATGATAAGGGATCCTACGTAAGATATGTGATAATGATGTTTTTCATTAGAACATTCTGGTCTGCAATATGTTTTTTATTCTTTAGATGCATTTAATATTTTGCTTCAGTTATGTTGAAGCTTACAATCTATTATGTCCGAGTTGTGATGTGATAAATTTGATGCTGTTTGCATTGTAGGAACAATCTTGAAACACAACTGGCTCAAAGCAAATTCAAAAGCAATGATGCACTCAATCACATCCCGGACCTAGACACTATGGTAAAAAAGCATAACAGTATTTTTTTATATAGGACATTTTGACACATGAATTTTTTTTTCCGAGAAGATGCCATAATGCATTCTTTCTTGTAATTTTTCATTGGAAGATGCAAGAAACTTCATACAATCCCATCAGATAATAAGTTTATTTGCAGGAACTTTATTCACGAGCAAGGGGGCAAGAAGAAGAGATCCTCTCCCTTCGTGAACAGATTGCTGTTGCCTGTATGAAGGTATGAAATGCACACAGGCATTCAAGTTATATATACTTCATTGGCATTTGAGGAAATCAACTAAATTTAATGGCAGCAGGAACTGCAGCTTTTGAATGAGAAATGCAAATTAGAGAGGCAATTCTCTGAACTAAGAATGGTTAGTCAATGTCTTTGTAAGTTATGCTTATAGCATCTTACTAAGATAACTTCAATCTTAAAAGTTGCATGCCTTATTTTTTTCATTAGGCAATTGATGACAAGCAAAATGAAGCCATCACATCCACGTCTAATGAGCTGGCTCGAAGGAAAGGTTATCTAGAAGAAAATTTAAAACTTGCTCATGATTTGAAAGTAAGTCTAGTTTCATGATGACATCAGCATTTTATTTTTTCTTGATGTTTTGCTAATTCATTGCAACATTTTAATTGGGTTGATGGAATGTTACAATCACCTAGACAATTGTAGTTCGCTCATAGCTGGTACTTGTAGTGAAGTTGTTAACATGGAATAGTGACTTATGTGTTGTTGGACTTATTGGAATGTTCATTTTAGAAACAAACCAAAGTGATAACTGCATAACTTAAAGTTCACAAGTTGTATAAATATTTTGTTTCTATTGCTGTAAATTGTAAACGTAAATGTGATATAATAACTATCCCAAAAACTTGCGCTCTTCGATATTGGCTTAGGAATGATTATTATATGTAACATACACACATAACTGAAAGCCCTTTCCTCTTGAAGGGTGAACAAAGGACAGGCTCATCAATCTCGTGTTGAAGTTTAATACCTAGAATGGGTGCGTCTAGAGATAACGGCTTTTCAAACCTTTTATTGGCACGGGAATGATTAATATATGTGATATACCCACATAAGTGAAAGCCCTTTTGGCTTGAGGGGTGGACAAAGGATGGGCTCATCAACGTTGTATTGAAGTTTAATATATAGAATAGGGCTGTCAAGAATCAAAAACTGCTTTTCATTTATTAGGTTATCAGATTAGGATTAGGAAAGATGACTTCCTAAGACAAATTGATTTTCTGGATAAATTTTCATGATCCACTTTCTACAAAAATTTCCAAAATTTTCTCTTAAATGAAAATCATCCAGTTTTCAGCACTTAAATTCTCTTGGGCAGTAGGCAGTGGTACGGAACCTTTCTGGGCATTGAGCATTATGGTCATCCCTACTAGGAGGCAGGATGTACTTCGAAATGCCAGAACACCGTCGCAGTCGCTTGAGAAATAATAAACTTCTGGTCTTGCTGTCATGGATCCATGGCCAAAGAATAAATAGAAATAAGGCAAAGTAGTTAGAGTTGGTTAAGGGCTTGTTTGGTTTGAGAAAATATTTTCTATTTTCTTTTCCTATTGATAATGACAAAAATGCCACCTTGTTTTCACATTGCTTTCTGTTATCACGAACCAATTATACTAGAAGCTTAAGTTATATGGTGAAGACACATGAATGCCTTTTATATTATATCTCCAACACGCCCGGACGATACACAAACTCATCTATCCTCTGCCGAAGTTTAACTTTTTATTAGAAGAATGGGGGCAACACGGATTGAACCCTAGAGACCACATGGTCATAGAGGCTTTGATACCATGTCGTGAACCATTTCAAAATCTTAAGCTGTTAGCTAAAAACCCAATAGTGATTTTCATAATATATGTTTAACACTTGTGTTCAAAGATTTGTACACAAAACTATAAAAGCGATAAAAAATTGTTTTCGCTGTTTTGCATGAATTTTTTTGAAAATGAGGTGAAATTTTTGTAATTATCAATGAAAATAAGAAATAAAAATAGAAAATGTTTTTTCAAACTAAATATACCCGAAGAGTAGTTAGCTTTAGAATTACTTGGTCTGTCAACTTAAATAGTAGGAGGAGAGTGAAGATCATTCATTCTGTTTTGTTATCATTTGAGAATTAAGCATTGGCTTTATTGCAGAAAGGGGGAATCCTTTGTGAAGAGGAAACGTTTGGGAAGAGAATTCTCTCTTTAGGCTCTGTAATTCAATAAACAATACTAATGCTTTCTTTTTCCTTTCTTTTCTCTGTTTCCCTCATCTTTATCTTAGTTAACTTAGTACTGTCCTGTTCTATATCTCCTTCTTGTTGCTTCTAATGGGGGTTTTGTGGTCTTGGAAATGGCATCTGCCACGGTGGTGAGGCGCTTTCTAGTGATAGGCCTCCATTGAAGGTGGCATTGTCTTGATTGAAGTTTCATTTGGAGAGAATACAAAACAGCTGCATGGACTATGGGTAGAGGAAGAAAGTTGCCTTCCACATGTGCATCTAGCATGGCTTTAATGTGCCGTGTATACTCCTCTATTAACTTTGACAAACACCAATTGATGTGGGGACTGATTTGACCAATGGGTTGCACATTCAGGGACCTTACAAATAATTTCCATCTTTCAAGGACTACTTACCCAATATCTTTAAGGGACTAATTTGACTATCTACTCAATGCCTACCTAATCTTATCCCCAAGAAGCTCCTCATCCAAAGAAAAATCCTTAGAGATTAAAAAATTATGCTCCACCCAAATGCATCAAAGTGTGTCATAGATTGCACAATTCCACAATAGTTGGCTTCTTTCCTTCTCTCAAAATTGGTAAAACTAGTTAGCTAAAACTGGTCAAAGAACCTGGGGCATACCCAAATGAAAGCATTCCATAAAGAAATATCTATAGAACAATGTAAAATAGATGTGGAACCTGAGTTGAGTTTGATCACACAGAACACATCTGCGGAAATAGTCTTATGTGGCCTATGAACGTACAATATATCTACAGTGTTATTCTATTGGACACTATTGTCCAAATAAAGGACTTAACTGTACGATTATCTACAAAGTTCATTAAAGGGAGAGAATGATGCATAATAGATTTCGAAATTTTGCTATTTTAGGGATAATTTTGCTACCTTGTTTTTAGTGATTTTATTTTGTTAGGAACCTTACTCTTATTTTTTTTTTGTCTTACCTTTAATAAGTTATTTGTTTATGGTTAGGAGTCTAGTACTTAACCTAATTTTGAGTATAAATAGGGGTCAATACTTTGTATTTTGTGTCAACATAATAAATTCACAACACTATCTATCTTATATCATATTATTTAGAGTTTCTGTTCTCTCTTTTCCTCCTTCTTTATCTAAGCCCTACAATTTCGTCATTAACCTTAGAGGAATCTTTGGACTTCCAAATAGTCTAATCAAGGTACAAATTACAATAAAACTCTATTGAATGAATGGGTTAGAAACTGAAAGTTAGATATGCACAAAAACATCCCCTAAAGGATCAAGAGTCCTAACTTGTTATTTGGGTTGGAAAACAAAAGTGCGGAATCAAGGGGACCGAAGAGATTGAAGCTTAAGATGATTCCCTATTGTTTTAAGTTAAAATATTTGAAGTCTTGCAGGCCATAAAATTTGTGGACGGGAGATTTGTGTAAGGAAGATAGTGTTGGGATAGGCAAACTAAAAGAGGAACTTCCCTCCCAATAGTCCTCTCTAAAGTTGGCTAGAGAACCATTACCTTCCTTCAAGGAAAGCAAATATGTAAAGGTTATATAACCATGTGATATAAACATAATAGGATAATAAAGAGAATAAAGGGATTGAAAGATAGAGTGGTTTGAGTTTTTTTGTTTTTTGATCAGTGGGAATAAATAGAGTGGTTTGAGTTGATGTCTTGTATAGTATCTCCTTTATCTTCCTCTCGGATCTTGTCTTAAAACTTCAAAGCAAATCTTTAATCTCCATGGAGTTTGTTTCTATTGTATCTTCAATATGTCTCTATGAAAGCTCTCCTCCTTTGCTCTTTCGTCTAGATCTTCTCTAATGGTTTTTCTCTATGAAGGTTTTAAGAGTTATCCTTCAAAGTTATGCCTGCTCTATGCCTCTTGTCTTCTATTCATAATTAGGTTTCATCGTAAAATCCTTTAGGCACTAGATGCCTGGGTCTTAAGTTTCTTGGATGCATAAATAGTGGTAATGTGACACTGCCTTTTTGTTAATGGTTGATTGCTTGGCCAAGCCAAGCTACTTACTGAGAAATAGCATGGCTGAGATTTTTGAATGCTAATTTGTGACCTAGAAATGAAGAAATTAGCTTTCAAGCTGAACATGAAAGATGTAGAATTTTCTAATTTTTCTAATGCCACTAGTATCGCCACATTTGCACATTTGTAGCTCTAGTTATGTTTTTTATTGCAGCAAGATTAGAAACAACAAAAATTTGAGCTAGCAGTACAAGTTTTTCAAATCTTCCATTGAATATTCATTTAATTTCTCCAAATCTACTATTGAAGAACTAAAATAATAGAGGAAATTGTAGAGAACAAGGGAAGAAAATACTTTCTTGTATTACTCAGCAGACTAAGGCTGCTTATATAGAAAAAAATACATTAATGATTTCCTAAAATAAAAGATACTAATTAATAATAAAATACAATCAAATCTGACGAAATAAATATAAAATAAAATCTAAGAGAATATTTTCGGGATTGGGCCTGATTCTCCAACACCCCCCCTCAAGTTGGTGCATAGATATCTGTCATGCCCAACTTGCCTATTAACCGCTCAAAATTGGGCCTGGCCAAGCTCTTGGTCAGAATGTCCGCAGTTTGCTGATTAGAAGTCACAAAAAGCAAACAGAAAATTCCAACATCCAGTTTTTCTTTTATGAAATGGCGGTCAATCTCAATATGCTTGGTCCTATCATGCTGAACAGGATTATGAGCTATACTTATTGCGGCCTTACTGTCACAATAGAGCTTCAAAGGTAGATCAACTGTCGCTCTAAGTTCCTTTAAGACTCAGAATCCATAAGCCTTCACAAATACCTTGAGCCATTGCTCTAAACTCGCTTCAGACCGCTTCTAGCAACAACTCCTTGTTTCTTACTTCTTAAAGTAACTGATTTCCCACACATAGGTACAATATCTAGTTGTGGATTTCTGTCGATAATCGAACCACCTAATCAGATCTCAGAAGATGGCAACATTCTTCTCATCGCTTTTCTTAAAATACAAGCCCTTCCTGGGTTAGTCTTTAAGTATCTTAAGATCCTCAGATATCTGCCTCAAGATGTTCCTCATAGGGAGAGTGCATGAACCGACTTACAACACTCACAGAGAATGCAATATCAGCCTGGTGTGAGATAGGTAAATTAGTTTACCAACTAGCCTGGTATCTGCCAATATCAACCTAACACTACCCTTCTCCCACAGCCTTCATATTAGGATCCATGGGAGTGTCTGGCGCCTACATCCACTCATCCCAGTTTCCTCCAAGAGATCCAGAATGTACTTTCTTTGGGAGACTACAATTCCCTTCTTTGAGCGAGCAACCTCCATGCCAAGGAAATATTTCAATGCTCCCAAATCCTTGATCTCGAATTCTGCTGCTAAGTTTCTCTTTAATCTCTCCATTTCTACCGTATCATTTCCGGTAAGGATGATGTCATCTACATAGACTATCAAAACAACGATTTTTCCATTAGGAGAAAATTTTGTGAACAATGTGTGATCTGCTTGTCCTTGAGTGTATCTCTGTCTTTTTACTGACTGGGTGAACCTTTCAAACCAAGCTCTTGGAGATTGTTTAAGGCCATAGAGTGATTTCTCCAACTTACACACCTTTGACGCAAATTTTCTTTCAAAGCCAGGAGGATAGTCCATGTATACTTCTTCCTCTAAGTCACCATTGAGGAAGGCATTCTTCACATCAAGTTGATTCAGTGGCCAGTCTAAGTTGGCAGCAAGAGATAGAAGAATTCTGACAGTGTTTAACTTTGCAACAGGGGCATAAGTCTCTGAGTAGTCTATGCCATAAGTCTGGGTAAAGCCTTTAGCCACCAACTGAGCCTTGTACCTTTCAATTGAATTATCTGAGTTGTACTTCACAGTGAAAACCCACTTACAACCCACAGTCTTCTTTCTTTTTGGTAACATCACAACTCTCCAAGTTTTGTTCTTCTCAAGGGCTCTCATCTCCTCAAACACAGCTTCATTCCACTTCGGAACTTTTAGAGCTTCCTGTACATTTTTTGGAATTTCTACAGCAGACAACTGAGAGGTAAATGCAGTAAAAGAGGATGACAAATTTGAATATGACACATACTTGGATAGAGGATGCTTAGTACAAGATCTAATACCTTTCCTAAGCGCTATAGGGAGATCTATTGCAGAAGATTCATCATGACCTATAGGTTCAAAAGAAGACTTACCTGTGTCAGGTTCACTGGGTGGATTTTCCCTTGGTTCGGACTCTTGGCAGTGCTGGAGAGTGAGTTCCTTATTTCCTTTCTTATGGTTTTTCTTCTCGAAGACCTTTTCCTTCCAAGTTTTGTCACCATCATTGAACCTATTTCTTGTCTCTTTATGGGAATCATTTTGTTGTGGCATTACGGTTGATTCATCACCAGTTTCACAGGCTTGTTGGTCATGCTTTTGATTTAAAGATGTCGCCTCAGAATCAATGAGAACCTCTTCCATAGTGGGAATGGGTTCAGGTAAGGATTCATGGGCATTTTCTTTTGGTGCAACACAATCAGTCTCAGGCTCTTGTAACAAATAAACATTATCCCAAAAAATGGTGTTTTCAAACGAATCTTTTTCAAATGAATTTTCTTTTGGATTCCCCCCCTGAAGATGAATGTCAATGAAATAAGGTTGTTTTTCAAAAAATGTGGCATCCATAGTCACAAAAACCTTTTTGGATTTTGGATCAAAACACTTGTAACCTTTTTGGGTAGGGGAGTAACCAATGAAAACACATTTTATAGCTCGTGGTTCTAATTTTCCTAGATGCTTATGGTCATGAACAAAAGTAGTACACCCAAAGATTTTCAATGGCAAATCAGCTGAAACACGAGCCAAGGGAAAACAATTTTTGAAAACATTGAAAGGAGTTTGAAATTGTAAGACTTTGGATGGCATACGGTTAATTAAATATGCAATACCAAAACAAATTTCACCCCATAGGTATTTTGACACCTTATTTTCAAAGAGTAAGGCACGAGCCACCTCAAGGAGGTGTCTATTCTTCCTTTCCGCAATCCCATTTTGTTGGGGTGTATTAGTACAAGAACTATGATGCACAACACCATTTTCAAGAAAAAAATCTCCTAAAATCATGTTGAAATATTCTTTCCCGTTGTCACTTCTAAAGACTTGAATATTAGTTTGGAATTGAGTTTGCACCTTTGACAACTTGTCCAACTTCAGATTTTTCTTTTAACAAGTATATCCAACAAAGTCTAGTGTGGTCATCTATAAAAGTTATAAACCACTTTTTGTTAGAAAAAGTATTTATTCTATTTGGACCCCAAACATCACTGTGAATAACTGCAAAAGGTTTAGATTCTTTATAAGGTTGAATAGGAAATAAAGAACGATGATGTTTTGCAAACTCGCAGGTTTCACAATGAAATAAAGATGGGTCTTTATCATTAAACAATTTTGGAAAAAGATGTTTCAAATAAAGGAAACTTGGATGTCCCAATCGTAAATGCCATAACATAATGTCATCATTACTACTAGAAACAAAAATAGATTCAAAACAGGAACTTATGGATTGAACTTGTGGTCTGGAGTCGATTCCATCTTCAAGGTAGTAGAGTCCCCCACTCTCTTTAGCACTGCCAATCGTCTTCCCCGAGTTCAAATCCTTAAAAACACAATAAGAATGAAGAAAGTTAGCTTGACAGTTACTATCTCGAGTTAATTTAGTAATTGACAAAAGATTACAAGACAAGTTAGGGACATATAGGACATCCTTAAGAGTTAATAAGGGTGATAGAACTATGGAACCTTTTCCCGCAATGGCTGAAAGAGAGCCATCTGCAATTTTAACTTTCTGGTTACCTGCACAAGGACTATATGAAGAAAACAGACTCGACTCTCCAGTCATATGATCGGTAGCACCTGAATCAATGATCCAAGCATGACTGTGACTGACACTAAAAAGGGCAGTATTTAAAAAATTACCTCTCTGAGCTATTGCACAAGAAGGATTTTGAGATTCAATAAGCTTGTGCAGTTGGTCTAATTGTTCCTTGGTGAATGGAAATGAGCTTGAAGGAGACTGCTTCCCGGAGTTGTTGTTTTTCGTCATGAGGAAGGAGAAAGAGTAATCCCTTGATCAAAAACTGCCGTACGGAATGAACAGTACGCCGTACGGAATGAATAGTGCCGTGTGAACAGTACCACCGGAATGAACAGTACCCCCAGTCGTACGGAATAAACAGTACCCACTAGGGTTTTACGCGGAAGTGAGACCCTCAAGATCGAGAGCTCTTGATACCATGTAGAGAACAAGGGAAGAAAATACTTTCTTGTATTACTCAGCAGACTAAGGCTGCTTATATAGAAAAAAAATACATTAATAATTTCCTAAAATAGAAGATACTAATTAATAATAAAATACAATCAAATCTGACGAAATAAATATAAAATAAAATCTAAGAGAATATTATCGGGATTGGGCCTGATTCTCCAACAGAAATAATTATTTCATTACAAATAATATTTTCTCAAAATATATAACAAACAAACAAAAACAACAATAACCAGGTCTTATTCACTCGGTGGGGTTGACTATTTCCCCATCGAAGTTTTAAGTTGAAAGATAGAGCATTTAACTTTAACCTTTTTTAATGGTTTGGCCTATAGGTCTTTTTGGTCTTCTTATACCTCTAACCATTGGACTATCCTCTATTTGGTCAGCCTTCCTTATTCGTGCTTCTATGAGTTTTCTCCGCTCATATCGAAACTCCAAACCACCTAAAGTTGAGTTTCTATAATTTTTCTATAATGGGAGCTACCCTAATTTTCTCTCTAATAATTGCATCGCTAGTACTATTTTTCTTGTATGATCACTCGTCCATCTTAACATTTGCATCTCTACGATGCTGAGTTTACTTTCTTGTTGGCTCTTTACTACCCACCATTTAGTCCCATACAAGTACAAGTCTTATAGCATGTAGGGAAATTTTCCTTTAAGTTTGAGCGGTGCTTTTTTTCCCCCAACAAATAGCACTCAAAGCGTTTATCTATTTCTTCCGCCTTGCTTAGATCCTATGGTTAACATCTCCCTCTATCTCTCCATCATTTTGCATGAAGGAACCAATACTTAAAATATGAGACTTGTGGTATTGTATGTTTTCTAGTTTTCACTTCTAAGCTTTGGTTCGCACGTCTCTTGCTAAATTTGCATTTGTTATACTCTCTTTTACTCTTACTTAGGCAGAAACCATGTGTTTCTAAGACTTGTCTCCATAATTCTAACTTTCCATTTAAGGACTGGAATCTCCCTTTCTTTACTACTTATGTACTTCTCGTTTCTGTTATTGATATATATAATTAATTAAGGTTGTAGAGGACGAGAGATATATCTTCATGTCATCTATGCTGGGAGTGCTGGCAGAATATGGTCTGTGGCCTCGTGTTATGAATGCCTCATCAATATCCAACTGTGTGAAGGTATGAAATGTGGTGCTTTATAAATGTTAGATTCCTTGCTATGTACTGTAAATATGTCACCAGTTACATGAACTGTGAAGTGACCTTGAATGCCAATTTTTGTTTGAGACAACATATTCAAGGACATACATTGGTATATGGATTATTTGGTGTAGTGCACAGCCATTTATTTTAGAATTTTATATACTACTTTTGTACTAAGTGGATTAGTGTATGCCACTATTTATTTGTTAACTTTGGAGATAAAATTGACCAAAAAGGAAATTTGATTATCACCTTACTCATATTTATATGGAAATTACAATCACCTCCCTCGAGATTTGTGGGTTTTCAAGTTTTTACAAACTTGTAATCTTATTTGAGATAGCGAGCATTTTGTTGCCTTTTTATGTAACACCCCTCCCCAACTATTTTTACTGGTTCTAGGTATGTCACCAAGGTATTATTATACCGTTTCTCCCTCGTTCTTTTTACGGGGTTCGTACTTGGTTTTTTTTACGCCTCCCCAAGATTCGAACCCAGGACCTCACTTTAAGAGTTCCCAAGTGAAGAGCTTTGGTACCATCTCATCCAGAGCGTTCCCGTGGACATAGGAAAAAGGTGTCGAACCACATAAATTATTGTGTTCTTTATTACTTTCTTTGTGGTGTTTTGTGTGTGCTTCCATTCGATCCTTGGTGTGTGTGATTTTCCCTGGCAGTGGTATCACTGCTATGGTGGAATAGTACTATTCAAAACCTCTTGGTGCAGCAAGGTCTTGACCAAGCTTTAGAGGAGGAGAAGCCAAGTTGTGCAAGCATCATTCAGTTTCCCTTGATCTCGATCATCTTCAGTAAGAAACCATGGAGGAATTGCAGGATTCACAACAGTGCTGAGGCTGATGTCTTTTTATTATAGTTTCTGCTTGCTGCTTTTGTAATAGGAAGTTCCGATCATCAAGCTTCTTGAAAATGACAAGGGAGAAAGTAATTGGCACAATCGAAGGTACTGCAACCACTGGAGAAGAAAAGCTAGTCGACATAGGGAGCAAATTCACAGGAACAGGGCCAACAACAGTGAGATAGTGTTCACTGGCGCTCAGGAAATGGTCACAAGAGGTGGAAAAGGAGGAGGAGGGGGACGTTCAAAGGTCATATTTTGGGGATAAAAAACCAGCTCCAGATACCATCTCTAAAACCACTCCATTCCATCTCACATACAAGCTCTAAAACCACTCCATTCCATCTCATTCCATACCACTTCATTCTCTATTAGATATTCAAACATAGCCTAAGAGAAGGTTCCTAACAAGTCAAGATCCCTAAAATTAAAGTAACACTATTATGCCTAAAATAACAAATTATCCTATTCTATTATGCATCATTCTCTTCCTCTAAATATTTTGTAGATATTCCAACACTCCCTTAAACTAAAGCTTGATAAGAATTAAGTTTGTCACAAATTAACACTTTAAAAAAAAACATAATATAAATGTTCTGGAAAAATAACTTTGCTGGATGAATCATCAGGTTGATGAAAATTTCTTGGCAAGCAATCAAGCGCAGCAAGACCCAAACTTCTTCGAACAATATTTGGAAATGAAAATAAATGTTGGAGACTGAAAAATGTCGAAATTGAAACCAAAGATGGTATGCATCACAGTCATGGAGAATTCATCATTGAGATATAATTGTTGGAAAGTTGCCTTAATTGTGGTCCGCCCCTAGCCGTCTTTATTGCAGCAACTTTGGGTTGCCTTCATTGCAGGCTCCAACACCTTCATTGTATTGGGTGTGAGGGGGTGTGTTTAGTCCCACATTGCCTAGAGATATGACCTTAGTCCTTATTAGGCTTAGACAGTCCTCACCTCTTAAGCCGATTTTGTGGAATTGAGTTAGGTCATTTGCACAAATTCTAAGAATGATAAATCACCAATAGTATATTTAATTCATTATGAGAGATCATAGGTTTGAATCGTGGAATCAGCCTCTTGCAAATAGAAGGTAAGGCTGAATACAGTAGACCCACAATGGATTTGACCCTTCCCATGATCCTACTGGCTAGAGATTTATATCACTAAGTTACCCTTTTAGGCTGGTATGAATCATAACCAATTCATCATTTTATGACTTGTTGGTGAGAAACAAATCCCTGGAATGATCACAGGTGGAAGAAAAGTTAGTATCCATATGATTGTTAGTGGGAAGCTGAAATGATTGTCGAAAAACAAACAATTCCAAAAGCAGCAAATAAAGGCAGTTGCCAGAACAGGGACAAGTCGCGGACAAACAATTCAAACCAATAATGGAACCCGAAGTAGATCACAACAAGGGAGGATGGCAGAAAAACAAAGTATATTCAAGGGAGCGAAGGAAATACTCATAATATAATAGTGATATTTACGTAAGAAATATTAGGATTTCAATGGCCAGAATATGTCACGCTTAGTGGGAAGGAAAAATGTAGTCACTGAAAATTAAGGTAAAAGTTCCTTGACAGCAAGGCATAGGTCATGGAGGATGGTACCGCTCTGACATCAAGTTGTAACTATAGGGTTTAGGTAAAGAAGGAGAAAAGGAGAATATAAACTCAAAATAATATGATGTTAAATTGATACCGTGGTATTATCGCATGATACAAGTACTAACTTGATAAGCATAATTATACTAATATAGACCTCTAATCCTAATTTAATAAGGGAACAAATAACTTCCTAAAGATAAGTTCCCTAAGAATAAGATCTGGTTCCGAACATGACAAGATCTCTAAAAATAAGGTATCACAATCCCCACAATTATATAACTTATCCTAATCTATGATACATCACTCTCTTTCTCTAAATATTTTGTAGATATTCTAATTTCTAACATTTTGTGTGGTTCTTGTCCAGCATTTACACGATCAATTACAATGGAGGATTCGGAATTCACATGTAAGTTTCCAACACTTCTGATGCTTAGTTTGTATTACTATCTTTGCCAAATCTTTCTCTGTGAAACCTTTTGTGTTAAAAGTTTGACTGAAAAGAGTATAATGCCACATGTTCATGGTAAACAAACACATGCTATTCATAGAACATTGCTAATGTTGTTGATTTTTTGTTCCCTGCTTCATGAATTTCTGGCTGCCTTACTTTGTCTCTCTCTCTCTCTCTCTCTGGTGGTTTCTTTAGATAATTTTGATATTATAGATTGTTAGTGCATTCTAGTTTAGACTCCCATGAAATGATACATTTTTATATTTTTGGCCATTATATGGATAGATTAATGATTCCTCACGCCCTTATATGCATTTGTATTTTTGATCTAGTACTGTAGCTCTTTTTGGTTTATGCTTCGTTTTGAGTGTTGCCTCTATTTGATTAGTCATTCTTGCAGTCAATGGTTGATTGATTATTGCTAAAGATGAGTGAGTACTTTTTTTGGACAGGATAGAATTGGAGAGTTAACTTCTGTGCTAGAAAGCCATGCAGATAATGGTAATCATGTTGTTGAAAGTCCAGGTTCTGGAAATTTGACGAGTCACATTCATAATGAATTCATGGTACTATTGGCATGTAATCTTCTTGTATGCTATGCCTTTATTTTGTGTTTATCATCATAGATTTTCTCTCATTATCATTGATTACATTTTGACTTTACAATTCAGTTTCAGCATAACTTTCCCCATCAAAATCTTATTGGGAATGCACAAAATCCTCAACCAATGAGCAATACGACAGGATATATGAACCCAATCGTTAGTGGTGATGTAAACGGGGCATTCAAAAGGGTCAACTATCAGGAGATTTCTAAGGCCGATAGGTTGGTATTGCTTATCCCCTGGTTTTACAATGTGAATATCTTTTATCCATCATCATTACTTAGGAAAATGCCTAGGATAACATCTTGAGCTACACTTTCAGAGTTTGAAAATACACATAGGCTTATGGTGAAGTTCATTCCTTGCCCAATTTAAAAAGAGAAATGAAAAAAAAGGTGTAGAAATTTTTATTGGTGGTTTAACCTAATGCGATGGGAAATATTTGCCTATATTCTATGTACAGCCCTTTATCGCATTTGCACTTTTGACTTGTGTCCAAGCATGTTCAAAGTTCAAACACACATATGGTAAAAGGAGCCAACTTGACCATTCAATCTCACCTGGATGATCAAAATTAAAAGTTATTTAAAGATCACATGACTTTATGTTCTAATCTTGACCACACATGCATGGTCCAGTGCATAGCCGACCAAATGTATGTCTAGGCCTAAAGCGAAATTTAATGAGATTTTTTCAAATTAATTAAATAATTTATTATAAGAGTCCTTTTTTTTGACAACCCATTTTTACAACAATACTCACACTGTATGGTATACGTATGACACTGTTCACGTACGGCACCACTGTTCATGTACGGATTTCTACTGTTTATGTACGGAAATACGCTGTTCATATATAAAAAATATTATTCTGGATTTTTTTTTTTTTCCTATTAACCACTCACTAAAAATTATATGGTTAATGCAGTATAAATACCTGGTTAATTCAGTTCATTACGTGGTTAATGAGTTATTGCAATTCATTAACCACATAGTGAACTGTATTAACCAAGTATTAACCACGTAGTGAACTGCATTAACCAAGTATTTGCAAGTCATTAACCATATAGTATCAAAGTAACTCATTTACCATTAACCAAGTATTTGCAATCCATTAACCATGTAATGAACTAAATTAACCAAACATTTGAACTGCATTAACCATGTAATTTTTATTGAGTTGTGAAAAATATGAAATTAATTTTGTGCATAAAAAAATTGCAACTCATTAACCACATAACGAACTGAATTAATCAAATGTTTGTACTGCATTAACCAGACGTGAACAGTAAAAAGTTGAAAGAAAGTTGTAGAAATGTAGTTGTCAAAAAAACATTTCTGTTATTATAATTATGTAGTTTTATTTGAATTTTATTTTTCATACTTTTTGAGATGTAAAGTAACTTATTAAATTATTGTAATCAATTTTGTTTAGCAGTTCTTTTTCAATCAATCATGAAGTTAATCCATTTAATTTTTGTTGCGGCATTATTAATCTTAGTAGGAGTAAGAAAAGAATAACTCAAAATTTGAATATTAAAGTCAATTAATTGAGTATTGGGAGATTAAAGAAAAGAACAACTCAATTTGATGATAATGATTTTGGAAGAATTGGAATAGATATGGCGGCTTTGGTGATTCCAACATTTACAATTTTAAATAATGGAATATATGAATTTTAATTAGGGTTAATAGGATAGCAAAAGTCAACTGATAAAATAAATAAGGTATTTACTAATTAGGGGGGGAGAGAGAGAGAGAGTCATAATAAAATTTAGCAGTCTATTTTCTAAGAGGAAATTCTTTAATTATAAATCTAATACTATTTATAAATTAATTAACTTTCTTTTTTAGTAAAGAATATTATCAATTAAAAATATTCTTTGGGGTCTATCTTTTTTGGAAACTTGCTGTAGGCTGGGGTCGGCCCTGATCCAATGGTTAGGATTTATTCTTCTTACTCTCACATTAAGCACTCCTCTCACTTGATATGATCTACCCCCTCCTCTTTCTCTCTCTCTCTTTCCCTCTCTCTCTCTACACACACACACAACACACACACACACACACACACATTTCTGAAGTTTGTTAAAAATGTAAGTGTGCTTGTAAGGTAAGGAATACTTAGTATTGCTGATTGCTGATTAGGCATGTTTTGTTTTTGATACATGTACTTATCCATGGAACAATTTGCACAGGGAACTATCTTCTTTCCAACATAGTTCAATTGATCAAATTGGTGTGCAAGAGAGAACTGGAGAAAGAATTTTTTTAAATGGCAATGGCAGGTCCTATCAAACTCCACTTGAGCAAGATGAGATTGCTTCCTCTGTTTCTGAGGGTAATTTATGTTTTTCACTATATATTAGGATTTTGGGCCTAACTCATCCTTACAAAACCAGTTATAAAGTCTTTTGAGGCCTTACCTCTAGTCTATGTGGGACTTGGGTTTTTCTCAATACACCCCCTCATGCCCAGTACTATTGGGCTTGGTGCGTGTATATAATGCGGTGGGTGGCCCAGTGGATCTAGGATAGACTCAGATACAATATTAGAATTTGGGTTTGAGCCTAACTCATCCCTACAAAACTAGCTTGTAAGGTGAGGGATGCCATTTACTTATAAAGTCTTTTGAGGCCTATCTCTAGTCTATGTGGGACTTGGGTTTTTTCCAATACTATAATTAGCTAAATGTCATTTTATGCTTGTTGAAATTACAAGGTTTTAGATAAAGTGAGAAGACAAAGAATAGACTTTAAAATATGATTATGGTCAATGATGATTTGATGATACAAAAAGATTACACACTAACCCTTATTTATACCAATATAAGACTCCAAATCCTAATTAAATAGGAAAACAAGTCATGATAATAACTAAGTAATATGGAAACTAATCTTAAGAGATACTCTAAGATATGAAACTAATCCTATGAGATAATTCAAGATACTCCAACACAATATCAAGATATTGTAAGATATTCTCATATCTTCTAACAATGCTAACTAGTTACATCTTTCTAGATCGCCCTGGCATTGAGAATTTTCAAATTTGTGGTGATGCTATTCCTGGAGAAAAACTTCTTGGATGTGGGTATCCAGTCCGTGGAACTTCTCTTTGTATGTTTCAGGTAAAATTCTTTCCATTGGTGTTTAACTTTTCATCCATATTATTTTCCATCTCTTCTTTTACTGATATCATCGTAAGTCTTGGGTTCATGTCAGTGGGTTCGGCATCTTCAGGATGGCACTAGACAGTACATTGAAGGTGGTTGAGCATTTAGTTATTTATTTATTTATTTTTACTTTTTAAGAATTTTTTTTTTTTGCTTGTTTGCTGAGTGGAGTGGCCTTAATAGAAGTTCAACACAATATTTGTTTTTTACATTTGTTTTTCTTGGTTCAGGAGCCACAAATCCAGATTATGTAGTTACAGCTGATGATGTTGATAAATTGATAGCAGTTGAGTGTATTCCAATGGATGATAAAGGCCGTCAGGTTTGAAATAAATTAGTTATAGATCTCATGGTCTGTCATATTTATTGTGTACATTATGTAATATATTAATAGATGCTATACTTTAACAGAAACTTGTTATTTTAATTAAGGATATGTTTGATCAAACTGAAAGTGTCAGCAATGAAAGTTCAATACAGATATATATTAGTGTAACCACTCATATAATGGTTACTGAGGTCTGACACCATAATTGAACTCAGTGATGTGTGAAAAAGAGAAAGAAAGTGAACGAAGAAGTGAGAAAATATTCAGAGCATTTCAGAGGTTCTGACAAAGTTCTGTTCTACAAGAATTAACAGAGTGAAAACCAATTATCCATTGTTCAACCCAAAAACCTATTTTTAGTTCAGAGTCCTAATTAACTAGCTTTTTAACCAACCAGCAGTTGTAATGTAACAGTGTGGCTGACTCAGCATGAGTCTGTTAACAGACTCTGGGAACCAATATACGACTGATAACTTGCTCAAGTTAAACGAAAAATTATGTACCGTCCTAGCTAGTAGGATAAGGCTTTGTTTATGGGGTTACAAAGATTAAATATGGAATTGATGTTTGAAGCAATTTTCATCTTCTGTGCTAAATTAATAAAGGAAACTATTTGTATTTAATAGTTCATTCTCAGTCTAAGAGTTATCACAATAATAGACATCCTCATATTGCCTTCTCAATTATTGTTATCTGTCAATTTCTGGCCCAGACATCATTAGAATATCATTCATAATTTTTTTTTTTTATCAAATTTGTTCTTTGTCAGGGGGAGATCGTGAGGCTTTTTGCTAATGATCAAAACAAAATAAAATGCGGTGAGTTACTTGCTGCTGTATCTGGTACTGGAAGTCTTGACTCTAACTGGGAACTTTTCTCTTCTATTTGATATTAAAATATATTATGATGATGGAAATTAACTAACTGAGCCAAAACAATGGCTGTTGATAAATTTGCAAGATCCGAACTACATGCCATCTTTAGCCTATGACAATATATATATATATATATATATATATATATATATATATATATATATAATGTCATTAAATCTTCTACAGTATTTTGTAACCAGAAAAAATTTCTCCTTCAAATTTTTTTTTCACATGACATGTTAGACTTGGTTTGGTTGCATTAAATGCACGGTAACTAAAACCGTGTGAATTTTTCTAAAGGCATGTTTGCATGAACAACTTCGGCAATCTATTGCTCATAACCACACATTTGTGGTATAATATTTGTCTGTCTTATTATCAGGGGCGGATCTAGAAACCTATGAAAGGGGGGCGAACTCAAAGTAAAGTTCTAAGATTTATAATTATTTTAAAATTGTATGAAAAAGCATTTTACTTTACAATGTATAAAAAAATCTATGTAAAGTAGAAGTAATTTTTGTATGATTTCAATTTTAAAAAAACACTTTTTTATTTTAAAAAGTCATTATAATTACAATTTTTTAGAAACAGCTTAAAATAACTTCTCAAAATAATAAAAAAATTGATTGTTTTTAAAAAGATTGAACATGCATTAAAAAATGTTACAAGTGATATATTTTAAAAATAAAAGGAAAAAACAGAAAATAGTCAAGATGTCTAATAATGGGTTTTTGGGGTTTCGGCTATTGTAGCAAATAACGGGCTGTCATGCCTATTTGTTAATGGGTATGGACTATAATATGCAAAGGACTTTAATTCACATTTGAGTGAATGTGGTATTATCGAAAGAATCTCTTGTTATGTCTCACACCACAACATATTACCAAGCGCCAATTGAATAATGAGAGAGAGAGAGAGAGACAGAAAGGAGGGGGGGGGGCCTTAAGCCCAGGCTTGCCCTCCCTTGAATCCGTCCCTGCTTATTATATCGGTTTTTCCTTCTTTGATGCTTTCTGATCATGGTCTTCTGTGTGCTAACTTATAGACCCAGAAATGCAACATGAGATCGACACATATCTGTCTAAAGGAGAAGCAACGTTCAGTGTTCTACTTCTGGTAGGTCTGTTTTTAGTTAGAAAATCCTTTTATGCTCAAATCATATTTAATATATTGGCCTTCCCAACCTGTTCCCTAAAGGCACTTTTTAAGGAATCAAGAAAGGAAAAATATTTGTTGAAAAGTGCAACACTATTTAAGGAACCATAGCATTTGCCTTAATGTATTTATGCATGGTCTGGTTCATGGTCTACGTTGAAAAAAGTTTGTGAAAAGTATATCTCATGAAACTGCTTAAGTCATTTGTGATATAATGCCAATTCTTGAATGTTCAATAGATAAGATATTACTCGCTGTGTTGAGTAATTAGCTCTTAATTTGCTTCTGTTAGTTGATTTTTTATTGGTATAGATTTATTTCCACAATTTTTGTTATTAGGACAGGTTTTGTTCCCTATAATTCTAGGCAACAAATTATTCGAAATTTATGGACATTAGTCTACATAATGTAAATAATATCTGTGCTATGATTCATCAAGGAATATTCAGAAGTTCCTCTTCATTTGAAAAAATGTCATCCAATGGTGTGTTGCCATATCATTTAGTTTGACATCTCATGTATTATTAAACACATCAAATGATGTGACAATACATCATTAGATGATGCCGTAAAACTTTTCTACACTCGGTGCATTAAAAATTAAATTCTACAAAATCTTGACCTCTTTTCTTCTATTCACTTTTTATAGTCGAATTCGGTTCAATATCATTTCTTAAGGTATACATAATATACTCTGTTCCTTATTCATCTTAATATGCATCCTCACATTTTCCTGGTTATTTATGACAGATGGATTCTTCTGAAAATTGGGAACAAGCAACTCTATTCTTAAGACGATCAGGATACCAAATTAAGATAAATGGTACTGAAGCTCCAGTAGTTGCTGAGAAATTCTCGAAGGACTTATCGGTATGTAATATAAATCTCTGGTGATACAAATAACTATTGAAAGGGCTATCAGTGTTTCAAACCATTTATATCACTTCCTAGAGATAACTTTATCAAAACGTTATTAAGGGAACAAATGTGATTGGAATGCCTAGAATGATAATTTGTTCTGTCTAACTCAGTAAATCTGCTCATATAAGCTACTAACTAAATAACAATGCTGTCTTCACCTCTAACTACTCAAGCTCTAGATGGTAAGTAACCAGTTCCTATGCATGGTTCCTGTGAAGAGACCAAATGGCTCATTCACATTCGTTGCCCTGCCACCAATAATGCCTATGCAACTAGGTCTGCTTACCCATATCTTTGAGGTAGTCGAATATGCCATCTTTGTTTATAGGTTGCTATACACGAGAAACATCATCATTATTTTTCTACCTCATCATCTTGCTGATCAAGATTTTGTTCATCTCTATGTATGGGATCAATAGGGAGGGAGAGAGTGCGAAAGCAGGCAATTAAGTAATCATGCTTGCTATTTATAAAACCTGCCTATTTATCGCAATGCCAACTCTTCATTTGAAAAGAATTGAATATTGACTCAAAAGAGTGAGGGGAGTAGACTATAATGACTTGGACAATTAAATTTCATTCTTATTAAGAAGGGATTCTTGCTCAAACAATTTGCATTCATGCATACACACACACACATATGATGTGTGTGTCTATACAAGTCATTTCATAACACGTGCAGCATCAACATCAACATCTAGGTAGCATTTAGTTCATCACCTACAGTCCTAAAACATGGTCAGTTCAGAAGAATTTTAAAGTAGATGACAATGACTGATTCTATGAGCTCTATCTGACTCCATCATCCACAAAATTACTGTATTAGATAGTACCATCCTATTCTGAAGGAGACCTTGCATCTCTATTTATAGCAAAAAGTTTTGAGGGCATTCCACTTCACATGATTACTGTTGAGTATTATTTTAAGTAGTGTTGTTCCAGGACAGGTTTTTCCCTTTTTTGGCTGCACAGATTTGTTTCCCTTTTATCAGGACAGATTTAGTTCCTTGTTATCAGGACAAATTTGCCTCCTTCTTGGCAAGCAGTTATTAGTGTAAGTCTATGTCATGTAAATCATTTATGTACAATTTGAATCAAATAATAATATTCAGAAATATTCTTTCAAGTTGGTATCTAAGCTCCCAATTTAGAGTCTCTTTTCTACTGACATCAGCCTTCATAGCCTTCCAGTCCCATGTACCAGCCTTTCGTAGCGGGTCACTGTTCCTTTTGTGCTGAGCCTTTGTGAGAGAAGTCGGCAGTTTATTTGCCTAGTTTCTTAGCCTTCACAAGTACTGAATTTCTGTCCCACCACCATGCAGGCTTACATGTCTCCTGGTAATTCTTTTTAGCTTGTATTAACATCCACTTTTCCTTCCCCTCTATGAGGCTTCCTGTGGTTTAAATCCTAGCAATAGAACATGCCCTTGAGCCATAAGTTTGTATTACATAAATCTCTTGTATATCTGTTAGTCACTGGTCAGCCCTCAACCCCCCCCCCCCCGGGTGTGTGCGCGGCGCACACGCGTTTAGGGTTTGCGTAAGAACTGGAGGATCACTTCCTTTTTCTTTTCTTTTTTTTTTTTTCCGGTCATCACTTCCTCTCTTTTAATCTAAATGGTCTAGAAAACAAAAATTTACTGGTGGGTGTAAAACAGTAGTGAAATGTATGTGTGCGCATGTGTGTAGGCTCTTAGGGTTTGCGTAAAGGATTGGAGGTTCACCTCCTCTCTTCTAAATGGACTAGGAAACAAAAATTTACTGGCATAGTATATATCGGGTGTGTAAAACACTGGTGAAATTTTCCATAAATATTATGCTTTCGTTTGTGAATTAGTTTGACGTGTACGTATATAGAGTCTCCATTTTGTGCATTATATCATTTGTATAATACTACATTTTTTCTGAGTTGAGCTTAAGCTAAATGTTATTTCTTGTTTAAAGAGTTACATCCCACTTCCTTTTATGGATTTTCCGCAGATTAAAGTTCCATGTGGTCTCTCAACACAATTTGTGTTAACATGCTCGGACGGATCTTCTCATCCTCTAAGCACATATAGCGTCCGGTAATTACATTGGTTGTGTTTCATTTTCATGTCGAATGCATGCTAATTTTTGTATTTTTTTATTAAATTCCAAACAATTTTTTTTTTTTAAATCTGTTGAAATTCACATACCATTGGAATTAGTTCAGGTAGCATTTGGAAACATATGATATTAGAATGAACACATTATTAAATATGTATAGAATGAACACATTATTAAATATGTAACTAGTTCCAAGGTAGCACTGGAACCTTAGCTTCCAAGGAAATGTTCTTAGCTTATTATTCTTCTGATGTATATATGAACCTATTATCCCGAGTTCAACTAACCCAAACAATTCTGTGAGTAATATTTGCATATTCCTCAATTTCTGAGAATTTGCATATGATATTGGTAAAATTTCATTGGTCACAGTCCCAAAATATCCGTTTTGATCCCTGACTTGCATTTAGCAGTGTGTGTGAGTCACATTAGGAAACATATTAGTTATTACTGTAATATGGTTGAAAGAGATACATCTTTTAATTATAACTCTACTATCATGTAAGTGACTATAATCCTAGTTCTTTTTCCTTCTTCCTAGCTCCTAATGCAGCTGCTGGTTTTTTTCTGTATATAATTTGTTTCAATGTTAATTTGCTTTTACCCTCTGATATTTATTTTGTTCAATGATTGTAATATTAAATTTCTTGCGTATATAATTTGATTTAAAACTCCTTTACAAAAAATATAAATTTGAATGTTAATCCATTTTACGAACATGATTAACAATGTACATTACCCCTTTTCTTTGTAGAATGCGAGACACACTTGTGTTAACCATGCGAATCTTCCAGAGTAAGGTAATTCTATCTTTTGCTAACAATTGCTTGTACATCAGTGGCAATGACAAGTAATTATATCCCAATATTGTAGATGATAACTGTAATGATGCAAGAAAGTTGGCATCCTAATGGTGAATTAAAATTATGTTCTACCGAAGAAACTAGTCATTTCATTTAAAAATATTTCACACAAAATTTTGGCACTATGAGAAAATTTGAATTTTTAACTTACCTGCAACAACTACAACAACCAAGTCTTATTCTGCAATTTGTCTCTTACAGCATCTAAAATCATATTTTTAATGATAAAATTTAGAGGATGGTCTTTTCGATGGCTTCTCCTTTCTTTCGAGTCTTCAACTACCTCTCTTGACCAGGTTGTTTTTCTTTGAAAGTTTTAATCCATTTTTCTCACTGGAGCCTATGTTGGTCTAATTGTTTCTTCAATTGAGTCGATTGATTCATGCAACTGACTTGACTCCATCGGATAAGGTTTGGTTTTTTTTTGTTGTTATTATATTATTCAAAGTTTGGAGACTATGCTTTAGCAGATCATTCTTTCTGGTAAGGGTATAACTTACCTAATTCCTCGTTTGGATGCGGGAAGAAAATGAAAGAAAAGAAAATCGGTAGAAAGAAAGGGGAGAGAATGGAAAGTGAAGAGAAATTTGATGCATTTTGTATATTGTTTGGATGGAGAGAGAAATTGTAGAATCTTCTCTCTACTTGTTTGGTTAGATATAAAAGTAGGGGGGGAAAAATGGATAATTAATGTAATGTCGTTTTCGCCCTTGATAAATTGAGAAAAATTAAGTGAGTTTCACACTAGATGAGAGAGATATTTAGATGGATAAAATTGGAAAGAGGAAAATTGTCTCTAATCATCTGTTTTCTCTCCACTTGGGCAGTTAAAACTCTGAAGTGAGTTTCACATCAACTTTTTTCCATCTTCGTTGTCTTTTCTGTACAAATTGTTTGTTCAGTTTTAACATAAATATCATGTGTTTCGATAGGCAGTTTTTTTTTTTTTTTTTTTTTAATCAATGGGATAGGCAGTGTTTTTGTTCTTGCCATTGACTAAAATCATCTCTGTGACCTTCAATTACCAATTATCCGTAATGGATTTGCGATTATAATTTTTTTTAAGCAACAACAATCTGTTACAAGTTAAATTTCTTTTTGTTTAAATGTGTTTTCGGTCCTATAATATATCCAGTTTTTCGATTTGATCCCTAAATATTTTTGTTTCGAAGTGGTCCCTATATAAAGTTTTGTTTCGTTTTGATCCGCATTATTTAGTTTTAGTCTCTGCTGTATATTTTTTTGTTTTAGGCCTTGTAAAATACTTTTTTTCCGTCTTAGTCCCCACAATATTATCTTAGTCTTTGTAACATATACAATGACTAATTGAATATAAATCAAATATTGCAAGTGGCTAAAA